>BMAV01021128.1:45649-80304 GCA_019973955.1 Trichonephila inaurata madagascariensis | reverse complement strand
TTTCTAATTTTAAAAGCCCGGTTTTTTTTCTTTTGCACTTATTATGGGAAAATTAACAGACTAAATTTCAAAACATGGTCACAAAACAAGCAACAATGAAAAAATTTAGTAGATACCCTGAAATTGAAAAAAAGGAGGTCTAGATCGACAGTGAACAAATAAGCCGAAAACTTTGCGTATGCAAAATCGGGAAAAAACGTCAAAGCAAAGTGAACGTATGCAAAACGCGTGATGTCGGCCCCACTGCTCCAGTAGAATAAAATGCAGGACGGAGACGCAATTCAACATATTCGCCAAGTGCCGGGAGTCAGTTCGTGAAATATGGAGAAGAAATCACCGGACGACTTCACACGGGGAAGAATGATGGGAAAAAGCGGGAGGGGGGGGCGTACGTCACCAGTAGTGCAGGGAATCAAAAAAATTGCGTTTCGCGACGGGAAAGCGTTCCAAACCCAAGGTAAGTTGTTAGAAAGGTTGGTGGTGGCCGCCCGAGGGACAACACAAGGGATGACCGATATATCATCCTGCAGGTAAAAAGGGGTCAACAGCAATCAGAAGCGTCATTGCTCGAAACCTGTACAAACGGGTCGACAAGGGCGGTTTCCCGGGCCGACCCCCACAAAGGCCCACCCGCCGTCCGAACGCTCCCCCCTTTGAAAGGTCACCGAAGCCCCCGTTACAGGGCCAGAGAGCACAAAAATAAAAAACCGATCAATGGAGTCGGCCTTTTTACGGATGAGAGTCGGTTCAGTCCCGAAGCGATTCTCCCGTTTTGTTTTGGAGAAAAATCGGGACCCGGTTTTATCCCAGAACATTAAAAGACACCGTTACGGTAGTCCTGAATTTTTGCGGGGGGAATTTGCTGAACGGGGAACTGATTCACATTTTTACAAGGGTCTTAAAAAGGGGGGCGCTTTTTGAGGGAGGTTTCTTCCCCATTTCTTTTTTTCCCAAGTGCCATTGGCCCAACTTCATTTTTTTTGGATGACAATGCACGGTCACATCGCATCTTTGCTTTTTAGGAGTGTGGAAAGTGAAGATATCAATCGAATGGATTGGCCAGGGGGCCCCCAGATTTAAATCCCATCGAACATGTGGGGGATGCTTTGGGGAGACGTATTCACAGCTTACATCATCCGGAGAACAACCAACAACTCAAAAAAAGATGTTGATTGAGGAATGGCACTCCTACCTCAAGAAATGTTGCACCAGCTGGTTCTGAGTATACGGAGACGGTGAGAAGCAACCATTGTAGTAAGGGGAAGACATATACCATATGAAGGAAGATCTGCTTGTTGTTTCTGTTGGATAGACAATCATGAGTCGCGATACTATGCGTTCAATAAAGCTTGTTTTTGTTTGATTCCATATCGTATGCGTTGTATTATTTTTTCAGCGCCAATGCTTTCGTCATCCTTTACGTACATAATACTCTCCCTCATTTCAGATTTCAAGTCTCTCAGATGATTTTTCGTGAAGTTATGGCAATAAACCCACCTGTTGCTTAAGTTTTGCACACCAGTGTATTTATTTCGGGATAATGAATTTTTTACAATCGGTACCATGAGATCTCCGTTCTCTGACCAGTAATCATGTTCACTGGTTAAAGTGTGGTAGCCAGAGAAAATAAGAAAACCAATAAACCTCTTCAACTCATCAATTGTAACAGAAAATTCTGGCTTATTTCTCCACTCTTTTGCATATCTTTCTGTTTTATTTTTTAAATATTCGTAAAATTCTGGAATCAAAAATTCTTCAAAAATTTCAAGTGGATTCATATTTTATAAAATATTTGAAATGCTTTCCAAATTTTCACTCGATAAATTACCTACTTCGTTAAAAGTATAACTAGGCTTATTTTTATTCCAATGTGCTTTCTGCTCCGTTTTTGATTTTTTCACGCATTTTTTTGGTGATTCCGAATCAACCCGTTTTTTATTTTTATTTTCATTACTGGCCCTAGATGGCAGCTGCTACGTACTATTGGGGCCATCATCATTTATGTCTATCGATTCATGTTGTTCTATTTCTTCCATGGATACACAAATTTCTACATTACCTGACAGATCTTTTACAGATGGAGAAGTTATTTCATCATCAACAAAATATTCTTCGTCTGTTAACTCATCCACTTCAGGCTGTACATTAATTATATCAGACTCTATTTACTTAGAAAACATATATTCTAATGCTTTTTCGGCGGTGTGAAACACTTTGCGCCTTGACATTCTGGAAGAAATGAAACGGGGGGAAATGATATTAGTTACCACAAACGTCCAGCGATCTATTTATAGATCAGCATGTTTAAACTTACATTTTAATAATAAAAACAGTTATTTTTCTAATATAAATAAGCCAGAATAATCAAAGAGGTATTGAAAAAGTAAAACACATAAAAAAGTATAACTTACTTTAAAATTTTTTTCTGTTGGATACAAATTCGAAAGCTGCACTTTGAAGCTTCAAAATGGCGAAATCAGACGCTAGGTGCTGGAGTGCTCTGGGAAAAAATACTTCAAATTTCGTTAAGGGTTGTGGCCACATGTGTAAGAAAACCAGCCAATGACAATACGAAATGATTAAAACATATCTTTTTCACTGGGAGTTCTGAGTGTGGAAGGTGATCTATAAATAGATCACTGGGAAGTAACGGGTTAATAATATATCAAAATTTCTCCCGAAGTAGGTAGGATAGTAAGCAAAGAAGGGATTCCAAATGTTAAATCATAAACACAAATTTTTCTTGTTCTTTTATTTATGTTTATTACAATGTTTTTTTCGAAATAATATTACATTTCTAAAAAAAAAATTGTATCTTTTTGTATCCTACCTACAGTTAAGCCGTTTTTGTCTGGCCCAAGTTAATTTTTGAGTTTGACACTCTTGGTTTACAAGATCTCATCCCTATATCGCTGGGAATTGGCAGTACCTTCACGCAACATGTATAGGGTGTAGGACTGCCCAACATTATACCACCATACACAAAAATTCCTTTGCCACAAAATCTGTTGATTTTGGTTACAAAAGAGGGATGAAAGTAAACTCTATTTTCTCTTCAAGTTAAGATTTGACGAGAATAAATTTGTCTGGTACATTTCGACTCATCATTTAAAGGAAAACTCCTTCATTCTTGTGGTGTCTACAATCGATGTGTTCAGCTTCACAATATCCAGTCTTTCTTGCTAGATGTAGTCAAAGAGACGCATGAGATAGAACTCTGGGCGTAAAGGCCAGTCTCTGTAAGACAACTGTTGACTGCTTCCCCGGAAATTCTTCTACCAGGGCCCGTAGAGGTCATGAACAAAAGAGGATCCCTTTTGCCATTTTTAACAGTTTGCAAGTAGCGATCCTGTAGAATGTCGATCCTCTGTGATGAACTTGGCCAACCATCCTTGTGACAGTACTGCTTATTAGGAATTTATTTCATAATCGGGAGATCACTTTTGGACCACTTGTAACTATCGAGACACCTCAGCTTGAGAATACCAGGTTCAAGCTATCAACGGCTCTCCATCTCACAGGAATCATTTGAACGATAATGGGAAGTCATTCTCACTATAAACAAACTTGTTTGCTTTAATGCGATTTTCACAAAACTGGAGGCAAAATTCGAATGTACTTGAATGGACTCAATCCAAAAGTTCTGCAAAAACCAACGCTTAACAATATCTTTTTCTAAGCTGAATGAGTTGAGTTGAGTTTGGTATTTTGTGGGGCGCAAGAGCCGGTTTTGGCTATACTCTACCAAACATTCATGGGTCTGTTGTCTGGACGAGAAAAGAAGAAATTGGATGACAAGACGGAGGGTCGAAAATAGAGAAGGATCACTGGGGTACCCCGGGGTCGTGACAACCGTGTTTACCAAAGATAGTAAACCCCTTGGGAAATGGAAAAGATCACTAGGGTACCTCGGGATTGTGACACCCTCTACCCACCTAAAGCACCCTGAGGGGTTCCTAAGCTGAAGTTTGATACTTTACTAACCATTCTTCAAAATATATAAAATACAAATTCTGTCAGTTTTACTGGAGGTCTTTTTTAAGAATTATGACGAAAAATTTGTGTTTGTGATCTTAATATTGGACATGAGTATACATTAGCTTAGCAAAGGGAGCGTATCATACTAATTTTCCTTCTTATTTTAACTGTCACCCGATATTTCACTTTTACCTAGTATTTTCCATTTGTGCTTTTTTGATTCATATTTTTTCTTTGACATGATGCCATTTTTTAATATATAAATTGGGGCAATAATATTTCATTTGCCTTGATTAAATTATGTTTTGAAATAGGTGTAAGAATTATTGAAACTAGTGGATCTACAAAAGCCAGAAACTACCTAATAATGGATAATGAGCATGTAAGAGAATGAAAGTACGGGACATTATTTCTCTCCCTAATCCACATAACACTTCAACATAACAACAACCATTAAGGTTTAATCATCAATTGGTTCTTGTAATAATACATTTGGGTAACTAAGACTATGACTAAAGTTTACTATTCTGAACAATATTTATATAATTTAAATTAAAAATAGTTTAAACAAACCAGATTGTTTGTCTTAAAACTAAACAATAACTTGTTAAAATTAATGTTTTGGGGATGTATTTTTAACTATTGAGAAATTACAACTTTTATATTTGGATATCATTTAGATATAAATACAGATTTTACTTTTGTGAAAAAAGAATACATAAAAGGTAAAGCACGAACTATTAATTTACATTAAATATTAATTAACAAGGAAAGAAAGAAAACTCTCTAACTATCTTTTTCTTATTAGAAAGTATTTACAACTGGTAGGAACAGATTTTACAGCTAAAACATGTAAAATATTTAATTTAAATTTAGATTTAGAAAGGTGGACTTAAAAAGTGGTGTTTTTAATTTTGTTCAAACATGTTACCAATTCAACTATTAAAATAAAATAAACTGGAGTATTTCTATTTAAAACAATACTTTACAAAGCAAAAAGTGAAGAGAAATTTAAGGTTCTAAAAAACTATAATTGTAAAAAAAAAATAATAATAATAAATTACCTGAACTTTCTACGAAATAAACAACAATAAAAGATAACTTTTATTTAACTATCTTCTGAAAATTTAAGAAAAAAGTATACTCAGGTAAAGTATTAACTAGAATTTCCGTTTAGAAAAATTGAAAAAAACGATAGTAAAGGAGTTTCGTAAAAGCTCTACGATTTTCAGGAGGAACTAGTTTTGAAAGGCTTGCGGCATGTTTTCCAAACTTTTAGGAAGTATTTATCCTTCATAATCCTTTTTGAAAAACCACGTAGTTTTATTTCAATTTTTTCTTAAATTTTCCCTAATAGTTCGCATTTGGAAATCTTAAATTTCTGTACTTTTCCAGATGCTATTTTTTTTAAATAAACGTTTCTTAAAGATCTTCGTCTTCCTGGCAAAGATATTTGAAAAATTGTAACAAAATTCTTATTGAAAGAATTTTCTAATTACTTATAAGACACATTTTAATTAAGATATATGTTTTTGTTTGCAATAAGTTTAGAAAATGCTTTTGAAAAAGACAAAAGCGTGTATTTATTGAAAACCTATACATTCTATAGTAATTAAAACTGTATTTGACGGCACATTTTATTAACTTTCGAGTTTTGTCTGTGCGAACTTAGAATTAAGACTTCTTTATGTAACTTGCTGTTAAAATTTATAAAAGATATTACATAAAAAATAATCTTTTTCTAGAAATTGCATGAATTCTCATATAAAGTTCTATGAATAAAGAAATACATTTAAAATGATTAATAATACTTGCATACACACACATACATGTATCTAAAATAATATTTATAAAAATTTTTAGATATAAAATTATTCATAAATAAATTATATATGGATCTTTGTTATTTTTAAATAAGATAATAACAACAATGAAGGAGATCTAAATCAATATTAAAAAATAAAAGAAATTTTTTTGGGGGATGTTTTTAGTGAGGGAAGAGTAGTAGCATACATTAAATGTAACTGAGCTTCGAAAATTTAAGTAAAAATGTGTATTTTCAGTAGTTATTATTTTTTAGAGGAAATTCATGCATAAAATGAAATATCTGGAAAATTTGAACTTTGACCAGGTTACGTATGGAATGTTACATGAGAAAATCAAGTATAAATTTCAGTGGAGCAGCATTTATGAAAAAAACACACAGTTTGTTAAAAAAAAATCAAATATTTTCAAAATCAATTATTTTGAAAGAAAACTTTTATTCAATAAATGGGCTTATATATAAAAATGAATGTGTTCACCTACAAATTTAACATAAAGTAGTATTATATTCCCATAAAGCCAAATAAAAAGCAGGAACTGGAAAAAGAAACAACAGCCATACATGTTGCAATCCTTGTTTCAGCATAATTATCAGCCTTTCGAAAGGATTTAAGGTATCAAGACTTGTCTGTTATCCTTAAACAAACTTTTCAATCTTGCATGGGTCCATTCGACCCTTTTCTAAAATTGATATTATATCTTTAAAAAGTATTATATATATTTCTGATTTTTCAGTATAATATATTCCCCAAAAATATAGATTTGTTTAATATGTAGCAATTTCAAATTCGTAGATATTTTTTTAAATCACCAAGGAAAAAAAAGAAACACTTTAGCTGTCGGGTTCGAATCGAACCTCTTTTTAACAACTACAGGAATGCAAATAAGACCAATTTAGTGTGTTTGCTACAAACATAATTTAATTAATGGTCTATAGATGATATTATTTCTCTAAAATGCTAAAAGAATGACATCAGTATTAAGTGATTTTTTGCTGTTGCTCTTATTCAATTGCTTGGTACATATGATTAATATAAAGAATAATATGTGAGCAATCATTGTGGTAGGCAGTTTATCCTTGATCACAAGATGTGGAAAAATTGTTAATTGCTTACAAATACAAACCTAGAATGTAGTAAACTACATACTGCATATATACATATATACATACATACTACATATATATATACATGCAAACTACAGTATGTAGTAAACTGCATACTGAATACATACATACATACACACACAATATCATCAACATATATATATATATATATATATATATATACTGCTGTGGCCACCGTAAATGCAACACCAAGAAAGAAAAGAGATAGCACAGCAAAATTTATTTTGTAGATAGCATGTTTTGACCAAGTATCAAATGATTAAATTTATAGACTTCTGTGAAGTGTGGTTCCTGCCAGAATCAGTAGCCAGAGTAGCCACCATTGTTGGAGATCACCGCTGCCACACGCCTCGGCATTGATTCAAAAGATTTTGGGATGTGTTCTTGGGGTACAGAGACCAAGCAGCTTCCAACACGTTGCCAAATTGATCTGGTGTAGCAGCTGGGGTGAAATCTGGCCAATCGTTGTGCAAGCATGGACCACATGTTTCTATTGGGAAAGATCCGGGGAGCGCCGGCCAGGGAAACAATTCAACTGATGATTGACGAAGAACCTTTGGACAATGCGTGCCACGTGTGGTCGCGCATTTTCTGCTGAAATATGGCTGTGGCCACGCCTGAAGGCAAAGGGACAAACTGGCTCCAACACCTCGGAGATGTAGCGCTGGCTGTTTAAAGACCGGCAATGCATACTAGAGGTGCGAGTGATATCCAACACCTCCCCATACCATAATACTCGATGCAGGACCAGTGTGGCGGTGCATAACGCAGCTTTTCAGCACCCTCTCTCCGCGGTGTCTCCAGACTCGAATCTGACCATCATGGTGTTGCAGACAGATGCGTGACTCGTCATTAAAGACAACTTCATTCCATTTTTCCGCCCACATCCTTCTTTCATCGCACCATTGGCGGCGGATACGTCTGTGGTTCTGCGTCAAGGGTAGACCAAGCAATGGACGTCTTGCGGACTGACCAATCTGCTTTAAACGGCGTCGAATGGTACGCGCAGACACTAAATGATGCGTTACAGACTCAATGTGCTGTGGTATGGTTCGTGATGTGACTGAGCGATCCGTCACTGCCATGCGCACAATTTTCCTGTCCTCAAGTGAAGTGGTGCACTGAGGTGGATGCGATCGACCACGTTGGTCCCTCGTAGCCTCCTGCATCCGACGGTCACATATCCACATTACAGTTGTTTGGTTTCGTCCAACACGACTACCGATTTTCCTGGAAGATAATCCACAATCTCGATAGGCCACTATCCTTCTTCTGTCGAACCCGGATACTTGATCAAAAACTGATCGCTGTTTTCTACGATACATAACTGATAGTTTTTTGAAAAAACACAAGAAAAACACAATTGCCGAACTTGAAATCGTCGAAATCTCCAAGCCTTAAATAGCGCTTTGAGTTGGCGCCACAGGCGCTCGTAATGTTTGTCTGCGCTGAAATTCTAATCATTTGCATATCTCACCTCCGCTAATGCATGTGGTAAATTTCATGTTATTCGTTTGCTTCCTTCAGGGTGGTGCATTTACGGAGACCAGTAGTGTATATATATATTATTGCTTTTACAGTTCCATATAGTTAGGCGAATCATAAATATTGTTGTACTAAAAAAAAGTTCAGAAAACTCTTATGAGAACTCAGAGATTAATCTGATGTAATGAATTCAATAAACCATGAACCGATCTTTTTTATCCAATTAAAAATTCTAACATCAAGAATACTGTTTTAAAAGCCCTGACTCTTATATTCATGACATAAAAATAAATGGGGGATATTTTATAAACTTTGCATTTTAACGAAAATATTTCACCAGAAGAAAGAAAAAAAACAGACATAGTTTTGCTCTGTAACCAAATTAAAGACGGATTAGATATGAAGGATAAGCTGACACTTATAATGAAAAAGAGCACATGAAGTTATCCAGTGTGCTTTTTTTATGTTAAATCTAGTTTTACCTACTTCTTTTGCTGTTTTTATATGTGTTAATCCATTGCATCGTAAACACAAAGTTTCAAAAAACATCTTCTCTGAATTCTAAAAATGTTGGGAGAAAAAAAGAATATGTTTGTATCAATTAGCAACAAGTTATTAGCTGTAAAAGATAAACTTTAAGAAGTCATAACACTTGAAAAAACGAGTCATAAAAGATATCTCCTTAAAGAAGATATAAAAGCTGAGCTATATATATAACATCTGTATTATACCATCTATTTCCTCTGTCAAAACATTTGAATAATTATTGGTAATCTCTTTTGATATAGAAACCATTATTCAGTAAGAATATAATAACAATGTATGTAAGTATAAATTGTAAGCTGAATAACAGCCTTTATTTGATAAATGCATTTATTGTAGTGGGCAACTAGTTTGAAAAAAAAACTCCACTAGGTTAAAACATTATGTATTATGTTGCAAGAAATTGTGGTACAATTTGCAATGTTGTTTTCGTACGCGGATGTGGAGGACACTTACTTCAATTTTAATTCTCCATATTATGTTTTTTTATATTCATGCAAAAACCAATTTTTTCCCTACCCGCTGAAGGCCTTGAGGGATGAGGACCACACTAAACCCACTTGCCATTTTCTTACCGGATAACAGCGCGCACTTCCTTTGGTGACAACGTTTAAGTTCCAGTCTGTCTCTGCCCATGATGTGTACTTGAATAATCTCGAGCACGCCGGTCTGTTGTTATGCTCCTTTCTTCTTTTTGCGTGGCCGCGATAGCCTATGGTCAAAGTCCCGGATTCGTTGCTGGTATGCCATGAGTTTGAACTGAGTACTGCTGAAAACCAGCCGTGCTGAGGGACTGGAAATACGTCGAGGCTCAAACACCCCCTGTTAGGGGGGTGGGGGAAAAAAGGGGGGGTGCCAGGTTTCGTTCACGTTCCCTTTACCTTGGTTCAAATGAGGTCCGCCCCAATCCCCCGGGCACCCCTTTTTAGTGAAACGTAAGTATAACTGAAAAACGAAGGGCTATTCGAGGCTCCCACTAATCCTCTAGGGGAAAAACTATTTCTTTAAATATTGATCTATTGAAAATTTTCTCTCGAAGAAGATGAGGTTTATATAAATCATGGTTTATATTTAAGCATTAACTTTTAGGTTCGATGAAGAGAGAGAGATATAAAGGTTAGGAGTTAGATAATAGAAGTTAGGGATTAACGTAAACTAGTAAAAATGTTTAACGGGTTGTTAATAAATTGCTTAATTTTAAAATTTAAATTAGAACAAGAGTTATTTGATTTATAGTGCTATCAACTAGAGGTCGACCTGTTCAGATTTAAATTATGATTATTTAGAACGTATACTACCAAAACGTTCCAAAAGTAAGTGACTCAATTCATAATTAAATTCATCTCGTCTACTCTCTTTTGCTCTATTACTTATTTATAGGTGAATTTTATAGACTATGTTGTGGAGAATTGTTAGATTGTTGAGACTTGTTAAAAATTAATAAATAATAATTGTTTTGATTATGGCTGATATTCATTTTAACTCCCAAATACTGATGAATGTAGGAGGAAATCCATCACAATAACTCTCACTCACTCGATCTCTCTTCTATCTGCATGTTTGCATGTGTCACTCCTTTTACTTTCACATTCCTTCCAGTGTTGTATCAACAGCGGACTCCATTTCTTTTGGCAATTCTTTGCTTCTCACCAAGTATACCAACTTCTCTTTTAAAAAAGCCAGAAGAAGCGCTTTCAGAACGTACCTTGTATAGTTGATTTTTTAAATCGCACATGAGTTTTTCAAAATAACTTTTTTGTCGAACCATGTGATTGAGTTCTGTTCTCCAAGTACCTTATGTCAAGTGTCGTCCTGAATGAAGGTGGGAAAAAATTAATATAATTAATACACAATGAAATGTTTTGCTTTTCAATAACTCCGTCATCTGTATAGGTTACCATAAACTTTTCCTTATTTTCTGTGTTTTATTCAGTTTTTTAATAAGCACACTCATGTAGAAATACAAATATACACAAACATATATTCATTGTCATAAAAATGTGCGCACCAAGAAGTAAGAGGGTGATTGTTGCGAAACTTGGCATGCAGGTTCGTGTCAGGCAGATTTAAATGATTAGAAATGCAGTGTGATTGTGCACATTGCATTGGTTAAATACAGGACTTGTCACAGTAATGTGAGTTTACTGAAATAGATGCAGGCTAAGTCGAAAATATATTAAGCCTGTCGAATTGATTGGAAATATCTATATAGACATACGTTTAAGAAATGATAAACATATTCAGAAAATACAATTACTAAAAATTACCATTTCAAATGAAATCATCAAATTTGATTAAATAGATGTTAGCCAGAAAGTATCTATTAATAAAATGTTAGCAAAAGTTAAACTGTTTGACAATTTCTATAAATCCTTGAGATATAATGTATCTTTCTGGCATGAAATATGTTCCATAGTCTCAACACTTATTTTAAAGAAAAATAAGGTATGAAAATAAATATTTACTCTGAAAATCGTAATGCTGATATATATAACCTGTAATGAATATTCATTCTTTTGGCCTTTCTTTAAGCGATAATATTTTGTTTTCTCAAAAGACAAATCGAAAATGACAGCATCATATATTATTTAACCATATATCGTGCCAGCAAAACTTTCCATATATTTTTAAACATTTTTGCTGTGTGATGCTCCTATATTTTCTTTTCTATAAGAAAATGTATTTTAAATCAATTTTATTTGGTTTAATTTTCTTTAATAATTATATTGATATATATGTATATAATGTTGATCAAGTAATTAACAAACTATTGATTATGAAAGAATTATAGAATAAAAGTGTAATCACACACACACACACAAACGACACACATACACACTTTGGATGGTATGTAGAGCTACAAACAATATTAATTTTTTTAGTTATCATTATATTTGTTTTGTTAATATTATTACATTTTTTTAAAATTTAATTTTTGGTTAACAATAGTATTTGAGTTGTAACGAGTGAAATGTGAATCTGCCTGTATATTCATATTCTTATCAAATATAATCTAAAATCCGAGTGATATTAAATGTATTTGATTAGTTAATCATGAAAAAGTATTTTTTTGAAAACAGAATTATTTAGTATGTTGTGGTGGAAATTTGTTTTTAAAAACTGCTGTCTTCTTTTTCAAAATGCGGAAAAATCTCATGATGAAACTTGACATGATACCACTTGCATTTAGAAATACTTATATATTCATTATTCCATTTGCAAGCTGTTATAATGTTTATCTTGTAAGCTAAAATGCACCATTATAAACAAATTCTAACTATGGAGTACCTAAGGAAATAATTTCTGATATTAAAAGAAAATTCAATATTCAAAGAAAAATAATTAAAAGACATGAATCAGTGTTTGAAGAAGCTTATACTTTTGCCCAGATGTGGATAGTTGCGAATGTATGTACACTGGTGTGCAAATATATATAAGCAACAGGTGGGTTTATTGCCATAACTTCACGAAAAATCATCTGAGAGACATGAAATTCTGTGAAATGAGGAGAGTATTATGTACGTAAAGGTGACGAAAGCATCGGCGCTGAAAGAGAATACAACAACGCATACGGTATGGAATCAAACAAAAACAAGCTTTATAGAACGCATAGTATCGTGACTCATGATTGTCTGTATCCAACAGGAAGAACAACAAGCAGATGTTCCTTAATATGGTATAAGCCTACCCTTACTACAATGGTTGCTGCACCGTCTCCGCATACTCAGAACCAGCTGGTGCAACATTTCTTGAGGTAGGAGTCCACATTTGTCCTCAATCAACATCTGTTTTGAGTTGTTGGTTGTACTCCCGGATGATGAGCGTGTGGCAATACGTCTCCCCAAAGCATCCCACACATGTTCGATGGGATTTAAAATCTGGGAGCACGCTGAAGCTGAAATCCATTCGAGTGATATCTTCCTTTCAGCAGCTCCTCAACAGCAAGTGCGATGGCCGGTGCATTGTCATCCACATAAAGGTCTGTGCCAATGGCACCTCGGAAAAATGCCCAGATGGGGAAAGAAGTACCTCCCTCACAATAGCGATCCCGGTTACAGACCCTCTGTCGAAGAGAAATGGAAGCTCAGCAGTTCCGCCGTTCAGCATAGTACCAGCGAACAAGAACTCCAGGACCACCGTAACGTGTCTTTCCTTGATGTTACTGAGATAAAAACCGGGTCCCCGATCTCTCTCCCAAATCAAACTCTTTGAGAATCGCTTCTGGTACTGAACCGACTCTCATCCGTAAAGAAAGAACACGACTCCATTGATCAGTTGTCCAGTTTTTTGTGCTCTCTGTCCCACTGTAAATGGGTGGCTTCAGTGGCCTCTTTCAGCAGGCAGCGTTCAGGACGGCGGGTGAACAGGCCCCTTTGTGAGCGCCTGGCCACAGTAAGCCGCTACAGTTGTCGACATGTTGCTGTACAGAGTTTCTGAGCAATGGCGCTTTTGACTGCTGTCGAACTTTCGCCTGCAGGATGATATCGGTCATCCCCTGGTTGTCGTCCTCGGGCAGCCACACCAACCTTTCTAACAGCTGTACCTTTGGTTGGAATGCTTTCCAAGCGCAGAAACATTTACTTTTGTGTTGATTCGAACTCTGCAGCTACACTGGTGACAGTACGCCCCTCACTCCAGCTTTCCGATCATTCTTCCACGTGTGAAGTCATCCAGATGATTTCTTCTAGCCATATTTCACGAACTGACTCACTGGCACTTGCAGGAGAATATATGATGGTGTGTCTCCGTCCTTCATTTCATTCTACTGTTGGTAGCACGCGCCCGACATCACGCGTTTTGCGTACGCTCACATCGCTTTTGACGTTTTGTTCCTGATATTTGCATACGCATGACGTTTCTACTGACTTACGTGTTCCCTCTGCAGTCTCCCGGACCTCCTTTTCTGCAATTTCATGGCTATCTGCTAAATTTTACATTGTTGCTTAAGTTTTTGTACACCAGTGTATTTTTTTTAATGCTGAAATCGTAATGATCCAATATATTGCTTCAGTATTATAATTTTCTTATTATCAGTATAGTAATTCTAGTTCTGTATTTTTCATTTGTATGAGGACATTGTTTTGGAAGATTCATATTTTCTTGCATTTATAATTTTAATATTTAAATATAGTTTAACGTTTCTACGTATATATATATATATATATATATATATATATATATATATATATATATATATATATATATATATATATATATATGACATGTTTCAAGCCAGAATTAGACATAATTTTAAAAAGAAACTTTATTCAATGAATTCTCGACATCATATGACACTAAGTGGCAGAGAGAAATAAGAGCGCAACACTGAAATCTAGTGCTTTACAATTTACGCCCGCTGTGTGAAGTATCTCGTATTTTATGATATACTTGGAAGTTAATGGTGACATGTAGAGCTATTAAATATACTGATCTGGGATCAGAAACGTTTAGTGGTTAGGCCATATCTTTCGGAGAAATAATTGTGTGATTAATTTAATACTTGAAGATGTAATGAAAAATAAAAGCTAAGTGCTATATAGGGAATTTAATGTTACATCTAATTTAATTATCCTTATACACACACACACACACACACACACATATATATATATATATATATATATATATATATATATATATATTTATATATATTTCGACATAACCATCTTGGGTAACGACCATGTCGTGCCGGTTCCGTAAGCGCTAGAGGTGTGGATGTCAAATGATGAGACACCAATAATTCTTAATACAACTTTTATTAAGAATAACTTATATGCTTAAATTCTAATTTGACAATTTTAATTAAAGTGAGAGTCAAGCCCAAATTAAACCACGTATTCAAGTCAGATCGCAGCTAGATTCTTTATCTCAATTATCATTAATAATCTTATTCATCTAATTACTTATATCCAATATTACCTTTTTTCAGTTCTGGTTCCTTTACCTAAAAGAGATATATATCTTTTAGCGCATATGAAGATTCAACTTCTTTACATATAGGATTTCTATTCGCTAAAGCTATCAGACCTTAACTCATCTGTAAAAGATTTGCTAAGCTTTGTCACGCTATCGATCAGGAATGATTCCACACTACTATCTCTGAGCCTGCCGCGCGCTAAATCTAAGCTTGCCACGATATATCTAGGTTTGCCACGCTATATGCTATCATCAAAGCTTCTATCCTTTTTATAGTAAATCTGCATTTTGCATAATATCTTTGTTTTATCTTCTTGGTATTGGGTTGGAAGGTTTTGCCATTAATCGTGGCCGTCAAAGAACATAAGTTATGTTAACAGAAAGACGCGAGAGACATTCACAACCCCCTCAAGAAGAAAAACGTGATTTATAAGGGTTCTCAATGCCCTTAATAAATTACGTGTCTAAATCTCTATTTCTAAATTTCTTCGCTTTCTGAGTTTTATTTAAATTTTAATCTTAAATCCTCATTTTAACTTTTATAATTTCCAATATTGACTTTAATTTTCATTGCAATTTTAATCTTAAATTTTAACTTTTATAATTTCCAAAATTTATCTTGACTTTAATTTTCATTACTCATCTTGGAATTAAATTTTAATATTCAATTTAAATTTAAACTCGTGACAATAAATTTTACTCCAATAACTAGGCCAACATTAATAATTACTGTTTAATTTATGCCTACTCTCACTTTTACATTTCGTTACTTAAAATATTTATACACTTAAATATTTTAAAAATAAATATTCTGGGTGCGCAGACCCAATCTAACACTGCATATGGAGCTGGTACTTCTGCTCCCTTTCTTGTTGAAGCTATACTTTTCAAGATTTTCAGGGTCAGTCTCCCTGAAATGAAAACTGTTTGAGTCTCTATTTCCATAATATAATCAATTTAAAAATTTTTATATTTTTATATATCACAATAAATTTTATCTCCATCCCCACATCTGGTTTCAACAAAACTCCCAAAATGAGCCGCGCAGCTCGTTTTTTATTGTTAGTCCCCTGACTACCCGCGTTTCCCTGAACCAGATGCCTCATAATACGTAACAATACAACAACATATATATATAAATACACATATTATACAATTACAAACATTTTTCAATAAACTATTATAACAAAAAACCCAAAAAGGAATTTTCGCATCTCACGAAGTCATACATCGAAGCAAACAAATGTGATTACAAATGTTTTCTTCAGAAAAAATTTTAACAAGTAAAAAAGTTCCAAAATTAAATGAACACTCATTGTAGTGTTTGACGGCTTATAATTTTTAAAACACCGCCGAGACTTCCTTCTTTGCAATAATTCTTCCGACCACTTGTTGGAAGATCAAAAAAAATGAAACAATACAACCGGGTTTTTATATGTTTTCTCCCACATTCACGTTCAACGATGAGGTGTCATCACTCTTCATTCCTGGTTGTACTGGAATTTCTTGTTGTAAGGCTTGTAATCTCCTTGTCGTCCTTTCCTTGCCTTCCCAACTGTGTTCTTGGCTGGTCGGGGTTCTTCTGTTCTCCGTCTTGGCTTAAGCGTTTTTTCTTCATTGAACTTCAGTTGTCTCTTTGCTTTTTTCATTTTCTAGAAATAGTACTGGATGACATTTGTCTTTTATTATTATTAATTACACTTTCTTTGCCACTTTCTTTGTGGTCCACTTGCCCCGACACACCTGATTTTTATACCCTTTATATTTAAACCTTTTTTTTTTATTTTCATTCCCAACTGAACTAGGTAGGATCTGACCAGTGATTTGTTTTATGGGTCCTCTCTGTTTTTTTATATTGATTTGATTGGTTACCAACCTTTTGCCTCTAACCTACGTTTCACCGCAGATTTTTCTTTCCCTATTGTGACTCATTTAATCCTTGGTGTACTTTTTCCGAAGTACGATTTTCCTGACTTGATCTTATACTATTTGGGATACCTTTTCCCTAATTCGACCTCGTCACATTTCCTATGACGATATATTCTTATTTGATCTACGTTAACTGTTAATCTTTTTCCTGATTTCCATATTACAATATTATTAAAATTTTAACTTCTAAGACTCTATAAGGCCCCTCAAATTTTTGTTTAAATTTAGCACATACTTTGTTAGCTGCTGAACTTACAGGGTGTGTTTCCAATAAGACCCAATCATTTCCCTTTTATTTTTATGTCTTTTCTACGTCTATTATAATATTTTTCCCACCTTTCCTGTTTAATTTTCGTACTTAGTCTAGCTTCTTTAAAAGCTTTCTGTATATCTTGAATTTTGAATTTTGAACTTTCCGTATCTAACTAGTTTTTGAAATGGTGTAATCAATTTTCGACCTAAAATAATTCAGCCGGTTTTTTTCCCCGTTGTTTCATTCACCGCTGTAGAATAGCGTAAGAAAAACTCACGTAAGAATTGATCCCAAGTATCGTGTTGATCATTAACATAATTTGCAATCATTTGCACTATATCTCGATTAACTCTTTCAGTCCGATTTGCTTGTGGTCGATATGCAACAGTCTTCACATGCCTTATGCCTAATCTTTCACTTAAGTGCTCAAAAATCTCGGATATAAATTGGGGACCATTATCACTTTTTAAATTTTTTATTGGAGCTCCATAACGCGATATAAAGTTATAAAAAAAATATCCGCTATTATACGAGATGAGGCCTTTTTTAAGAGGTATAATTTCAGCCCATTTGCTGAAATGATCGGTTATTACTAAAATATAGCGGTTACGTCTTATTCTCGATATAGGATACGGGCTAACAAATCTAACGTCACTATCTCATTCGGATAATTTGATATAATTGGATTTAACCGACCAGCTGGTAACGCGTTTTATAGTTATTAACTTGGCACATATGGCATGTAGAGAATATTGATCAATAAATTTTCATGTAAGGGAAATAACAAACGTCCGAATTTTATGATACGTTTTAAATCTGCCTAAGTGTCCACTTATTGGCTTGTCATGAATTCTCTCATTATTTCATTCCTTTAAAAATTTTGGAATGTATACACGCATTTCACCTAATGACGTTGCGTGTTTCGCATAAAATAACAATCCTTCAATTAAACGGAAATCGTGGGACCAATTCTCACATATCGTTGCATTAACCGAGTTATCTTCCGGGTTTTCTAAATATCTATATATATGACCTAATTCTGGGTCATTTTTTTGTTCATTTATTAATTGTTCCCGCGAAGTAAGTACCAAATCTTTGATTATGGCACAATTAATTTTGTCACCAATTATATTTTTCCCATGCTTTTTCGGTAAAACTGTAGCCACCATGTTTAACTTCATTTCTGACCCATTAACGTGTAAATTCCCTTTATTTACCTTATTATCTTCAACCAGTGAATTTTGAATTTTAACGATTTCGATCAAAATCTAATACGATTTTTGACCCTTATGAAATCGATACCCAGAATACATGGGGATTCTAAATCTTTCAGCACATGAAATGACCAATTTCTTTCGAATTGTCTGATGTGAATTTTAATTCTACAATCCCATGTTTTGGCATTTCGCACCCTGTGCTGTTATTACCTGGGCTCGCGATTTTTTTAAATTTTCTTATAGAAAAATATTTTCTATATACTTCTTCCGATATAAATGATTTATCTGCTCGGTGTCCATGGCGCTTCAAAAATGTGTTATTTAATAAAATAGGAACGTGGGGGAAATTCTCGGTGCTATACATATCGGAGAAAGTCTAATTGTTTTCTTGTCGACACCTCTTGAGGTTGATCATTAACCTTTACAATATTTAATCGTCCCCCTTTTCGTCCTATCGCCTCGATTGAAATTATCCTGAACCCTTATTTCTACGGTCCCCTCTATTAAAATTATCATTTCGCCATTTCGAAATGAGTAACCCTGTTGTTGAATCTCTGATCATTATTATGAAACCTATTCCTCTCGAACCCTCTATTATTTTGACGGCTATTCTCGTAAAACTCATTTCTGTTATTTGGTCTACTCCTTATTTCCGAATTCCTCCAGTTTCTACCATTAGCTTCAAAATTAGGCATCCTATGCGCATTTTGACCTCGTCTTTCTATATTATGGTTCTGATAACCCCTTTGTAATTTGCAAGAATATCTCTCTTCGAATTTAGCCAAGACTTCTAAAAGTTGTATCGTGTTTTGTGGATTTCGGACTTCCACGTAGTCCTGGATCTGTGGTTCGAGTCGAACTAAAATATGATCCACTAAGTCTGCTTTGGGACATTCCTAATTCTAAACTTTCTCTATTTTAGTAATCTATAACAAAATCAGTAGCCTCCGATTTCTTCCCTGCTGGGATGCATAAAAATCCGACTGTAGTTCTTTCTTATTTTGACCGCGGAAAAGCCTTCGCTAATTAGCTTTGAGCTGGGGCAAAATCCGTGGCTGTATTTTGCACCAACAACGAACCAAATATCGAATACCAATCTTGAGCCCTTCCCCTGAGATGACTTTTTAAGTAAGCACATGACAGATTACTTGGGATTTCAAGTAACTGTATGTTATTATCGATACACTCGATAAACTCTGCAACGTTCTCCGACCCTGAAAAGTACATTTCAGGTAGAACCGTATTTCCACCTACATTACCTAACCCAGAATTATAGATGCTCAGTGTTATTGCGACATAGCCATCTTGTGATGACCATAAATGTGCCGGTTCCGCGTAAGCTAGAGGTGTGATCAAAATGATGAGACATAATAATTCTAATACAACTTTTATTAATAACTTATATTACTTAAATTCTAATTTGACAATTTTTAATTCGTGCTTTTTATATCAAGCCCAAATTAAAACCATGTATTCAGTCAGATCACGCAACTAGGATTCTTTATCTCAATTATCATTAATAATCTTATTCATCTAATTACTTATATCCAATATTACCTTTTTCAGTTCCTGGTTCCTTTACCTAAAAGAGATATATATCTTTCGCTTTATATATGAAGATCTCCAACTTCTTTATATAGGATTTCTATTCCTTTCTAAAGCTACTGGTAGACCGCTAACCTTTTGCTCTGTGTTTCACACTAAGCTTTTGTCACGCTATAGATCAGAATGATTCCATTGCACTCATTATCTCTGAGCCTGCTGCGCTAAATCTTAGCTTCTGCCACGATATATCTATAGGTTTGCCACGCTATATGCTATCATCAAAAGCTTCTATCCTTTTTATAGTAAATCTCATTTGCATAATATCTTTGTTTATCTTCTTGGTATTGGGTTGGAAAGGTTTTGCCATTAATCGTGGCCGTCAAAGAACATAGAAGTTATGTTAACAGAAAGACGCGAGAGACGTCACAATATATATAATTATTCATATTCATTAAATAAATTGATAAATTATGATAAATATAATACTATTATACAATTTGTTTTGAAAGAAAATTGCATATTTCATAATAACTACTATTATCTACAAATTAAAGGCCTACCACAAGGTGACCCAGCAAGTAAGTGTCTGGCTAATATTTATTTACACTATTATGAGAATGAAAATATAAATACAGACTCTTGTTACTTTTTTAGATACATCGATGATTTAATTATTTTTAGTAATAAAGATGACTTTACTCCTATTTTTAATTATTATCCAAACTACTTGAAATTATTAAAAACCAATAGCAATATAGAGTCAGAAAACTCAGATCTGCACTAAACGTTGAAATAATATTCTAATAAGTAATATTTTTGATAAAAGAGAGGGTTTGATTTTAATGTTATAAAAAATGCCATATTTTTGATAGTACCCTTCACATTTCCAATTTTTAGGAAATATTATTCTAAATTATATAAAAGAAATAATGATTTAGTATCTCAAGGTTCTAAGAAATAATAATTATAAAAAATTCTTTCCTTCAAAATTGCCTAGACTATAACTATCCAGCTAATTTTATAAATAAATATTTGTCTTCTTCAAAAGTATAGCTATTTAATTACATATTATTTAATATGTTCATTTCTATTTTGTTTATAGTATTTTAGTTTTCTTAATATATTCGTATAATAAGTTTAGTTTCAAAACATATATAGATGGCGCCTTTTCTCTTAGTTATGCTGTTTTTTCTGTGCATCGAGTCAGTGCACTTTTGGGATCCGTATACATCCGGTAAGATTTTAGTTTCGCTCATGTTCATTATTATTAATTATGGTCACAATCATGTTTCTGTAATCCTCTTGCAAATACTTTTGCTTCTTATACATTTATATTTGTCTATTTCTCCCGGATTCCTATAGCAATTTATTATTCCAATTCTATTCTATTGCTATTATATTCACCACGTGGGTTTGGGCCTTTTGCCTTGATTATCTCATGTGCTATTATGTCGAACAACATTTCTCTGTAGAAGGTTGAGATCCTCAAGAAAAACACTATTTAACCCTAATCTCACTGTCCTAAGCCAGTGACAGCTCGGGAAATCATAATAGTTTTTTCCACTCTAGCTAAATTTCTCTTTTTTGGTTTGTAATGGTTCCATGTTCATGGTTTTTTTGGTTTGATCTGAAGATGTTTTATGATTTATTAGTCTTCTTTTTAATATATATATATATATAATAAAACTTAAATTGATGAATGATTTGTCGTGGTGAATGATTACTATAGTACATGGTGAGTGGATGATATTATTGTAGTATTGACGAGGCAGTCTTAAAAGTTAATCCAGTTTATTTAACATTCACAATTATGCGTTTCAACATTACAAGAAGCAAACATACTGGCACAAATAGAACTAGAAACTACGACCCTACGTAATGCAGCCGGCTATATGATTAAAGACATAGACAGATGAGAAGAGAGCGAGATTTCCAATGGCATTGGTATTTTTACTCTGCAGGACATCACATGATTTAAGAGTTGGATGGATGTAGTTTTAAATGTCCCGGTAGGTGGGGGTTAATTTAAACAATTAAACAGTTCTCCTGGAGTACTGGAACAAAAATAAATCAAGAACTATTAAAATTAAATTACTGGGAATTATTACACACACACACACATATATATATATATATATATATATATATACGGGTTGGAGGGAAAGTTCTGTCGTATTTTAAAGAAAATTTTTGAATGCATTTATAAAAATATGTTTTTAATATTAATCAGTTATATATGTTCCATTACTTGTTACAACTTGTTGCCATCTTTCAGGTAACATATAAATTCCTATTTTGTAGAAATTCTCGTACTTGGAGTTAAAAATAGTCAAAGCAACTACCTTAGAAACACTTCAAATGACTCTTAAATTTTTTTTTCCGTTAGATAATTTTGCAGAGATCTCGAAACAGGTAATAATAATCAGATGGGTCAAATGTCAGGTGAATGCGGTGGGTGCACCGCGTACTTCCCATCCCAACGCGTTCAGTTTTGTTGTGTCAAATTATTGCGCATGCGGCCGAGCATTATCGTGGTGGAACACTATTCCTTTCTGAACACTAATGCTGGCCTTTTTTTTTATAGATGCATTCAATTTATCCAGTTGATTGCAGTACGGTGATCTATGTTGATGGTTTTTCCCTGTTTCAGCAACTCGTAGCAGTACACTCAAGCCTTCCTGTCCCACCACAAACAAAAGCAGTACTTTTCTATTGATGTATACTTCTTGGTTTTTGGAACTGTTGCTGATGATGTTTCAGGTTTGCAGTAAGATTTTTTCTTAATATTCTCGTAAAGAATCCACTTTTCACCTCCAGTAATCAGCTGGTCCAAAAAACGGCTCCACATTGTGTCTAATCAGATGTGAGGAAATACATTCTACACGATCAGATAAATTATTTTCCGTTAATTCATGTGGAACCCAAACACTTCGCTTTAACACAAAACCCAAGAGATTTAATGTGATCTACAACAATTGTATGATGAATGCGAAACTCTTCTGCAATTTCTTAACTTGTTAAATGTGACGGCTTTCCAACATGGATCGCAAAACATCATTATCGATCTTAGATGGTCATCCAGATTGGATCACTTTTTTGGAGGCTCAGGATCCAGGAACGTGAAATTTGCTAAACCATCTTGACAAGTACGAACATTTTACAACATCTTTTCCAAATAACAATGCCTCATAAATTTTTGGAACATGCAACTTATGCGTTGTTTCCTTTTTGAATTCATACAAAAATGCAGTGTCGTAAAATGCACTTTATCTACTGACATGTTTATAACTCTTTAAATATTACAAGTAAACATGGAATCTGCAAAAAGGACCTTTTATATTATACAACAGCTAAAGAAACAAAAAAAATCCTGTATCGACTCACTAGGCCAGATGTTTTTATTTACAACAAAAAAAACCACCTGCCTATTTAAAATACGACAGAACTTTTCCCTCCACTCCAATATATATTTAGTGTCTATATGTAAATTAGTGTTTCCAGTAATATTTTTTATATTAATAATCTTTTTTTCATATTAGCCCTTACAACTTCGAAATACACTCATGTCCAAAATTAAGGTTGCATACATGTTTTTCGTCATAATTTTAAATTGCCGAAAGAAACTTTTAAAACTTGTATTTTATATACTTTGGAGAACGGGCAGTACAATATCAACCTTCAGCTTAGGAAAAGATAATTAGCGTTAGTTTTTGCAAATTACTGAATTGATACCGTTTAAGCAAATGAGATTTTTTCCCTTTAGTTTTGGGATTATTGCATTAAAACAAACAAATTAGCTTTTTAACAGTGAGGAAGACTTCTCATAATTGTTAAGATGATTCACTGAAATGGAGAGCTGTTGGCAGACTTGAAGTTGGTCAATCTCAAGCGGCGGTTTTTCCGTCCGTACATGTGACTTGAAAATCATCTTCCGACTGTGGAATCCATTTCAAAAAGAGGTAATGTCACGAGAAAGGTCAGATAAGGTTGCCCCACAGCATCAACATTTGCACAGGTTCACTACTTGGCTTTAAGCACATGGCGACATAGCTGGACAGCAACTCAGCTTGTTATGACCTTGCTGTGCCAAGTGTTCGAAAAAAATCCTGACAAACGTTCTACACCCGTCTTGCAGAGACTGTACTTTACGCTTGGCATTCAGTCTTGTGTATCCCTTTGACAGTATCAAACAGGAAAGACAGGGACTAAATCATACAGCCACCTGAATCCGACCTAAGGTATCTGACTACGTTTGGAACCATGATTTTTCAAAAGCGTATAAATGGATAATATTTATGATATTTAGTGTCACTTAGATTAGAAAATGTATATGGAATTGCTAGGGGGTCACTTCACGAAAATCGAATTAAAAATCGATTTTTCAATTTTGATTGAAAAATAAAATACCACTCTCTTTTTCTTCCTAATGCAATTCTAAATTTTTGCTCTAGCTGAATTAGAAGTATTTTTAATATTTTTTTAAAAAAGTTGTTTACATTTGTCAAAACCCTCAAAACACGGGCTTGCCACGCCTCAACAAAAACAAAAGACACATGCTACTTTTTCAGCCTTATTAAATAGCGGTTTAAATTGATCAAAAGAATTCATTTTGATCAGCAGCTTATTCAGGAAAGAAGTGAAGTGAATAGTTGTAGCTGTTTATTTTGTGGTAGCTTGCTTACATGCTGTTTTTTACGCGGTTAAATATAACGAATTTTTGCTATTGTGCAGAATCGGTTTTTTTATCAAAATGATTTTATAAATATGCCTCAGTTTAATAATAAAACACTTAAAAAACGAAAGTTTGGAAAAGTAGGTACGAAAACCGAAACTTTCGAGGAATTAAATGTTGCATAACAGTCAGACAATTCCAACATAAATAATTCAATTTTGAAAGTAAAGTTAGGTAAGTTTAATAAAGAGTATGTTTCTTTTTTAAATTCATTTGAATGTTTTTGTGAAATGACTGACATTGTACTGTTTTCTTGTGCTTTCAAACAACATTAATTACATAAATAAAATGTAAAAAACAAGGTATTCACATAAATTTTGGCTGCCAAATCCAGGATTTGGCTACAAAATTGTTAATATGTTGTGATTTTTGTGGTGTTATTAAAACATTTCCTAATACTAAGTTTACTAAAGTAGTAGTTAATCAAAAAAGATACACAATTACATGAAGTGAACACTAGGCTTTTATATTTTATGAGGTATATTAAAAAAGAAGCAGTTGCGAAAATATTTTGCGGAGTTATGAATTTGTCACCTCCACCAAAGTGGTTTTGCGAGTCCATGCATAAATTAAATAACGCAACATAGAAAGTAGCCAAAGCGTCTATAACGTTAGCTGCTGCCGAAACAATAATGCAGTAATAAATAATAATGGAGGTCCAAATGTACCAGTGGCTGTCGATGGTACCTGGCAAAAAAAGGGGCCATACTTCTGTAAATGGTATTGTTACGGCAGTTAGTGGGGACACTGAAAATTGTTGATGCTAAAATATTATCGAGGAAATGCTCATGTAATTTTAACGACAATGTACATTGCAATGAGTGTTCAGAAAATGACGTTGGAAATAATACGGGAATGGAAGTTGAAGTTGCACTTTGTATCTTCCATCGCTCAATGGCATTGCACAATTTACGATATACACAATACTTGAACTATATGGGATCTCTAAAGCATGCAAAGCAGTTTTAGAATCTAAACTTTAAAGAGATGTTAACATTAAAAAATTAGAATGTGTTGGTCATGTTGTGTGTGAGAAAAGGCTGGGGACACAACTCAGGGTATTAAAATTAAAAGGCAAAGAGCTCGAGGACAAAAAATCTCTAGGATGGCGTAATATATTGACAGATGCAGAAATAGATAAATTGCAAAGATACTACATTTTGGCTATTCAAATCAACTCAGTTAACTTGTCAGCCATAAGGCAAGCTATTAAGGCTATATTTTTGATAAAATCTCCCCAGATTTGAATCTACGACACGGTTTTTTCCCCATGGGAGGTGACTTGTGGTGTAGATATAACACATATAAGCGTAAACACACATATAAGCATATGCATGTGTTTATGCTTATATGTGTAACCACATATAAGCATAAACACAACTTACCTATTGCAGTTAGGAATTGCATAAAAAAAGTATTTAGAGGTCTCTAGTCTTGCACTTTTATCTAGATGCTTGTTTGATAAAACTCAAAATTTTAGTGAAAGCGTAAATAGTATTTGGTCTATAATTCCAAAAACTGTATATGTGAACTTTAAAAACTGGAGTACATGAGGCAATGTCTTTATAGAATCAAAGTGTTATTACTAAATTAAAAGTTTTAGATGTATTAAGCATTCAACTCCTGGATTTTACAAATGTCGAGAGTTGCAAGATGTAGATCATGCGTGCATTAAGAAAGCAAAATAACCAGTTTTACAATGAACCAAAGAAGCTAGAATTAAAAACAAACAATTAAAATGTAGACAAGAAGATAATCTTGCAGATGATACCAGCAATTCAAGTTATAGTTCTGGTATGCATTAGTTAATAGTAAGTTTTTACTTTAAATCTCTATTTCTCAAAACTGTAAATTTCAACACAAAAGGAACATTTTTGAAAAAACTACTTATTTTATAGCCTTGAAACTTTGCACATGTATTAACACTATACAAATAAATATTTTAATGAGATATTTTGTCAAAAATTTTATTCAAAAATTATTTATGGATTAAAATGTACAAGAATTTTCACCGTTTTAAAAATTTTGACGTGTTACTCCACGTATGAATTTTTAAAAAAAAAACTAATCAAAATTTTGAAAAATGCTCTCATTAAATTAATAAAAACAATACAATGAATGCACAAAAAAAATTTCATGACTGTATAACCAGCCAATTTTTTAAAAATGTTCCTTAAAATTGGTCATTTTTAACATTACGGAGATAGGGAAAATGCTGCGTGAAGTGACCCCCTTAAGAATAGTATTACAATAAAAAAATATTTAAGTACAAAATTTTAACAAAAAATGAACATAGCAAGACCCATTTTTAAAATGTTCTCCTTTTTTGAAAAATGCTTCTATTATAATAATATTTTGCCTGTCTATAACTCAGACCTCTGTTCAGAGGCTCAACTAGAATTTTTGAATTGTATAACTTAGAAGTGGGTTTATCCATGTTTTACGACAACAGAGGGGAGAAATTTTAAGAAAAAAAACGCCGATAATTATTTCAAATGGTTGCAACTCTGAAAATAATGTGAATTTTTCAAAAATCATAATTGATCCTCTGTACAGAGGTCTGAGCTATATACAGGCAAAATATTATTATAATAAAAGCACTTTTCATAAGAGGAGAACATTTTGAAAAAAGGTTATTCTAAGTTAATTTTTTGCCAAAATATTGTATTTAAATAATTTTTTTTAACAAAATGCTCTTAAAACAATTTTATACATGTATTCTAATCTAAGTGACACTAAATATCATGAAAATTATCCATTTATGCGCCTTTTTAAAATCACAGTTCCGAACGTAGTCGGATACCTTAAAACTATGGCTAATGACAGGCTTACATCAAGCTTCTTGCCATTAGTAATTTCGTGGGCCTGGATCTGACACAGTCGAGATCAGGTGGTATAAGAAATAACAACAACATAACATTAAAAAAAAGTGATTCAATAAAGAGTTACTAAATTGGCCGAATTTCGGTTTACGTGAGCTGCATGGTAGTGGTTCAACAATACATGTAAAAAGCATTCATCTACATATTGCGCCATCCCTCATTTACAAAAGAATAAATCATTAGTAGAAATTAAAAAAAATAATAATGTAAGTATATCCCTTAATATTACAAACTAGTATCTAGAACTGATTTTTTCGTTGTTTCTGATTGAATGGATTTTCTGTCTATGCTTCATCTTCACCAAGAAGTACTTTTCATCTTCATCATTTTTTGAAATTTTATTGAAATCTTGAATTAGCATTAAGCTTCATTCCCACTTCATAAATCTTTAAGTATTTTTTTTTCATTTATGATGGTCATAATTGTCATTCCATTTGTTAAGATAAAGTTCTATACCTTTAAGTTGTTGTAAAGTCTGCCAATTGTTCACCTCTTTGAAAAAACTAAGCTCATCAAGCTCTTAAAACTCTAGTTTAGCTGTCATTCCCTCTAGAACTATTTTGTCTCTTCGATTGAAACTATATAAGAGAAAGGAGAAATCTACCTGTTCATCAGATAAATACCATGTATTATACTCCATTATTTTTTAGCAGAAAACGCAATCATCCTGACTGATAACTTTCAAGATAATTCAAAAACATAAAATCCTGTTCAGGAGCTTCAATAGAAAGATATGTTTCTTAAAATACATTTCTGTATAACAAAGCACAAAATTTTGGAAATCCTAAAATCTGCTTTTCTTCTCTCTCTGTTACATTAAAAGCAACTCACTTATCTTAAAATATTTTTAAGACATATTTTAGTTCAGCCTACAATCAAACTTGTTGAATTGGTTCTTTACTCACAAAAGCTTTTTTACTTTTTGACATACCAAGCAAACAATGTCGATTCGATAACCTCTTCTTAATCATCTCTGATATATGATTTAGTTGTTTCCATATAATGTTAAAGGAATATAACTATGATTCTGCAAATACCTTTGGTTCTAGTGCACTATATAATTAATCTTCACAACACCATTTCAAACAGCATTGAATCTTATAAAAATTTAAATATCTGTAGAACTTGAAGGTCTAAAACGTAAGGTAAATTTTTTTTAACAAAACTAATTTCTTTATGCAATGCCAGCAAGCTAAATTCAAATTGCAGTTTCTTTTCTAGTAAAGTATATGCTTCATTTAAATAACTAGTTTTCACACTCGCTATGTTAAAGCAAATTGCTTAAACCATGTATGTGATATTACACACTTTATCAGTAAAATATGGAGTTTCTTCTATGGAGTAGAGATTCGCTAAGAAGCAGTTTTGAGACAGTGGTCGCCTACAAGGGGTTGCGAGAGGTTAAAGGGCGTTAGAGATAAATATTACCCTTGATTTAACTATCAGACCTAAAAGCTTCAAATTTGGCAGGCACTTCCTTTCGTGGAATAGGGATCAGTTATAAAACAGTTTTGTGAAAATACACCACCGGGGGGGTTACGAGTTGTCAAGGGATGTTATAGATAAAAATTTTAATATTTGTGGTATTTGAAATTTGCCAGGTATGTTCTATTCATGAAGTAGCGATAAACTACAAACAGGGTTTTGTGAAAATATACCCTAAAGATGATTGAAGGAGTTTAATGAGTGCTGGAGATAAATATTCCCGTTTTTTTTACTTTGAGACTTACAGGCATGATATTTGGCAGGTATTTTCCTTTCATCGGTGGCGATCTTCTTTTTGCAGAAATCCACGTTGAAGGAAGTGTTTACGGAAGTGTAAACGATAATTCTACTTCAATTTTAGAAATTCATGCTTTGTCAGTTGTAACTCAAGAGGAGATTATATTAAGAATGTTTTTCAATACAATCAAATGCTCAATCCTAGGATTTAGATATTAAGTTAATTTATATATAAGCAGTGTATATTCATTAACATCGTAAAATACCCAGAAAGTTGGATGGGTAACAGGTAATGCTGTATATAATAAAGCGTTCTAGAAATAGTAATAAAATTCATATATAATTATTATATAAATATGCACTAAACTTAAACAAAAAAAGCTTGCGGGAAAATTTCAAAATATTTCTCAACTGTAAATTACTTGTTGTGATTTCTATACATTTCATAATGCTAAATTGGGGGGAGGGATCATTGAGCACCTTCTTAGAATTTGAGAAAGGAGCTAAAACTTGTACAGCATTATATTACTCATAAGTTGGTGGATGTCTTCCTACAGTAATGTATTGAAATACATAACTTTCACTGAAGATCATTGATCATTATCCACAAAAGTTCCAATGAGCACTTTCAAGTAGAGATCCGGTAACTATGTTGTCCTGAGAACCTTTGAGAAACACAAAGTATGTGAAGAGGGGTATTAATTTTATTAATTGTAACGTCGGAGGTCAATGAAAAAAATGACAACACTGTAGGACGTAGAATACCGGTGAATATATCATGATCTGGGGAGCAATTTCCTAGGATAGCAGGAGCCATTCTCGTGGTTATCCCAAACACACTGACAGCAAATTTGTACGGCACTCTGGTAATTCAACCTATAGTACTACCATTCATGAACAGCATTCAAGAGCCAAGGGGCTAGCTCTCACAAAACTGTTTCAACGCTCTAATGAAACAATTTTGAAACAACTTTTACTGTCATCTGCTCTTTAAAAACTCTTCTCAATATAGCAAAGTATAAATGATAGTAAAACACACGAATAATTGTCTTTCATATTCCAATGAAATATTTCTTTCGGAATATAAGATTTATAGACATTTCATAACTGTTAAAACATCACAACTGCTGAAAATAAAGCTATTTAGGAGGAAATCTGGATACAACAGTTAAAATTACAGTTTCTTAGGTATATATATATGTGTGTGTATGTGTGTGTGTTTATGTGCATGCGTGCGTATCTTTGTGTGTGCGCGTATGTGCGTGTGTATGTGTATGTGTGTGTGTGTACATATGCGTGTGTGTGCATATGTGTGTGTATGTGCGTGCGTGTGTGTAAATAATTATTTAGTGTTACTGTACACTGTAATAAGCAGACAAGTTTCATTTCTTCTCAGCAAAATAGCTACGTATAAAAAATTTTCAGTGGAATTTATAACTACTCTTATAGGGAGACTACCAAAATTTCTTCCAAAAATGTAGAACAATAGATGCTTGTAAAATTGAAATCAAATCCTCCAAAAGTTTAGTAGTAAAGGCTGTTATTGTGTGGTGTGTGTTTAAAAATTATCCTTCAAAATTCGTTGCAGGGAAAAATTCCCTTCATAACGTCCTCTCAAGTACGAGGATGTGTGTTATTATTTACAATAAAAAGATACTGGGAAATAATTTTTTCTGCTTTATTCTTTGACATATTTTTAAGACTTAAATTTCCAAAGAGTTCATTGTACATTTTTTTGCTAGGACATTGTTTAAATCTAAATAAAATAAAATTAATAGTTACGATGCTATAAAGAATTTGTAATATGCAGTTAGATTTAGCGGTTGTTCAGCAAAAATTTAATATGTTCAGATATTTAAATTTAACATGTATTATATGTATATATTATGCTTATGTGAATCTAAAATAAACCCTATGTAAGATTTTTAGTTTATCTCCAGAAAACTCAACTTGTAGAGGTATTGATGCAAATTAAATCTGTCGAGGCTCACAGTCCTCACTTTGACAGGGTTTGGAAGTTTATAGAGAGAGAGGTGAAAGCTATGGTGACGCCTTTGTTCCTCAACTGAGTCCCAAAATTATAAAATATGCCTCGAATAGCCTTACTTTAGTTTCAAAGTGTAAAAGTAAACTTAATTTTTTTTTAAATCTTTGATTTATTGGCTTAAGAAATAACTATAAACCATAATATAACGCAAATAGAACAAAACGGTTTGTAATTTACCGTTATGATATTTTCTGAAAGAACAATTTGTTTCATAAACGGTAGAATTTATACTTAAACAATAAACTATATATCAATGCTTATCAATCCTTCAACTGTAAAAGAAATAAAAGTTAACCCTGAAGCTGATTTGTATCAAGAAATGGTACAATATAACCATAGAAAATAACAAGTCTTTCTCTTTCTAAAGATTGAAAGAAATTTATCTTCAGTGCTGAAAATGTTACATTCTGCACCAATGAATTTGAAAGAAGATTTAGAGGTTAGAAAATTTGAAAATATTTAAGTTTCATATTTTTCCCAACTCAATACGTCTTTCTCTAATATTAAAGAATGGAAAACCAGCTTCGGAAAAAAAGTTGTAAGCCTCAGGAAAATGTTTTAGGTTTAATATTATGGTTTGACTTTCGGATAACTTAGAAGAAAGTCTGTATATTTTTTTATCATACTACTTACTCATTTCAATTTTTTTTTCACTATTATAAAAACTTTTTCATACCAGGCCTTGTTTCCTGAAATATGAAACAAATGATTTATAGATGTCAATAGTGCAAAACTTCGAAATTACAAAATATTTTTTAAAATTCATGGTCTTAGATTATCATTATATATGTGCATTTATATATATGTTAACTTTAAAGTGTATAATTCACAGTTATTTCATAGAATAACTAGGTATTTCATGAATTAAATAGGCAAGTCAGTTAAAGTATATAATAGATGAAAAATTTCAAATTTCCATGTTAGTTATACCATGAAATATCTAATGATAGATTGCTAAAGAGGAAAAAATTAAAAATTTCATCCTCTTCTTCATACGGCCTACAGCATTTTGAAGGCAAAGGATGACTCGCTGATCCTCCTCCAGTTGACCCTACCAATCACGATGTACTTCTATTGGTTGATTCCCATTAAAAACATCGTCTAACTATCTTGAAGGTGGTCGTCCTCTACGTCTAATTCCTTCAATTTTCGAAAAAGTTGCTTTTTTGGTAGGAAAAGCATCGACTTATCTATACAGATATCCCAGCCACCTATTAAGAGATGCTTTTATAGTTCTCACAATGTCAGTCCCGCCATATTTGCCATTTCTCCTATAAATTTCATGCTTCTAAAGAATTCTCCACTCATTTTTCTCTTGAATAGGTCCAAAAATTTTCCTTAAGATTTTTCTTTCAAAAATGCTTAATTTCCCTTCCTTTGCTTTATTGAGGATCCAACATTCCCTTTCATACAGAACAATATGCAGGTTTAAAGTTTTATATACGCTCAACTTGGTGTTTATAAAAGTAAACTTAGACATGAATTGGTTTCTGAGGCCATGGAAACTTCTAATAAACAATTCCAAGGTTATTTTATAAATTGATTGATAATATCTTGGTAAAATCCCTGAAAAATACATTTTATACCTATTGCAGATGATTAATTGAAAAATAATGAGGAAAGGCAGATGTGAAGTAATTTATTATTGCTCATATTGCTAACATTAGTTAAATATAAAGGAAAAAAGGATATGTTATATTTAAATATTATCAAATAAATACATGCTGGGAAGAAAATACTGTTGGTTTATTAAAGAATAATGTTTTTTTCAAATAAAAATATAATAGAATATTAATTTAAATTGTATGAAATATTTTTAATTTACTTTTTATTTTTTATTATTACTGTGATGACCCCTTGAATTGCATAGAATATTGTTTTTAAAACCGGTGCACTTTTTACTATTACTTACTGTTTTTACAAGAACAGCTTCTAAATCCTTGTCCATTGCCGCTACTTTGAGATGTTGCAGCAGATCGAAATTTAATATCAATACTCAGAACTTCTTCAACAGAAATTAATTCTCCCTCACATAAACTTAAGTGAGATCTAGAATATAATTGCTTTTATTGTACAATTATTGAGAATGGTTCAAAAATGACTAAACGCTGCTACAACTGATTCAAAGAACTTTCAAATTCCGTATCTCATACTTTAATTATAAAGTAATCATTCAAATCTAGTTAAATTGTAGAATTCAATAGTTTTCAATGAATTGTCTAGTTATTTCATAAAATAATTAGTTATTCCATGAAATAACGGATTCCCCACTTTAACGGTAGCATGTACACATACATATAAATACATTTCACTGGAATAAAACATCGTACGTACATATATTTTGCAAATTGTGTTTTATTTTTTAGAGATTCATTATTCACAACCGTGATGTATTCGGTAGAAACTTTTTCAATGAATTTTGCTTAAACAAGACTTGAAAGACAAAAATCAACGCTGGATAAGATAAGTACATAAATATACGGCAAAAGACAAGTAACACCGAACTGTCTCTAATTCAATCAGCCCTATACAGAAAACAAAATTCTGTCCTTTGTTATGTTAAATCATTGGCTGAAAGTTTGTATGTTGCCATTCAGTGACTTTCTTATTATAAACTTGAAGGCACTGTATTTGGCATGGTATTTTGATCCGCAGGAAAGCCTCATGGACCTATAAAGGTAGTGTGAACTGTATGAAATAATATAATGGTGATGTTAACCATATACTATGTAAAAGTGCACTTTTGTTGAAAACCGTATAATGCTTAAAAAGAATGGAGTATCAATTTAGAGTTACAAAGGAAGCAAAGAAGTAATTGAACTACTTGAAGAAATATTAAGTTGATACTTATTCTACACAAAGAAAGAATAAGAATAAGAGAGAACGGCCAACTCTCATGCCTTTTTTCCAACAGGACAAGAGCTAAAGGAGAACAGAAGTTCATGTAAGACAGACCCTATAAAAAAAGCTTAGTTTATGTATAACATAAATGAAATCATAATCACCTGTTTACTTTTTCTCTAAATTGCCTTCATGCAGAATCAACAAAGGGATGGGCTTCAATATTTGATGCTTTTAGCAAAGTATTTAAGAGCTATATCCTAACTCTTCATAATAATGAGCCAAATTCAAATTCTATGTTTGGAAAATATAATCGTAATTGAAAAAATTGAAAAATTTCGGAATATTTCTTTTTGTTATTTTTAACGTGCAGGCATGTCGACTTCATAAGTTACATCAGAATATTAATTTCAAATTTTGTGGGAATTATTAAATATAGACAGTTTATAATTTGCACATGCTAGGTTGCCAGATTCTTCATAAATGACAATTCCTCCGTATTTTAAATATTATTCAACAAGTTTTACTTCATAATACGTGTTTTATGGTTTTAAGTTATTTGCTTATTGCCTAATAGGCAGGCTCATAAATAACCTGACTTCTATTACATTAACT
>BMAV01021128.1:15783-34863 GCA_019973955.1 Trichonephila inaurata madagascariensis | reverse complement strand
AGACACATTAAGAAGGATTAAAAGCATCATATAAGCCAATAAAAAAAAAATCGATAGTTTGATGATTTTTAGGGTACCATATCGCCTTAATGTGTCTATTGCTATATATTTCTTATACTTGTATTTCTCTGTTGTAAGGTAATCTTGAAAAAAACAATAACTTATATTTTCAAAATTGCCGGCTGGGTTTCGTAGTTGGTTTGTCACTGGCTTTCTGAGCTCTAGGTTGCGGGTTCGACCTCGGGCTCCATATCGTATGATTATGCGGCATGTGAAAAATCCCTTTGGTACCCATTTGACTTGGCTGCTCTAGGCAAACAAAAACTCCTAGGTACAATTTCGCATGGCCAGAGCTCAGGTGCCTTCCTCTGGGAAGAAAATTGGGCATCCAAAACACTCGCAGCAATTGGTATCGCCTATATAGTGCCGCACTAATATATGATACCAGCTCATGGGGAATGTACGAGGTCTGGAAAAGTGTAAATACCAATCCGCAGCCCCATTAGAGAAAAAAATCGAAATTTCATAAATAATAAATTATTGAAACACATTGATAGAAATTAAATACCTTTAATTCCTTTGTCATCAATAAGTTTCGCGATTATTTAAATCATTGCACAGGCTGTAAACTAAGCAATATGTCATTTTTAGATGAAAAAGCTCAGCTATATTATGGAAACTAAGAATTATAAAATTTGGATCCAGTGAATTAACTACACATTTCTCTTCAAATCTTTCAAATTTTTGTATTTCCCCTTTGAATAACTAAAAATATTTTTTTTTTAATGTAGTGTTTTTCATCGAAATTATATATATATATATATAAATACATTAAATGTAACATTTCATTTAAACACACCTTACTTCTTATCAATTGTTTTCTATTTTCTTTTTTTAAACATCTAAAGGAGTAATGAAAAATATATCCTTTATCTTTGACTCAATTAAACTGATCCAATGGCTAAACTTAATTTAAATATTTATGTAGATAAAATATATGTGAGGCATTTTTCATAAATTGTTTATTCACTTGCTCTAAATAATATTATTTAATGCTATCAATCATCATGATAAATATATTTTGATGATGTATTTTAGTAGAACTTTAATTATATAACTTTTCTTTTACAAAAATAGTTTTACTTACAATGCTTAATAAAAAAAAAAATGATTTTTTTTATTGTTTTTTAATCACATTAAAACTATTTTATACAAATAATTAGTTTTATTTACATAGAGATACAATTGCATTATATTGAAATAATGTAAATATCTTAAAGGATTTATTTACTGTTTTCACAGTACTTTTTTAAATTTATTTAGAATATATATGATTTTTACATAATGGTGGAAAGTAGCTTTCTTCCTTTATTTTAAATACTGTATATACTTTTTTGAATTTTTTTTTTAAAAAGGAGAATGCATGCAAAAGAGTTTAAGGCTCTTGTTTTATTCCATACATATTTGAACACTCAATAATTACATTCAATTAAATCTACAATGCTTAAAAGTTTTTATTTTTACTGTATAAATGTATAAAATTCCGTTAAATCTGGCACGTAAATATTATTAACGACATATAATGCTTTTGGTAAGATAATCGTCTGATTTTTACATGAAAAATAATCACAATTTGTTAAAAATATAAAGTTTATGTAATTTTTCTGAATATGTAAATTAAAATAAGCAATATGTTGTATATAAGTAGCAAAATTCTGGTTGTTTTAGAATTATGTTAATGTAGATTAATATTTTCACACACAATTGTTAGATACTTCTAAAAATGGCGTAATGTTTTATAAAAAATATATTGCATACTAATTCATCAGTTTCTTCGTAGTCGTTATACTTATTTTTGTGAATATATATCAGTAAATATTTATTTATATTGAAAATTTTGAACATTTTTGTTATACTGGACTAGGTCACACGTATGTATTTACAATAATGCGTAAAAGATTGATCATATATTTTCAAATGCAATATTAATATGTATAAGTTGTTTAAAAGAACAACATAAAATGGAGTTCGATTAATTATTTTAAAAAATATAATTCATCAAATTAATAATTTTAAATAATGAATACATCACACTTCCATTAGAAAGGGAGGAAATATTACTTACATTAAGAATTTCAAAATATTTGTCCAGAATATTTAAGAAACAAGAATGAGGCGTAATGTATGTAAGGTGCAAATGACATATTTTTAAATCCAGAAACTGTTCTTGTCGTATTCCAATTTTTCTAAACTGTATGTTTATCTAATTTAGATGATTATATGCTTCTGGTAAAAAGTTTTTAAAACCGTTGTCCGCGCCCCCTGGTGCACCTACTATCATTTAGGTTTGAATTTAAAGGATTCTGTTATATACTAATATATAAATATGAAAAGCATTTATCACTTACCATCCTCTTTACAATATCAGATAAATATGAATAGATTCATATGAATTTGCATTCAAAAACTTAATAAGCTTAAACTTATTGTTAATACTTGTAATATTCAAAGTTTATTGCTATTAAGGAGCAAAAGAAAAATATTCGATACAATTTCCATATTCCTTATTATAATATGGTTGAGTAAATTTGGAGTTCTGCTCAATCAGTTTTACAAACGAGATTCCATTTCTCAAAAGGGGGTAAAAAAAAGGAAGCTACAGTAATGGGTTTTACGATTGTTGTCTCAAATATCACGGAAGAGAATCCGTCCTTAAAGAAAAGTCTTTTTCCAAATGTCACCGTTATAGGTTGAAAGCTCTTACATTAAACTTTCTCAGTAAAGAATATTGTGTCGAATATCGCTATTCGTGATTGCTGAAGAGCGCATTCGGATGCTAAAAACGACGCGTCTCGTATTATACCGAATCCGTAATGTTTCCCCAAGATAACAGGAGAGGCTCTAAAATTCGGGGTCGTAAAAACATCAGCCAGTAAATCATGTTTGTCATCACGGGCAATGTAAGATCCGAACGATTGCTATCATAAAAGCGGATGCTTTTGAAGTTGGGGGAAGATAAACAAATTGTCCTGGAAATGGTAGGATCGTAGTTTGGATTTAAATATTCAGAAAACAATACACTGCAGAGTTTTCCTCTATTTGATGAGTAGGTTATGTTGAAGGAAAATATCAATGAATAACATGGTATTGAATTTTAATGCATAGCAATTTCGGTGTATTGGTTATACATATTATATACTGCTCTTACGAATTTTTTTTTATGTATTTACTACTTGTTTTATTTTTAAAAACGTATGTGATTAATTTCTATGTTGGCTTACATTTTATTTTATTAAATAATTTATTAATGATTATATGTTTCTTTTAATAAATTTAATAACAAAACTAGAATAGATCAAGCCCCGTTTGAAGGTTTGAAACACGTATTAACGTGTTATTAATAAATATATCTTAATAAAATCACATAGCTAAAAAGTAATAAAAAAAATCGTGTTTAAATATTCTTTTTCAAATATCCCCGATTGAGGAAGAGATGGATAACAAAAAAAAAACCCAGAAAAAATTGTAACAGACGGTGTTTTTTAAAAATATTTTAATATTATTATTTTTTTTAAATCGTCCTTTTGAAATTTGACTTGAATTTCCTGATTTAGAAACCAAAATATTGATAAATATATAAACCAAATATTGAGTTAATACGATGTTTTTACCTATTTGAAATAATTAAACAATAATGTGCTTGAATGCTTCAGTTACAACTTGCCACTACCCCTATTCATTTAAAAAGCGTACATATTTGCTTTCATTATAGACAAACTTTTTCGTATATTATATCATTCTTTTTATTTAAAAAAAATACCAATAATTGAAAAATTTTGGATTTATTTTCTTTGAAATTTGTTTATCAAGGTATCTTATTATGATTTTTAACAATCACTTATTAGTTATAATAATATAGTTCCATAATGTGTGTTGAATATAAAAACTTTCATAAAACATTTATATTTTTAAATATTTCACTTAAGTATTATAGCTTTTCAATGCTAAAATTATCCCACATGCCAGTCAATGCAGAAATGTGTTTCTATAAAAGTGAGATGATTATAGGTAATATTCAAAATATTTAAGCAAAACGTTATATGCGACAGGAATAGCCAGGCAGAAAAGACAAATTTATAAAATAAACGAAGAGATCTTTCCAGAAGAACTCCATTCTACAACCTAATTTCAAAAGACGTATAGTAATTCATTACGTGTGAAAAAAGTATCATCATTAATTTTTGTGAGATATATAGTCAAATAGAGTAAATTAAATTGAAGCGAACTCTTTTTCTCACATTCGGAACCTAATGACACACCCTTAATTTTCTTTGTACCGAATAATAATTCGTCGAATATCTAAGCGGTCAAAGTGAATAGCGCGTGGAATGCATCCATTACTTACTGAAAATAACTGTACCATGGAGTCTGTCATTTGCTTCGAAAACGATACATTTGGCTTAATGGTTGGATAATCAAATGAAATCCATCTAGGAACTGCTAAAACTATTAATCTCTGTAAATTACAGCTGGTACTGTAACAGCTGTGAGCTCGCTATTGTACTATGTGGTTACTGCAATCAGGTCTGAAAATGAATGGGCTTTAAATAAATTGAATTTCAATTGAAATCTTTAATGATGTGGGCTGATCTTTCTCTCTATTGGAACCATTATTTTAAGCATTCTCACACTTTTACTTGAATCTAATTGATATATGTAGATATTTTTTATCTTTATACATATATAATTATACTAAAAATATATTAATATTAGTTATGTAATATTAAAGCAATTTATATTATATTTAAATATTTTCAAAGTATTTGCTCTTATTATAACATAAATTAGCTTAAAGAAACATTTTAAATACTTGAATACTTAAATAAAATGCTGGAAAAGTTATCGTGAATTAGATAACGGTGGGAATATTAATGTTAAGTTTATAAGTGAAATGAATGGTTTTGCTTCTTCCCTTTTATTTTAAATGTAAAATTTTTGAGCAACTGATTTTTATTTATAAACTAATAGATTTCACTCATTTGATTCCCGCCTTTCATAGCATATTTTCAATATCAAACGTTATTTCCAATTAATACTTATATAATATGTAGTATTATTTCTCAGAATGGGGTTACGAAAATTCTTTTCTAGAAATCCTGATCAGTACCGTTTCGAGTTAATGTTCTTAAAGTGTTTAAAAATGGTGTATCATTATTTTACTATTTTCAATATCAAATTTCAACTTTTTACTTGCCTGTTCTAGTCAAAAAAATTTGTAAACACGCGTTATTTTTTTTTTATTTTACTTGTTTGCTAAATTCTTTGAAAACTAATACAACATCGGTATCTTTCTACAAAAAAAAGAGAACTCTTCTATGTAAATTGAGGAAAATTCTAAATTATTATGGGTATTATTATTTTTATAGTAACTTGCCAAAATGTTTTATGACATTATTCAAAACTTCATTTACATTTTCATTTTCTCTTCATATATTATTCTGATATTTCTGATATTTTTTTTGCATGATTTTTGGAACTCAAAAACTGATTTTTAACGTTTTTCTTTAAGATAAGTAGAATAACTTCATTATGGAAATAAAACTGAAATATATGAAATAAATTTAATTTTATTAATTTTTACAATATACGTTTTCTTAGTAAATGGTCAGGCATACTTAGAAACAATTCAAAGATATTCCATGTACCAAGAAAAACTTGCATTTCTTGTTTATCAAAATATCTAAAAAGGCGAAATGCAGATAGTATAAATATCTCTTAACAAAAAAACCGTATTATTAAATCAAGGATTCCAGAAGTTTCTGTGCCCCTGGATTAGTTTTTATACTAACAATTAAGTCAATAAACACCAACTGAAATAGCGCTATTTTAATGCATAAAAGAAAATTTACAAATTTAACTTTGATGTCTTGAAATGGTAAATAAAAGTGAGAAAATGATATTAATAAACATTATACAATAATATTATTTTGTACATATAAACATTAACGAAAGTATAGCTTTAGTTTATTAGCTTATGTTCATTATATGCACTGGAATAATAACCATTTGCTTAACGTACGTTATCTCCATAACAATATAAAGGATATTACAATTTTTGGTTCAAAACTAAAGAAATTTTTTTCCATTCACTTCAAATGTATCAAATTTTTGATACTGTCATATTTCAGACAAGGTATCACATGTAGCTATGAAATTTCGTTCTCATTTAAACTTCATAGACGATCGAACCAGGGTTCGGAGATATTTGCGATTGCTTGTATTTTTGTATTTGCATATATATTTTACTCTAAAATTTCTTATCCCATTAAAGTCTTGATTCATTAATTTTGACTTACATAATAATAGAAATAGGTCACAAATATTTTACCTTATATCAAAACTTTCACGCACATACTAAGTTTGTCAATGCATCCCCAAATTAGTTTTAATTTGCCATGAATCCCCTCAGCAAAAACAAGGACTTCCCTGATAGACTTTTGAATCACATTTGAGAACTCATAATCATAATTCATCAACAGATCTTGAACAGAATTAAGCTCTTTATATGTATTAACAGTGTATTTAATACTTTTTTAGATTAATAATCAAATAAAGATATAAAGTGGAGCATTATATGCAATTCAATTATTTCGAGGAGTCCCTTCCTCGAAATAAGTGAATCTTTCTGAGTCCTGAACCTATCTGCAGAAAAGGAGTGGATGTAATTGTTTTGAACGTGAGTTTAGTTTATCAAGCATTGTGGTGAATTTTAATGTAGTATTTGTAATAAAGTCTGTATAGAAATATACTGTAGTTTATGAACATAAAACCATGCAGTGTTGAATCACGGTTAAGTAACGATTGCAGCACGTCATTGCTTACCTCGGTTTCATTGTTACATTTTTAACGTTATCACATGATACATGATGATTTTGAAACATACTTGAATGAAAAAATGTAGAAGTTCTGTCCAAACCTTCAGCCATGAAGCTTTGTTTTCAACCACTGCAGTAATAAATAATATGTCTTTAAATGTGCAGATAGTTAACGATAGACCAAAAATGATTTAGTAGTATGACATTTGGCTTAATATGATGTATAAGATGGTTCTGATATGACTTAATATTTAGTATGATCATACATGACAACAAGGAAGCTCTCACAATGAACACTTTCATAATTTACATGCTTATCAGTTATGTTTTTTTTTTTTACTCTAAAGACGTTTCCTCCACTAAAACTCTTAGCTCTGGGATTGTTTTATGAGAGATCTCCGGAGCTACAAATTCTTTACCAAAGGAATCTCTGACTGAATGAAATTCAGGTATGAAGATCTGTTGCTCTTTATATCCACTAAATATTCTCAGTTTCAAGGCATTTGTCGACCATTTGAGCTCTATGTCGATGAGCAGTATCATTCTTTAAAGATAAACTGGGGCTAAATGTTTATTTTTAAAACTTCACCATGTTTTAAATTGTGTGCGTATTTAGATATACATATATCACCCCCCCCCGCACACACACAGTCATCAACCATTTGAAAAAGAAGTACGAACGTGAATTTCTTTTAACACGTATGAAAAATTCTTAACAGCATGCTGAATGTACTTATAAAAATGAAATATTTAGGAAGTTTTGAGTTCCACAATTATAAAAAAAACACTGTGGGAAAAATTTAATGTTAAAAATTAAAATAAACACCTTATGTTTTCGCATTTTGTTAAGTATTAAGTTCAGTTAAATTAAATAAAAAAAATATGTCCTTTTTTGGAACATTTTGGGCAAAAAAATTTATTGCTTAAGGGATTAATATTACATGCACTTGCATTAGTGTTCAAAATGAGTGAAACAATAAAAAAATATTTACTCGAAGTACGAAATAGGTGAACAAAAAAATGAATTGTTATCACACAACAACTCATTTAAATACAAACCTGGGTAAAACTTGGGTGTTAGAAAGTTGCAGATTCTATCAAATTTTCTCTTTATTGCCCAGTATACATAAATCTCTATCAAGTAAACCCTTTTATTTTGAGATAATCATATGCATTTTAAAATTTATTAAGGAAAAAAAAAAAAGGGGGAACACTTCTGAAAAAAAATCATTATAAAACATTGAACTTATAAATTAGCTTGTAATTTACATTTTACAAAATAAAGTACTTTACCAAAGAAAATTCAAAAATAGTTTTTCCTCACTTCAAAAATTGCAAAATTGGTATACACTGTATACATATATACACTACATGTACATCTACATTTATACATATATAATTTATATATATATATATATATATATATATATAATGTATGAATGAGAGAGAGAGAGAGAGTATAATAAATTTAAATAATAATAATTAAAAAAAAACTTGAAATTCCTACAAAGCTAAGAATGAATGAAATTTGATTTTAAGAACATAAAAACCAGGCAGTACATATAAATAGACATTCAAAATGTCAGTAGACCCAAATGTAAAACTATTATGTTTTCTAGAGCTGTCACTGAATAGGACAGTGAAATAGGGTTAAGCTTGCTTTGCAGAATCCTAATATTTCCCATCCAGCAAAAAATGTCGACATAGTAGCGTAAGAAAGTGATGAAAAAACTTAGAAAGGAAAATAAAACCATGCCTTATAATAGCACGTGTGTGCGGAAAGGCTATACTTACATATGTGTATGTAGTGGTTTCTCGAGATTTGAAATAATTTACTGGCGTAATATTTATCTAGTTTAAACCATTGAAAGAATGAGGAGACATTTAGGTATTTGAATTTAGCTTTACTTTTTTCACTGACACATATAAAAGGACAAATAATAACACAACGCAAACGGACACAAATAAGACAAGACTAGGGGGAAAACCCTGCTTGTTCTTTCCCTAGATATCAGCTTTTCTGGTTTACTCAACCTGAACTTATTAGATCCATGATTTCCTTTAAGGAATACCATAATTGGTCAGTTGGATAATGGAATATAATATCATCTTATTCTGAAAAGAGAGAACATCATAGCTTTTGTGAAGATAAATTTGTATTTAAAAGGCGAGCTCAAGTCCGCCGAAAATTAAATAAAATTCCTCAAGAGAATTTAACTGAGGAACTGTTTCACACACACACACATATAGGGTGTCATTGAAATTGACCGACAAATTAGGAGGAATGATAGTAGGTAGTAAGGGAACAACAAATCAACATAGAACATGAGGTTCAAAACCCGTTTATTCGGAATAATTCTCAAAAACGATGAAAAAGGGTGTGATGTAGAACGGAATGAAAAGGGGCAATAAGGGGAAAGAAATACATTTTTAATCGTAAAGCATGTCTACAATACGAACAATGCATAACAAATCGACGTCAGAAGTACATGAACAAGGGATTGTCACAGAAATGGTGCCAAATTGTAGCCATGTAGGTAATAGCACAAAAAATGACAACGAAAGAAGGATTGCTAGACACATTCAAACAAATCCAGTGTGCTAGCGATGTTAGCTGAAGCGGCGTTAATCCATGCCGTGAGATTCTATATTATAGCTGCCGGTGTCTCATACACAAGCAATTTCAGGTTGATCCAAAAGAAGAAATCCAATGGAACGAGATCCAAGGAGCGGGCAGGCGAAAAAATAGGTGGGCATTGTCCAATCCACCTAACGGAATATGTAGCATGGAGGTGGTTACACAAAACAATCAAAATATGTTCTCATGTACCATCATGCATGAACCACATTTTCTGGTGCACATTGGCCGCAATTTCCTGCAGCAACTCCGAGAGAAATGGGAAATTTGAATACTTGCAGGTTCCTTCGTGTATACCACTACACCCTAAATCCCCGCTTACGTTTAGACTCTCCAATGTCTACTATTTTTGCGATTGTAACCGACTAAATGTGGTTTGCTAACCCTTGTTCTATGTTTTTTTGTCATCCCCATGCTACCTACTATCACACCTCTGAATATGTCATTGTATATATATATATATATATATATATATATATATACATTATTATTATACTGTTCGAATTAATTGGGAAAAGCATTCTTTTCATGTCTGAGTTAATGCGATTATCAGTGATGTCCTGAACCCCCTAAAATCGGTTATATTTGCCTAGAGGTAATGTGATTTTTCGACCTTGACTATAATTCACTCATTTGATTGATTTTGGTGTATCAATTATCCATTTGTGAACCTTTCAGTGAGGCAGATGGTGGTTAAAATTTTGCGTTGCTTATAACACGCATTACTTTCAATTGTTTTGAGATAAATTTGGTAAATAATATGTGATAAATTTGATATAATGATGAGATAAATTTCATGATAAATCCCTAGATTTATTTAAATAAATCTAGGGAATCTTTCTAAATTAATCACTCTTAATGAAAACACTTTTTTGACTGTGAGTTATATAGCTACGGTAGTTGGTGTGGGCAACTTAAGTGTTTCAAGAATTTTCAGAACATTTCAAGATTCCGAAACATCGTCTCAAAAAGGAAAAGGTAAATGTAGGCTCAAACGGTAAACTACTCCAAGAACTGATACAATTCTAATACAAAAATAGAAAAATAAATCCAAGAAAGATAAGCAAAGACCTTTTAAAAGTTTATTGGATTATGGTGCTGAAGTGAGACTTTCAACTATACGGAAAAGGCTTCTTGAAGTTAACCATAAGGCAACTAGACCGAGAAAAAAAGTAATTTCCAGCTCAGAAAAAGGTGAAAACATGTTTAGCATGGGCCAAAAAGATACCGATCCTGGACTGTTAACTACTAGAAGAAAGGGATTTTCAGAGATACAGATTTTATGCAGGGATACAAATTACGTGTGCTTAGACGAAGTGAAGTTGAAATTCACACTACCAGATCATAAGGAATAGACTAAAAGACGCCCTTCTAAGCAAATATTTTGGTTGGTTTCCCAAGAAATGGCTTTAGAAGCTTAGTTCCTCTTAAAACCATGGTGAATTCCGTCAAATAATATAAATTTTTTAGCAGTAGATTTATTGCATTCATAGAAAGATATGGTGAAACATTTCAACATGACTTGGCGTCTTCTCCCAGTTCGAAATTGTTTTTTATGCGGAAAAATAAAAAAAAAATGCTTAAATGACCTGATAATTCACCAGATCTAAGTCTTAACGAAAATTTATGGCATATTGTGAAGAATCGTTTAGTTAAGATGAGTTGCATGACAACGGAACAAATGATTAAAAAAACCATAATAAAGGGAGGGGGGTTCCACGATGATGAAATAAAGAGCATGTGCACTGCATTAATGAAGCCAATGCCAAGACGAGTTGAAGATGTCATTTTTGCTACAGGAGGTTACATTCGTAATAGTATAGAAGTGTTTATATCTATTTAAGGTATGTAAAAATTAAAAGCTAAGGTTTTAGAAGAAATTGTTTTCTTACCGTTTGTCCCAATTAATTGTAACATTTTAGTATATATAGTTTAACATCAAGAAATACGACATGATCTCTATCTTAAAAACATATCGTCAGGCTCAGTATCATTTCTTATTATAGGGATCGGAAGGGAAATAAGAAAACTACTGTTTACGTCTTCCTAGATGATAATGTAAAGAAAATAAGAGAGAGTCTTGCTTTGATATCAATAAACGAGGAAATTTGTTTTTGCGCTTTCATTGATTTTGTGCATTAGATTATTTGTAAGATTTTTATGAAAGTACATGTAAACAGACTGTACCTAATTGTTATTCAATAACAGTTTTTTCCTCCAAAAGCAATAGAATAAAAATATCTAGGCTATATCAGGAAAACGATAAATTCTATCATCTCGGACTCACTTTATATAAATAAAAGATCTGTAGAATTGCTTTTCAGAATTATATAGTATACCTCATCAATTGTATTTTTTATTTGCATATTAATTGAACATTTGTGCACATTAGCATTTCATTTTACATCATATTTTATATTTATGTTGTATTTTGCTTATTTCTTTTATTACATACACTCATTACCATAAATTAAGGATAAATCAGAATTACATGGAAATCAAACTCTAGATGAAAAAAATTTCATCTCTACAATTATCACACACATCTTCAAGAATAGTATAGAAATTAAAGCAAACCACCATATGACATAGATAGTAGGTCACAATGACGATAATGTAAGAGATGAGCGTTTATTGAATGGTACCAAAGAAGACAAATGGTTCACAAGTGCTCAGTGCCTGCCCTAACCGAATAGTTATGTCTCAGAGGACGCATATGGATGATTTCTTATGTGTTAGAATTATAGGTCTCTTGAAATATGGGCGTTTCCATATGGCAGGATCCAAGGAACTTGGATTTGCCCAAAGTGTTGTTTTTAGGCCTTGAAAATGGCTAAAAATCACATAAATGTCAGTAGGCGTTACAGTATAGGTCGCTTCCCAGTTACAACACAGAATGAAGACGTATTTGGCAGCAACTACCAAAAGGAGCTATCTGCAGCCATTTACTCACACTTGGGACATATTGGGCTATATGTTCGAAGGTCTGTCAGATGTGTTCCACTCAAGACAACTCACTATCCCCAGTGGTTAGCTTGTAGTAGAGAACATGCAACGTGGACATCGTCACTGTGGACTTGCATGATGCTTTTCGACGAGTCCGAGTCTTGCTTACAGTCTTATTCACGTCGTACTTTCATATGGAGAACGCCAGGTACATGTTACCACCGAGACAACATCAGAAAACGTCACCATTATGGTGTGGCAGGTTTCTTTGTTTGGTTAAGAATTATTCTGGGCTCCAGAACAGATTTGCCTGTTCAAATCGGAACCATGATAGACGACATTTATCGGGATATAATTCTGAAGCAACACGCACGTTTGCTTAGGGATGTCATGAGCGCAGAATTCTTGTTTATGGATGACAACATACATCCTCCCTAAGCAATTAGGGTAAACGAATGGTTTCAGTCTCAGGATATCATCCGTATGGACTTGTCAGCAATCTCACCTGACATGAATCTGATAAAGCATGAGGGGAACATACTTAGCAGACACGAGTTGCAGTCCATCAACCATGACTTATATGTATACCGGAACTTTGGAGAGCATTGCTTACAGAACAGAATAATCTTCCGCTATAATTTGATACTCAGCATACTTATTCGTTGTACGGACTATATTTCATCCCATGGGAGACATTCAACAGGCCAACCATGTAGGATTAAGTTTTTGTACAGGGGGTATTTCTTGTAATTGCGCCAGGGAGCAAGAATCCTCGTTTTCATGAATGGTATCATACGTACACCATACTTTTTTTTACCTTTTGTTTGACCCTTTAGTAGGTTCAAAAATTGAGTATTTTTTATTAAGAATTTTAAATATACATATTAAATCTACATCTTAGAGTTAAAATATTAAAAAAAAATGTAAAGAGTTTTTATTTTAAAATATAGAGCTAGATCTTAAAAGGTTGAAGTTGAAAACATAAAGGAAAACATAAACAAGAAAGGGTGGTTGCACAGCTTAATAGTCAGAAAAAATGCGTACCCATGGAAATCGCGGGGTTACTTAAATTTTGATACATCTATGTTGTGCCCGTGGAAATCACGAGAGGGTTAACAATGAGTTTCATTAATAAGTCAAGTTTATTTTTTTGTTTTGAACATTTATTTGCCAGAGCTAACATTATCCTTAATTAATGGATATGAGTGTAATTTAAATGAATAAATACAAGACATATTTTAACAAATGAAGTATATATATTAATATTTTCCAAATAAATAGGGAACATTTTAAAATGTACAGTTAAACTAAAATACATATAAAATTAACTTTTTAAAACAATTAAAATACCGTTATTTTTAAATGACGTTACTCATCGATCAGTGTTAAATATGATGTTATTTAGAAATAACAAAGCGAATGTATTTAAATTTTTCAAACGAGTTTCTTTTCAACCTCGTTCGTAAAAAAGAAATGAAAAATGTTCTCATTAAATATATCAGAGTCGGCGATTTTAAGAAACAATACAAAGGCAGATAGATATTTTGATCTTTAATCTCTGCGACCATAAACTTCATGTAAGTAGTTTTCGCCATTTCTCTCAATTCTTAAGAAAAAGGTATTTTCCTATTACTGGTTGAAGAATAGAAGCATGCATTATCACTCCCTCCCCGAAACAAGCTACACGAGCATTAAAAGGGACGATAATTGTATGTAGCTGGTGGCTGCATATTTTATTGAATTCTGAACGTTTTTTTAATTTTTTTTCTAATATAAGATTGATAGAAATACTGCTATTAAAATCCGGAGATACTGCTTTCTATTTTTATTTAATCATGAAAGAATTACAGCCCTTCGTTTAAGCAAAAACTAAGTTAAAATATCAAATACTTTTCCTTATTTCCATTGAATCCATATTTTAGAAGAGCAACAATATAATTATTGAATACGTATCAAAGGTTGGTAGCGTAAAAGGCGAAGTGATTCACTAACTTAGATAACTCGCCTTAAAGAAATTCACTGACGCCATGAGTAGACTCTGGTCTCATATTTAACCTTTCATTAATTTACCAATGCTTTAAATAAGTATTTTTTTTTATTTTTGAAACGTCACTGTTTTTTTAATTTCGGGGGGGGGATGAGATGTTTCAAACGAGTAACGAATTGGAAATTATCTGAGGTGGAATGTGACACATCTTTCTGTTTTTAAAATGAGAGAAAGTCTCCGAAATTTGTTATGATCTTGAACTTGATGTTTGTGATGACAGTGATGCGGAGCTTACTTTTATTCTAGCCATTAATAAAAAAAGTACACATAATTAAATAATTGTCGCAGTATCTTTTCCTCATGTTGGTTGATGCGAAGATCTCTCTCATCATTGAAATTCCCCAGGTATGTGTCAGAAATAACAAATCTGATACACTTATAACATCTTTCTCGTTTTTCATGGCACACAAAAGATACTTCCGGAAGGTGATGCATAACAATTTGGAAAAAAGTAGTAAAATAAAGGTATCTGAAGTAGCTAATAAAATATACACCAAACCACAGATCTCCTATATCCATTGAGAATCTTCTACAAAATATTACACAAAAGAAAATAAGAAAAAGTAAATATGAGAAAGTTCTTTTTAACGTGTGACCACAAGCTGTTGGTCAATCACACTTTTCAGTATATGTACCCTTTATAGAAGAAGACGTGTTGCCATTAATGTTTCAGGTACAGTTATTCATAGCAAACGTTTCCCAAGCATGTCCCAAACATGTATTATTGAGTTAAAATCGAACAAACGCGCAGACCATTCAAGATCAGGGTTTCAAGTTCTACGTATTGGCTTACAACGCGGACATGTACTCGTACCTTATCATCCTTTAACAACACACCAAGGCTCAGGGCTATAATATTTGGACGAAGTATGGTTAGAGAATTTCACCCCTATGAAAGACTGTTGTCGTTGATCCGGGACGAAAGACATGAAAATCAGTTCGGCCACCGACTGGTATCTCTGTACAGACCATGACATCGGCATAACTCTAGAGGTGTTTTTCATTGATATTGTGAGGTTGAGATTAAGTTTTTGGGGTTCTCTACATCGATATTCCTCGAGAATCAATAATTATGTAGAATTGGGACTCATCGGTGAACATTACATTGGCCAATTGGAACGATGTCCAATGAAAGATATCCAGAAACCACTGTTACCAAACCCTTCTGTGTAACGAAGTTAGCGACACTCGAACTGACAGTCGTCTGGAATGCATATGACTTTCAAGTAGCCATTTACAGTTAGTCGGAATATTGCTGTTTCTGTTATTATAGATACTCTGGAAGATTGTTGACGAGTTGAATTCATCGGATAAAGCCATGTTTTCAGACTCAAATAACTTTCCTAGCGGAATTTTGTAACCCTAGTATATCCTCCACCTGGTCTTCGTGAAGTATGGCCCTTTTTATTGTGAATCCACAAGTGGCTGATGATCGAATGGTTTATATTTAAGGCTCTGATAATTTCCAACATTTTGACATTTTTCCGATATGTTTTACATACTTCACATAAATTTAGATATTATGAAACGGTTCTGAGATTCCTTGCTCATTTCATCTGTAGTATGCACTATCTTGAACAGTATTCCACTTCCAAATCGCCTTTCCGTTCTTGTGCGATTTTTGTTTATTCATGTTACTCCTTTCCTCCTCCTTTTCTCCTCCCTCTATACATAGAGAGAGGATAAAAATTAATTAATTATTTAATAATTCTCTCTTCCTTCTGTATATATATATATATACATCTTTATATTCCATGTGAGAAACTGACAAGTATTCCCAATAGCATGCCACACGCTTGATCGCGTATTAGTTGGTACATTGCGCTCTATTAATTGAAGTAAAGAAAAATACCTGATCTAACAAATTAAATTATACACACAGGCTTCAAAAGCTTATCGTGCAATGTTAACTTTACACTTTCAAAATTGCAACGGAATTTGAGTAATTTAATATTACTTCGAATACCTATGCCAGTTTGCAAATATAGAATTCTACATCCCACCAAGATTGACTTTTCTAATGTAGGCAAATTAGATAGTCATTAAAGAAGCTAGTGTTCTGAATTTTCACGGGGGTATTTAAATTCTGATTTGAAGTTCTTAAAGGCTGTCTAAAATTAAAAAAATGAAATTCGCTTCTCTGGTTGAAATAAGACGAGGATAGTGGATACGGGCAGGATTTCTAATATACTGAAAGTGGTCTGTTAATTAAGATGCAAAACTTTTTATCTGCTCTTGATTATTCAATACTTTCCCAAAGATAGACAATTATCTAGAGACTAGTGACTGTTCGTACGTGGGCTACCCCCCTCTTGTGTATGTAAAGGGATGTTTCAAATGTAGGTGAGTGGAATCAAGAGATTGTATGTGTTCGAGTTCGTGTATCTCTAATCAACCAATCAAAAACGTCAAGACTGAAGTAGTTTCATGAATATACCAACTGGTATGTCTGTCATTGATGCAAAATTTTGTTCACAAAGAAATTTATCTTTGTTCTGAAATTAGATGATAAGTATTAAAAGATCTGTAGAGAGCAAGATATTCATAATCCGACTCGAAAACATCAAGTATGTCATAGAACACTATGCATTCAGATGTTGCAACGTGATAGTTTGAATGAAATTTAAATGAAAAATTGCACCTTGATGCATATCTTTAATCACTGTTTTGTGACAACTGAGTGATATTATAGTAAAGTGCTAGATTCATAACGATGCATGCTGTATTTTAGCAATTGGTTTTAATTACCTCATTATAGATGATAATTCATGTCTATATCGAGTCAACATTGTTGACGAATATATAGAGAGTAGAGGCATTTCTCGCATGAAGTATTAAATGTAATCTTACTCGACCTTAATCCCCCGGAAAACCTTTGGAATGCTATTAAGTGTATTATGTCTGCAGGTTAATCTACTGTAGATAACTTGAGAAAGTTGAAAGGGGTCCTATCAGATAGGAATGGGTATTTTCGGCACCTTCAATAATTTTAAAAAAAAATTGTTGTGAGTGTAAGAAACATCACTGTAAAAGCTGTAAGAATATCTGAAGTGACAACATTCTTTATTAATGCAATTTTAAATGTTTTTTTTTTAAACTTAGTTTACTATTTTGTTAATAAAGCAAATGTAACATTATTATAAACTAAAGAAAACTTTTTTCTTACATTTTTCCTCATAATTCTTGTTTTCTTTATTGTTCAAAAAAATTAGCTACTTCATATGATATTGAGAAAGTATTATCGAAAATGCGTAGATTCCCATATAAGTATGTAATCATGTTTATAGCATCTAAAAATAATTGAAAAAAACGATGAGTATTTTTTTTTTTTTTTTTTTTTTTATTTTTCTAACGCAAAAAAAAAAAAATTTTTGGTCAAAAATAACGGTATAAATAAGGATAAAATGCATCGTAAAGAATCTGTGAGCAGTCTATCTTCTATCTTACATGAAGCAAATTCTTATCACTTTTCGAGATGAACATTAATTTTAACAGCTTTGTTTACTTAAAATGATTTGAATAAGTATCATACGAATGGTACATTTGGGCCATTCACATAATTATAGAAAGAGGTGGGAATAATTATCCTTTGAAAATATCATTATCTTCCTATGAATATTGGTTATTAAATCGGAAAGCAATGTACGCAAAATTAATTCTTTTTAAATATCTGTTATACTATTAAACTAAAACCTTATCACAATAATGTTTTATTTAAGAACGACAGCTGAAGATTCTCAAACCACTGAATTATAATATTACTAAGTACCAAGAGTTCCATAAAACGTATTTCAGATATATTCTCTTTTGTCTCACACTGATAATTGAAGTTATTTCATGCATTTTATTAATCAAAACCATTGTAAAAATGTTCTCCTAATTCACAGAAATATAAATACATTATTTTCATTGTATTAAAGAAAACAATATAATCAAGGACATATTTATAAAACTCTCAATGGATTCTCAAGCTCTAAGACAATTATGTTATTGGAGTAAATTGTTTAATTTGTTTCCTAGCATATTAAATGGTAGAATGTACCTAGTCATGTCATCGTATGCTTTGTGTTTGATGAAATGTATTTCATAAGTATTAATTTTATTAGGTTTACCTTAGTTAAAACATTTTGTTATTTACAACATAAGTTGCAATTACACAAAGCGTTTTATTTCAGATTGAATAATGAAATAAATATATTGATTTTCGAAGACGGCAATTACACTCATTTTACTATGGAACTATGATATATACTCTTTTATTTATGCAAGTATTCGTGTATTATCTTCACATTTTCATGTGCATTTTAATAATACACATTCTTAATTAAGTTTAGAAATATATATGACAATATGCATTGAATTTATTTTTAGATGTAATATTATTTTTGAGTCACTTGTGTTACTCTAAGTTTAAACGAGACAAATTAAACTTATATTTAAGCACTCAGCAAGATTTCCACAGAAAAGAAAACACAAATACCGAAAAATAGAATGTCTGCTACAAATGAAGGAAATTAAATTAATATTATAAAGTGCAAATTTATGAATAATATATATATATATATATATATATA
>BMAV01021127.1:0-87989 GCA_019973955.1 Trichonephila inaurata madagascariensis | reverse complement strand
TTTTAAAAAAGGTCTGTTTATTTTAAAAGTTTTTCTTTGAACATTTTTGAATTTCTAAACGAACATAAGTTTTTACAGTTCTCGATTCAATCGAAAAACAAAAACAAACCTCAAACACTTTTTTTTTGTGGTTCAATATCTTCCCCATTTTAAAAGTTTTAATGGTAAACTTTAAAGTTTTATAAAACCCTCTATGATCAAACCTTCATCATGTTCCAAAAAAAGATGAATAATATTTTGAAACGCTTTTTCCAGATGCACTGTTGTTTAGTGATTCCCCCAAATGTGTACAGTTTTTGCTCCTCTGGCTTTACCAGTAAACTTCCCAGAACTTTTCCCCAGATGGTTGTTTGGCAGATTCAATCGAATTCATCATTCAAAAATTTTTAAAAAAAATTAATATTTTTCCTAAAATTTTTTTTAGAATAAGATACGGTGTAAAAATCAAAAAACAGCGAGTAAGAAACACGAATCTTTTATAAAAAAAACAGAATTTTAAAAGAAGTAGAAGCTGGTTTCCAGAACAATAAAAATTTTGGCTTGTTTCGCATTTAAAATAATTAAAGGGAAAATATTAAAAAACAGAAAGCAGCTGTCCCAGCGCATGACAGCTTCCCCTGGGCCAAAGGGAAAAAAAATTTTAAAATTACCTTTTCTGCTTTTTTTATTTTTAAAAACTTCCGTGCTATTGGGAATATCTCTGCTCGGATTTTAAAACACTAGAAAGGTTTGCTCTAAAAAATAAAAATAATAAAAAAAAATCGATTTTGGGAAATTTTTTAAAAGGTATATGTGACCTCTTAATATATAAGAAACCCAAAATTCTTTACATTTTTTTGTTTGTTGTAACATTTTGGAAGTGGCAAAAAAAATGGTTTATGTGGCATTTTTAAAAAATTTTTGCCCCTTTCTAAATAATCAAATAAATATCCCAACAAATTTTTTAGAAAAGATTGAAGCTTTTTTTTCAAAATAGTTTTATGAATTAAATTTAAAATAAAGGAGATTCGAATTTTAGATATCAATTTTTAAAGGACGAAGCATATCCCCTTTCCCCTTTTTTAAACGTCCGTGCCGACAGAAGCTGCGACAATTCCCGAATTTCCCCTTTATGGCGGGGAAGGAATTTCGTAGCTGGGTGGTCATTTCGGCCCCCTTTTTCCCCAGGGACTGAAAAGGGGCGCCTTGTCTTTTGCCCATTTTCCCCCAGAACTCGGAGGCGCCGTCTCGCCGGAGAACATACAGTTCCCCCGCTTGGCGCCCGGGACTGGCGGGGCGAGACAATGTTTGGCGCGGCAGAGGGGTGCGCATCTAGGGCCGAACCGGAAGGCGTCTGGGGAGGATGGGACCGAGGCCGACAAAAAAATGAGCGGTGGATGACGGGGGAAAAAAGAAATGCTAAAAAACGGGCGAGGGGCCCGGGAAGAGAAGAATGGATTTTGGGGGAGGGGTTCCTTGAGCGATAGGAAGAGCGATGTGACCCCCAAATACACGGTCTCTAGGGGAAAGATCGAGAAAACCGGAGAGAATCGGAAGAGACTCGAACTGATTAGGAACAGCCCGCAAAATACAGCGGTCTCCTGGCGGGAAAAAACCAGGAACGGGAGGGGTCCCGGGTAAAAGTGATATTGAACAAAATTGTACCCTTGTATTTTTTTTTGATAAATTTTCATTTTAAAAAAAAATAGTTAGCCAGATCTGAGAAAAGTCATTTACAATATATAAAATTTTTTTCTGTTTTTTACCAAATAAAAAAATAAAGTTTTATATTACAATTGTATTAACTTCATTTTTTTTTTACTTATGTTATATTACAAATGTTATATTTTGCATTACAACTTCAGATATTTAAAATATGTAATGTGAGTTTTGTTTAGATGAGACACCAGGGCTGGCTCAATTAGTTTTGCCACCCCGGACAAAAATGGAAAATGCCGCTTCTCTCTCTAAAGTAAAAAATTATAATTAAAAAAGATAAATTGTTCACATAGATGCACACTTATAAAAATAGAATAATTTTTGAGGAAAAAAAGGTAGCATAACAATTATATATATATTATTTTGTCTTAAAAAATACAAATTAATTCAAAATTAAGAATATAATTACCTGTTATTTGAAATGTAAGAGAAGGAATCGTTTATTTCAGCAAGCTCACTTCTTCAAAAAAGGGGACTATTGATGGTGGGGATCCCAGACGTTTATTTTAACTTATAATACCTACACTCGAGACTAAAATAAAACATTTCATGTGACTCTGTCTACTAAAACTCTTTATTACACCTGTCCCGTTTTGAATATCGAACAGCGGACATCGCATGGGTGAAAGGAATGTCCGTTGTGACCCCACTCTTGAATGAGGAGAAGATTACTAGTGAAAGATGAGTAAACATATCAAATTTCATAATTTAACATGTACTCCCTCCTCGAACCCTTTTAAACAGAAAAGAAAACTGGCATTAAGCATACAGAGTACAAATTAAGGAAATAAGATACGTTCAATCAAATACCAAATTCCCACCCATTAATATTTCAGAAAATATATAAAATTCTTTGTAACAAAATACAGATATTTCTCAAATTCAAACCAAATGCCGGGCATGGGTCTCCAGTTTGTCCGGCCCTAAATCCGCCCCTGATGACACAATAAACTAATGCATATTACTGTAAATGGTTCAACACAAAATGTTTATTAATAGAAGTTTAAATGGAGAGTGATTGTTTATAACAGGGGTCGGCAACGTTTAGCTTTGGCTTGCCAAACCAATATGATTCAGCGTTCCACATAGTAGAATATTTTTGAAACAATTCGATTCCCGCTATAATGCATGTAGAATTGAAAAAAAAAATTAGAAGTCAATAATATAGATTTACAGTTTTATTATACATTAATTTTTCATCATTTAAAGATATTTCTTCACATAAAAAAATAAACAGCAAAAAATATAGCTATTTTTTCAACAAAAATTTTAAAAAAAATTAAAATTGTACTTATGTATTTTTTAAACATAATAAGAAAAAAAAACATAAAATACAAGTATTTCTCTTGATTATAGTCAAATAAAAAGATAAAAAAAATATTTTTTATAATACTTTAATGCAATGAATGATTATTATCTTGCCAAGGTACAGCACCTTCAGCGTTAAAAAAATTACAAAATCTATCCCTGATATCTTTTGCGTAATTGGATCCCCTGCTTGAAATCCTTTGGCAGGAAAGAAGTTGAGTAGTGTTTTGCTGCAGTTCCCTTCAATTACAACTCCATTCAAAATATTCTCTCTGTCTGCACAGCCGTCTGGAATACATGTACTTTTTTACCTGTTAGTCAAAAATTGTAAAGGGAACAGGTAGCTAACACAATTAATTTTGAATTTGACACTGACATCAAAATGGTGATGCCAAATACCCTGAAGCGTGTAGCTAAAATGCCAAATGCATTTTCTGAAACCCTTCGAGTACGGGAAAGTGTATAGTTAAAAACTAAGAATTCTTACTTAAATTACTGCCCGGATAGGGTTTCATGTTATTTGGCATCATTAGCCACAATGACAAATGGCCGATCCTGGTAACGCTGCTGCTACAGGTATATTCAGCTCACCAATTGTAACGGCTTGCCTCAATTTAGATTTCCTCCATTGCTAACTCTTCCATTAGAGCCAACATCAACATACAAGAACTATAAATTGGCATCTACAAGGGCCAACATCACGATGCTGAAAACCCCCTTATAGTTCATGTACGTGGCTCCTGAATGAGATGGGGGATTTATTCTAATATGCTTGCCATCCATTGCACCAAGGCACAATGGAAAATTCCATTTCATCCAGAATTCTTCTGCGACCATCTTCCACTCATTTTCGGAATCAGGGGCTTGGATTTCTTACCCTAAATGGTGATAGATGGCTGCACAAACAGCTGGTATTATACCAGATATGGTATTTTGGGCTATGAGGAACTGATAGTTCAAAGAGGATTGCGTTTCACCTCAAATGAATAAAAAAAATATTTTTAATGCATTGAAGAAATTGAATAATATAAATTTGTTGATCTAGAAAAGCAAATTTTTAATCTTAATGTTAACGCAATACTCTCGGCAGCAGGAATTGCCTTCCTCATTGAAGTGATCTTTCTCTCGAACAAGAGCTACGAGCTCCTCAAAAGTTGAAACATCTATTCGTAGTATAATCCACGATAACCTTCATTATCCTATAAAAAATAAAATATTTAATGATTCATAGAGAAATTAAATTTCAACAATGCAAATTGTTAATATATGCATAACTTTCATAATTATATTTACCTAAAATAGATTGTGATTTGAGGAGTGGAAGACACTGAGAACTCATCCCCTTACTTTTTAAATCTTATTTAAATCAACTGTCAATAACACTTTTAAAAAAAAATAAAGCCTTAATTATAATAGATAATCTCAGCTGAAAAATATTAAAATATATAATAACCTTTTTTTTAAAAAAAATAAAAAAGACTCCTGAGAGGATATGAAAAACTCAATAAATAAATATAGGTAGTTCAAAATTAATTTTATTGATATTTATGTAGAGATCTCGTTAGGTTATTGTTCATATATAAATAAAAAAAGTATGTCAATAAAAACCATTTTATCATAAAATATATGGAAAATGTTCAAATATGGCTCCAAGGTATTAAGTAATATCTCCAAATTTCATGTAGACCTTATGAAAATAATCAATAGTTTTTTAAAAAAATTCTGGTCATATGCATAGGACATCCCGGATGCATGTTCAATTTGCACACACAAATCATACAAATATATAAACATTATTTATACCTATGCAATAGCGGCTATGGAAGGGGGGTTGCCTGGGCTTCCTTACTTTTTTGCAGTTTTAAAGTAATTTTCTACAAAAAAAATTTACAACCAAAAAAAATAATAATTATAAAGATTGGGCTCCCCCACTTTTTTTCTACCCACGAGCCGCTCCTGTACCTAAGCCTAATGAAAAAGGAAAAAGACTTACTTCGAGAGCTAATTTCTTCATTAAATTCTCGTAGCAGCCCAATTGTACTCTTCGTTTCAGCCACTTCCTCTGCCAAAATTTTCTTTTTTTGGCTTTCTTTAATCGAATTGCACAAAAGGCAGCAAATCCAAGCGCAAGAATTACATGATCGTCAGACGCCATATCTGTTCTCGACTGTCAATAAAAGCTCGAGCTGTATATAAAAAATAATAATTGATGGTTGTTTTCGAAGCAGAAAAATCGACGAGTAATGTGGTGAAAGAGCGCGGCTTACGTCAGAGTATGTCGTTCTTCGTTGGAGTCTGTATTTTCTAAAATGTGTAACCCTTTTAAATTAACCCTTTATCTACCGACGGTACTTATAAGTACCACTCACTTTAAAATTACATAGAATAACCATTTTTACGAATGTTCTGATGGTACTTAGCAGGAATATTCTATGAAGTCCACTCTTCCAAGCTGTATGGCAGCACGGGTTCTATGATGAGTATTTTAGCGGGGAAGGCGAATAGTTTTATAGCAGAAATGGCGTTTTCAGCGGATTGCGAAGATTATCATTTTTGTCCCGAAAAAATAGTTAATGTGAATGTTTAAGTGTCTTATTTTTTTGTATGTTAATGATGACCTTAGAAAACGATTTGACTATTTATTTTAAGTGAATAGTGTATATAATTAATTTTACAGTTGAATATCATTAATTAATGAATTAGCTCTAGTGGATTAAATTTCCGAAAATTGAGTATTTTGTTTATGTATATCCCTTTATTTTCGATGTAGCAATTCAAAAAAAATATTGCATGAAAGAAACTGCAATAAATCATAATGCGGTAAATAAAAGGGTTAAAATGATTGCATTCATTGCTTAACTTTGTACCTCAAAAAAGGTATAAATTGTACCATAAAAAGCACTAAATTTGAGTTAAATAAAATAGTGGCAGTTTTATTCAATTTATTTACTGTGCTCATTTCATATCATCTATAGCTGCAAGCGTTTTTCATTTTGGAATCAGTTTAATGAGACAAATGTATCCTATTGCACTTATCTAGAATTTTTTAAAAATGAATTTAAGGGTTAGACTGCTTGTTGAAATACTTATCACAGTCTACCAGTTAATGACAACCAAATTGTATTTATGTTTGTTCCTGATGATCTTCATACAAAAAACTTTGCAGACAAATATATATATTATGTTGAACAAATGTAGAGAGCATTCTCCACCTATTTGGTTTTCTAATTGTCTTGGCGGGCCGCAAGTTGTCCACCCATGTTCTAGAATAAGGCATTTTGCTTCTCCTTTACGGAGAACGCATTTATTATTTAGCATATTAATTTTTGTGATTTAATTTTTGTTCCACTCAGGTATGGAACTTTCACCAACCCCAAACATCCTTCCATTTTCTTTGAGAAATCGAATTACTTTGCATTTCAACCTTTCACTTAGCATACTTTAAACAGAGGCGTAGCTACCGCCGTATCAATGATACGGGGCCCCAAGTTATAGGGGCCCCAACCCGGGACGTCTTAAGGCAGGGGCCAACTGGGCATGGGTACGGGGCCTCGTTTCGTTCTCGACTTAGTCTTAATAAGATTATGATCCAGGTTACTTTAATTGTCAAATATTATTTCCGTACATATTCTCCGAAAAACAGGGAATTCAAACTGCATGTCAACTGTCAAAAGTGGTAAGACTGCATTATTAAGTTATGACTATTGTCTATGTCTAGGACTAGGCTAATACGATAAAGAATCATTCGACTCATTTAACTGAAATGCGGCCATTGGTACAGCCGGTTTGTGCCTAGATTATTGAGATTGTAGATCGCGCACATTTATTTTCTCCAAATTACCGTTTGAACGAGTATTTGACAATGCATGCCATAAGATCTCAGGTAGGGCCTACATTTCCCTAGGGCATCAAAATATCTTCTCTGGGCCCAGGGCCACAAAGAGTCTTAAGACGTCCCTCGTCCCAACATTTGTAACTACAGTACCACTAAGAGAGCTTTTGTTTAAAAAAATGACCCCAAAGGAATTTTGATACGGGGCCAAATTGGAACTAGCTACGCGCCAATGACTTTAAACTAAATTATTTACTATAAAAACATATTTTCTACTGAAAGGAACACTTGATCATCGTGGCTTCAAATGACCGGAAAAAGAGGAAATGTATGACTCATGACTCCGCGAATTCTTCAAGGTCAGAAGTGCTTAGTTACCCCTTATTAGTCCCACTTTTCTAGAAAAGTCTAGAAACACGTTCTTGGGAACAGCTGCACGGAACACAACCCCTTCCTATGTTTGCAGATCAGTTTACTCCTCCCTCAGGCATTTCTATCACTCCTAAATTGCTCCCCTCATCACTTGTCAATTCAATACATCATTGTTCGAAAGCCCAGGAAAAATTCTTAGAATGATTTCAAAAGATAAGAACATCGCACACGTGCATTTTAGGTTTCTTCGTAAAGGAAAGGACGTGCTTTGTACCAAGAGAATAGGCCTAAAAATAATTATTTTTTTTAAAGAAAAACAAAGAAACTCTAAAACAGAGGTCTTCAAACTGTGTTCGACGTAGCCCTGGGGTTCCACGAGTCACAATAAAAAATCTGAATAAAAATTACAAGTGTGTACGCAAAATAAATTCACGTACTCTTTGAAATTTGTATAACCACAAGTTGCTAAAAGCTTATCCCACTCATTAAAACTGAAAATTTTCTGTACACGTAATATAACTTTATTTCATAATACTTTTTAAACTTTTATTGTAATACAATTAAAGAATATAAAATTTTTTTCTTTATATGTGCCACCTACTAGATGGTAATATTCTATTGTCTGCTATCTCGGGCTCTACGGAATAATTTTATACTTATTTGTGCAATGTTTCGAACGTGTGTGTGTGGGGGACACACCTATAAAGAAGGAAAGGGAACAGCTTATAGACATATAAACAGATTTTACTTTAAAACCTAAATTTAAGCAAGGGCAGTTCCTAAATATTAGGTTGAATTTTTTATATATAAAATACATAGAATATTTCACGCAGATATAAACTTTTTAATACTACTCAGAACAATAAATTTAAGTAAAAAACATTTCTCTCAATGTCCGTGGTTACAAAAACAAAATATAAAAAAGTATTATACGTAAAATATGAAATGACGTATTAGGGCCCGTAACAAATACGTGTGCGTGATACATAATCTCACAAATAGACAACCATCTTTCCACTAAAGGACTAATGATTGTGTATAGAGTTAAGCTTAAGCCTAGACTTGGACCTTGAACATGGCATTATAACGCAGTCTTGCCACTATTTTCAGTTGGCATATAGTTCGAAAAATCCGAGTTGTTCAAGGAATATGTGTGGAAATAAAATTTGATTATTAAAACAGTTTGTATCCTGTTCATATCGAGGCCAAGTCGAGATCGAGACTTAACTCCCCTCGAGAGGAAGGCTCTGGCTCCAGTTGGTCCATGTCTTAAGACGTACTGCTTGCGTGTTAAGAGTAAAAAATTAGTTATTTATGGAATTTTTGAAACTTCAAAAGCGCTATATTATAATATATATATATAAATTTAAGTACTGCATACTTTCTGGAATTATGCAGTATATTTTCATTTTTCATACTTAGAAATGTGCTTCCTGTCAAGTTTATGCTCTGGTACATTTGATGAAAGCAGCCTTAAGATTAATGACGTCCGTCGTAGATACCGGATGTTTCAAAAGTTACGCACATCAACCTCTGTAGTTGAGTTTTAAAGACAGATGAATTATGTTTACAAACTGAATAAAGGACAAACAAAGGTTGAACGGTCATCTTTATTGTCAAGTGTCAGACAGTAAATGTTCAAAATGATGCCCATTTTCCTGGACCCGCAATTGAACTATTTTTATCAGATTAATTGACACTTTACGAAGAGTGTGAGAATTAATGTTCGATATTGCATGAAGGATGTTACTCTTAAGTTCATCAAGAGTATGGGGATTATTCCTGAAGGTGACATTTTTCAGATATCTCCAAAGAAAAAAATCTTGAATTGACAAGTCTGGTAAACGAGGTGGCCAAAGTCCTTTGGAAATGACACGATCATCGAAAAATTCTGTTAAAATTTCCATACTGCCCTGTGATGTGTGACACGTTGCACCGTCTTGCTGCAACCAAGCGTACCTTTCATCCCTTTCAGCAAGGATATGAATGCCGCAATGATGTTTACGTAGACGGATGGCCTTTTCAATGGACTTATTTGTAAAGCAGTCTCCGCATTTGCTACTTTCGTTTTCACTATGGACGCTCTACCGATCGCTTCCTGTCTGCAACCGATCCTATGCCACGGAACCGTTGCACTAAAAGTGTTATCGTTGATGCATTTAGTGCTGTTTCACATGGATATTTCTGCTTAAATTCATTTATCACACGGCAATGAGAGCGAAATAAAATTCCACGATGGCTATTCTTGGATGGCAGTCTATTTTTGGGCATCTGGACTGATACACAGTCCTCAATCCCATATCTTTAAGAGTCTTTGAAGTGGGGCTTGACTTTCGTGGAATTACACAGTCTGCGATGTAGCATGCAGGCTATTGGCTGCGGTGGTGGAATCCGGGAGAAGGGGCTTAAGGGGATCTTCAAGACGTGGAAGGTTCATACATGGCTGAGAGCTATGTGGGTGCTCTCTCATTGGTTGGAGGTGGAAGTGAGTATAGCCTCTGGCTGGCTGCCCATGGGGATAAGTAAAATTTTAAAAAGTAGAAAGTGGAATACGCTTGTCCAGTGGGGTAAAAGATAGAAAAATAATAAAGGAAGAAAAAAATTAAAAATTTAAAAGTTTACTTGGGTGCAATAATTACATAATTATTGCGAGGATAAAGTACCTAAGGCGGGTTGTAGGAATCCAGTAGGATTCTTCTCGGCCTTTGGTATTGTCATTGCAGTTATAAACATCTAAATTAATCATATTTGCATTGTTTGTAAACTGCAAGTTATTGAAGAAATTTATGGCAATTTTTGAATGTGAGCTTTGAAACTATTGATTTTTAGAGCTTTGTTAATGTAATCATTTCGCATATAGCGACAAGCTTTTACGACCATTCGAATATAAGAATTTTGCACAGTATTTAAAATATTTATATTAGTCTTAGCAGCATAACCCCAGACGGGACAAGCGTAAGCAATTATGGGACGCATGACGGCTGTATATAGAAGCACTTTGTTATCTCTGCTTAAATGTGAGTTCCGGGATATTAAGGGGAAAAGTTTAAACATGATTTTCCGGAACTTATCGCGGACGTGTAGAATATGTTGTTTCCAAGTTAAATGAGAATCAAAAATAACGCCAAGATATTTGGTTTTCTGAGACCAAGGAATCTGCTTATTGTACATTATGAGCAACATAATGCATTATGAAAAACATAATGCACCTCCCGTTGTGCTCAACTGACTACAATTGAAAAGTATTTTGAAACTGATGCCTGATATGTTCAAACTTCTTATGATGGACCCCCTTCTGTCATCTAGGGACAGAACTCTTAACGAAACTTTTTGGTTTTCAAGCAACAATGATTACCATGTGGATATGCCTGACTTTTGAAACACCTGGTTGCTTTGATGTTTTCTTGAGGGAAATAGAGGGCCAAATACAACCCATTCTTCCATTATGAGGGACCTCATTATTTGCATACCCTCTTGTTAACCGTGCGCATGAAAAGAATTTCTAGTAAAAATTGTTTCCTTTTTACAAGTGTTATAAATCTCACGACCCTTTCTTTGTTGGATGGCGAGTAAGAAGAGAGGAATTTTACAAGTGAAAACAGCTGTTTTGGCTCGAATTTCAGGCAACTGTTCTGCACATAAAAATAGAATTTTACCTTACCGAAATTACATGAAATACTCTCTCTCTTATGCATATTACGTATTCTGTTTTAAGCCAACGGAAAGGAGTTATTTTGTTCATTCTATTTAACGGTGTCAATCGGTGACTAAGCTTTCAGTAAAAGAATATGTGTAATATTAGTAAGGTGGTTGGAAAATTTACAATACATTTAGGTATGCGATTCGTAAGACGAATTAGGCATACATAGAAATATTTCCTTAGTAAATAAATATAAAATGACACAAAATTTTATAAAAAGAACGTAACTAATTGACTCGTCCAGAAAATATTTAAATAAAAATTCTTTTCAAAAGCATTACCACGCAATACCTTTGCTTGCATTATCTATTCTTGAACATTCCATTATCAAGTTCAATGTAATAAGTACTACCCCATTTCTTTAACAGGCCACTTACTTCTAGTGAAGATATATTAAAAGATTTTTGGAACTAAGACTGATTTAAGAAAAGAAATTCACATTTAGTCTATTAATTGAAATTAATTTGAATTTTAACACCACTTTTTTGTGTGTGGTAAACAGGGGCTCACGCAGGAATTTTTCAAAAGGCGGGGGGAGGGGAGCAGGGTCGAAAGTCCACCATACTCGTTCCTTGCTTCAATACGCCGCCCAACATATTCTTTTGATTTTGTCAATTTTCGGGGATAGGAAAAAATTAATTATTGAATAAATAACTAGCAATAATTGTTGTTGGCCGTGCCCATGATATGCAGATTGATAAAAAAAAAGTTTAGGTTGCTTCGGCAATCTCAACAGTTTTATCAAAGAAGATCAAATCTTCTGGGTCTTCTGAGCTGATCTTGAAAAACCTGGCTTGATTTGCTGGGCAATTGAGGATATGTTGTAGAAAGTTGGACATTAGGGCAGTTTGGGCAATGATTTGTGTTTCTTTGTGTCCGTCAGCTGAGATCTTCATTCCTTTTACGTGCTTTGTTCTAAGTCTAGTTACTTTCGATGCTATTGTACGGTTACTATTTAGAGCTGGGATGGAATATTTAAAATTATTGTTGATTAGTCTTCGGCTGACAACTGTATTGGCGTCTATGAGGGTCGTGAGGTTAGATGATTGGGGGCGATCTCTCTCTGGATTCCTTGGAAAGTTCATTGGCTTTCTCATTATACCGAGGATATTTACGTGAGGTGGTAACCAGCAATAATTAATAAAATAAACTATCAATAACAAATACTTAATTAAATTTTACGTAGTATTATAATCAATCGAAAAAAATTAAGGGCATTAAGAGGGGGCGAACCCGGGGATTCCACCTACCTTTCGTGCGAATAGAATTGTATATTATAGTTATTAAATATTCAGAAAAGAAAATAACAATATTATTTTCAATGAAATTTTGGGAAACACGGAAGATATAAATAACGGAACGTCGCAAGTTGTACACTCGTGTCGTGTTATCTATTGACGTGCCTTAGCAGAGCACAAACGATAGCTCTTGTATGTATTCCATGAAACTAGAATATGTTTTGCAACTTTATTCAATTTCACATTGTCAGAACCATTTTTCTTATTACCCAGGTAATATGTGGAATGTCCGTTTCGTTTCCGACTTGAAAATCCCGCAATCAATATCCGTGTAAGCCAAACACGAAATCCTAGTTGGTTCTTAGAGCCCATATCTCTTCTACATACTTCTCATAAAATAAAAGAATTGACAATTACCAGATCAATGAGGAAGTAAAAGAATCGATGCCACCGTTTCTGGGAGCGTCCTCCAATGGCATAATGTTCCCGAAGTTGATCAAAGTGATCAACACCTCCAGGAACGTCTTAAGACATGGGCCAACTGGGCCCAGGCATATTATTCCATTACATATTCTCCGAAAAAGAGAGAATTTAAAACTGCAATTCAACTGTCAAAAGTGGTAAGATTGTTATTACGTGATGGCCGTTGTCCATGTCTAGGTCTAGGCCTAATTCCATAAGAAATCATTCAACTCATTTAGTCGAAATGCTTCCTTTGGCAGACCCGGTTTGTGTCTAGGTGTTTGAGATTGTGTGGGTCGTGCACATTTATTTGTATAAAATAAAAATTTGAACGAGTATTTGTTTGTGTGTGTGACAATGTATGCTGTACACTGTCCACTTTTAAAGATCTCAAGTAGGGCCAGGGGCGCACACAGGAATTTTTCAAGGGGAGGGGGACGTCCAGGTTTTAAGTCCAATATTCTCGTATCATGCTCCAATACACCGTCCAACATATTCTTTTGATTTTGGGAAAGAGAAAACAGTAAAAAATTAATTAGTGAATAAATAATTAACGTTAATTAACAAAATTATTAATAACCAATACTTAGTTAAATTTTACTACTATATACATAGGATTATTATCAATCGAAAAAAAAATCAAGGGCTTGGGAGGGGTCAGACCTGGGAACCCCCATCCTCCCTTGCATGCACCACTGAGTTTGGCCTACTTTTGTAAAAGGGTTCAGGGCCTCAAAAAATCTTAGGCACAGGGCCTAAAAGTGTCTTAAGACGTTCTTGAACACCTCAATATATAATCCTATATATGTACCCCCAAATACACGAAAAATAAACAAAGGAGTGAAGAGTAGCACTTTTAGAAAAAGAGCTGCAGTATATTGATCTCTCTTTTAAAACATACCATTATGTAAGAGGTATAGATGTAACAAGGTGTGTAAGGGTTTATTATATTTTTTGATGTGTAACACATCTTTCCTCTCGGTTGCTGGATATTTGTGGGAGTGATTTCGTGAAAAGGGACAGAAGTTTGTAACAGGATGTGACCTAAGCGCACGCTACTTGATTTGACCAATGAGAGTGCGTGGCTGTGTCTTTTCGCTACCCTCGCATGGGGTCCAACTCTATTAGCCATCAAGAACTTGAGCGCTTGACTCTAAATCCGTTAGTCACGATATTGGGGGACTTGTGTGGCAGAATGCTTATTTGAAAATGGTCAAACAGTGATTTCGGTGGTCGTATACATTTCTTCGAATCAAACGGTTAAAAAAAATTAAAGATTTCCTGCATTTTGTACTTTTACTATATAACGAAGGTGGTTCTGCTCTTTAAAAAATTTTCACTCGCTTCCTCTGATTTTGAGTGGTGATTTTAACTTTAACTTCAGTTTGCCAAAAGCTGAGCCGCTCATGGCTTTTATGAATGAACTCAAGCTCGAAGTGAACACAAATCAAAATGTTTCGACCACTAACAGTGGTACCGTTATTGATGTTGTTTTTCGACAGTTTTTAAATACTTTGAAATCACACAAGTATATGAGTCATATTTTAGTTATAATAAGCCTATTGTCTCCGCTCTTCCCCAAATTAAACAAGAATAATTATTTTTGATAAAATATTGCATTACTCCTTGTGTTAATTAAATACAATTTTCATTAAAGATATAATTATTCGATAGAAAATTATTTTCAATCATACCCGATTCATATTTTTTTCAGGAAAAAAGTTAATATTGCGTGTTTACCACGATAACATGTCAGAAGTTACACACCATATGCGACTACAGTAAGACTCGTTTTTTTAAATGTTCAGCAGTTATTAATTTCTTACAGTATAACTGGAAAGTTGCAAAATAGCTGAGCATGGACGTTTAAAAATTAAAGCAAAGTTCTAAATTCATGACGGTCAAATGATAAAGAAAAGCACGTGTTCCCCATTGAATTAAAAATTGATATTGATTTTGTTTTTCTATTCTTAAAATTCAGATAAAGTTTCAAATCTCATAATTGGGTAAAGATGTTCAAGTATTAAAAATTAAAATTTCTTCAAAAAGTTTTTAAAATTAAAAAAAACGCGTGTATTTTTAAATCAATTGTATTTTGCTTATTTATTTGGGTTTTTATTCCTGACAAATATGTACTTTTTAAGAAAGATTTTTTGCAAAGAGCAAAAGTTGGCAACGACGAAGCGCATGAACATTAGCATGCAATATATGAGCAGGAAATACAGTCGAACCTCTATATTGCGAATTTTTCTATATACCGAACTTTTTCCTGGAACCTTGAACATTTCTTGATTTTCTTCGTAAAATAACCACTCTATAGCGAAGTGCATCTTTTATATAAGGAACTTATTCTTTTGTGCTTCAATTTTTTTTCACATTTTTTTTTAAAGTATTTATGAAAAATGTAAGTATTTATGAAAGTATTATTCTCTCTTCAACACATATTTTGGTGGTCATAAATTTTGAACTGGTTTTATTATATCCTAACTCTCCGAGAGCAATAGATTTCTGGATGTTTCATCTAAGAAGTGCAACCTTTAACCCCTATTGCCTAGTTTACTAGAAACATCTTCAATATCCTCTTTCACCTTTAGTGGAGTTGTCCCGGGTCCCTATGTTCTAATTATAAAATAGTGTATGTTTAATATTACTTCTACCCTTTAAATTATAAAATGTCCTTAAAATTCATTAATTTTAGTATAAAATTATTTTCTTAATATTGAAGATACAGATATTCTTCGACATTTTTTCTTGCAGTTTTTCTTTCTTTTTTGAGGGGTATGATATATAAAATAAACATATATTATTTTTTTAAAAAAGTTGTGAATAATTACATTTTTTTAATACTTTTATACTTACTTTTTGTTTATGAATTTAAAATTTGTTTTATGTTGTTTACAAAGTATACTAAATGATGAACCTCTATATAAGGAATTATTTTTCCGGATTTAGCGACTTCGTTATATAGAGGTCTGACTGTATATGATTGCATGTCGTACGACTATGACTTACATGAGTTTTAGATTTGATTGGCTAGAAAAACGTGTTTGACGTTGTCATGTGACTATAACGTTGCATGAATTCAGCTCATTAGTGGTAAATCTGCTTACACTACGGCCTCAGAAAGAATTAACATAACAAAGTAGTCTACAAAATGAAAAAGTAATTGTGATTTCAATGATGTTTTTATCGAGTGAGTAAGTGAATATTAACGTCGCACTATTCAACTTTTGGTGACGGACATCATAATTTTGAACAATTGTCAAGTGACGAGGACGACACCTGAGCTCTGGCACTTCACTTTCCTATTTTCCATACCACATCAACGGTTATATCTATATAATCGTAAAACGGTTTAAAACACTTGGCACCGATTGTATGTGAATTTAGCCGATTTCAAAACTGTGGTACTTCGAGGGAGTCAAAATTTAAAATTAAACAAAAAATAAATGAATTGAAAATTTTTAAAAATTAATACATGGGATTTTTTTTCCCAAGAGGACAGGAAAAAGCAACTAAGATTTCACATTGCTCAGTATTATAGAGTAAAGCAGTAGCGCACACAGGAATTTTTCAAGGGGGTCCGGGGTTGAAAGTTCACCATCCTTGTATCATGCTATTTTTGATTTTGTCGATTTTCAGGAACAAAACACAGTAAAAAACTAATTATTGAATAAATAATTAGCATTAATTAATAAAATTAATCATTAATAACAAATATTTTATTAAATTTTACGTATTATATAAGAATTATAACCAATCGGAAAAAAAGCAAGGGCATTGGGGATCCGGACCCCTCCCTTGTGTGCGCCACTGGAGTAAAGTCATACATATTTATAAATTTCTCTTCTTTTGTGTATAAAATCTAAATACCTACTAATGGTTTAATTTTACAGAAGAACCATTTATTATATGAGATAAGTGAATGAAAAACTAAATTATATATATAAAAAAAAAAAAATGGAAATTTTATTGCGTATATGTCATTCTCCATAATATTTCGGTAAGTCTTAAAAATTCTCAACCACAAAATATCAGTTAAGATAACCTGAAGGGTCTAATTCTTACCTTACCTAATGCAAAAACATTTATAAATGACATTCATAAACATAATAATACTGTCATTTGAATGTACGCCGATGATACTAGCCAGATACAGGAATCCAAATATAAATCGAGCGTTTAATAAATCAATGTTAAGTCACTCCGAATCCATTTTCTGTTTCACTGAGCCCCTATTGCTACTTTCCAAAAAGTTTGCTAAAAAATATGAGAAAAAGATTTTTAAAGTTAAAAATGTCCTTCAAAGTATAAATTGGGTGGTGTGGACTTAAGAAAATTTGGGGTTTACTGGGGGTTTTTTCGTTGGGAAAACACAAAATCCCCCCCAAAATTTTCGTCGTCCAATGGACATGGGAAAAAAAACCCAACAAAATATTTATTAACTTTGTTACAAATTTGGCGTAAGAAATATGTATTGCCATTTATATATATATATATGTACATTAAGATAATAACTTCATTTAGGAACGAAATATCAAAATATTTTACAGGCCAAAATAATAACGCAAGTAATTTAATCATATACAGCGTTTTTGAAATACGCAGATATTTCAAAAAATATTTAAATGTGAGATAAAAAATAAAGAAAATTTTTTATTTAATAGCTGAATAATGCAATTTATAAAAGTTTTATAGAATATACACATTATTAATAAAAGGGATGACAGATAAATGTAAGCATATGCAGTTAAATATCTTGTGAATAAATGAGAATCAGAATGGAGAACTAAAAAAAAAAATTTAAATTTCAATCATTTTAACAAAAAAATTTTCACTTATCCATCGTAAATTTAAAAAAAAAATTCTTTTCTTTGCAATTTGCAACAATTTGGGACCAACAATTAAATCTGCAAATTTCATTTGAAATATCTTTGTATATAACAGTTTCTGTTTCTGAATTTAAGCTAATAATATTGGAATTTTCCTTTTCTTTGTTAACATTATCAGCGACCTTTAAGATCCCTTCTCCTGCATTCGGAAAGGAGTTGGTTGCAATTAATCCAGAATTGCACATCGTTGACTCCTTAGTTATTCACTTATGCACTTATTTCAGCTTTATTTTTTATATGAACTTCACTTAAAATGTGTTCGTTGTATTGAATCCGATCCGTACACTGCTTTTTACAGGTGGTGCAATAATACTTAGGAACAGCTCCGGTATTGTATTCGATGGAGGTGTGCAATGTAGAATCAGCTACATTTCTTAAAAACGTTGTTTCTATTTTCTTTTTGTGACATGCACCCTGCAAATGTTCTTCAAAAGCTGTAGGTCCATCAAAGATTTTGTCACATATAACACATATTTTGTCACGGTCCTGATCTGTTTCAGACCTCTCAGTGGTACTGGAATGAGCATGTGGTTCTTTTTCCTGCTGTTCACTTTCATCATGGAACAATTGTAGTTTGTCAACATCACGTTGCCAGCCACTAGCTTCAAGGTGTGGATAAGGAAGAAGTCCAGTCTCTCTCGAAGAAGATTTAAAACACTTATTGGTATCAATAATACGTACTTTTTTAGATGTGGATATTTTTCTAACAACCGAAAGTAAATTTGCTGGGATCGATTTCGAACTTGAACACAACACTGACTCCTTAGCGTTGGCCGATTTTGCTGCCATTTTTTCGACCAGTTTCAGCATTTTGTAACTTTCTTTGATGAGCTCTACCTAAAACATGTTCTTCCTTTGAGTCAGTACATTGCTTCTTACAAACATCGCAGTAATATTTTTGTAAAGATTTTAAAACGGTTCCAACGACGTTGGGCGATGCAGACTGATGTGAGGATCGCTTTCTTTCTATTTCTTTCTCCATGTCTAAAAACAGAAGGGGAAATATATAGCTATTTTGAACAACACATTACATTCTATACACCAAAATCAAATATAAAACAAAACCAATTGTACCAGCAGCTGTGCTGAACTTTGTTTTGTAAAAATTACAGCACGAATATGAGTATATAGGTATATAGCTTAAATTATTAATATGAGAAAATTAAACTATTTACATATTAAACCTCCTAATTCTAACAGTAATTTGGCGATTTTGAAATTGGGCATTTAGATTGATTGATGGTTTATTAATGCCACCCTCTGTGTGTGAAGATACACTAGAGCTACTGGGGAGGAACTTCTTAATTTTGTACTGCTGTCAAGAGACAAGGAGGACACTTGAGTTAGAACTCAACTCTTCGAGCTCTCTAACTCACCAATGTGTGGAATTTGAGCCTAAGCAGATTTATAACAGGGTTTTTTGCCCTTTCACGGTCTTCAGGGCAACAAGGATTTAAAAATGGCCACAAGTTTTCAACTATGACCCCTTGGCCAAATTTTCTATTTAGTCGTTGCATTTCTCCAGATCATTTCCTTCTAATTAAAAGAATTTCAAAAACAAGTACTGGGATGTTCCCAGTCTCTTTTCTCTAATTGCTAAGAAGGTACGCCGACAAACGTGGGAAAGATCCATTCGTTTCCCTAATTGGTGGGAAAAAGTTTCGTAAATGAGTAGTCAACATTTCTGACCGTTTTTCCAAGGGCGGACCCAATGATGAAAAAAGACGCCGGTGCAATGTGCTATCGGTTTCTCACGGATCTGTGACGATAGCGCGTCTGGAGGACAGGGCTCTCACTATGCACCCAGACAGGCCACTCGCTCTAAGGGGCCGACAGACAACAGATCAAAGGAATAAGCGGTGAGTGACCATGGGAACTTGGAGGTTTAAAAGGGATAGTGAGAGAGTTTTAGAAAAAGACTTTTACTTGAGAGAATCTGGAAGTGGCCTCTCAGTCAGCGATACCTGGAAGTCAGCGAATTAACGAAAACAAGGAGGCCGTGGGTAGAATAGTGGATAGAAAATCAGACTCCAGACCGGAAGGCCTGGGTTCAATGCCCCATGCCCCCAAGTACCCTACGAGTACACACGGAGTACGTGCTCGTTAAATCAGAGGATCCGAAATCTTGTGGGCTGAATCACGAGTGCAGGGGACTGGAGAATATTTCCCTCCCCTCCAGTTTCATGCCAAAATTGTGGAGGTGGTGATAGGTGGTGTCGCCGTCTATCGTATCTTAGGGGAATTTCGCCGAGCTAATTCGTACTGTCACCCGTTTGGTGCTCAAGGCCTAGGCCAACGACAGGCGTACTTCTAGCCCCTTGCCACGATGAATTTCGTGGGCCTCGTTCTGACTACGTCAGACAGGTGGCACTAGCTACAACACAACACGAAAACGAAGGCGGAATTAGAACCGTGGGGCTTTCGAGTCAGCAAGAGCACTGTGAAAATAGGGCCAGCGAGCTTACACACTATGTGTGGGGTTACAGAAAAGCGAAGACTTTCTCTAGTGAACTGTGAACTCTTTGGCATATCGAATTCCCGAAAGTATCCCTTTGATAAATATGTTTTTGCTAGCGGTATAAAGACTTTATCGTGAGAGATTCTATATCTGTGGACCCTTTTTGGAATTAGATTGTACGGGAATATTTTTTGCTGATTTTCATATTTTAATAAATAGTTTAATCCTGAGCTGTTTGAAGTCATTACAGCACCTATATATTCGAGGAAATTATTAATCATATTTTTCCGAGGGTTTCAAAAAGAAAAAAAAAATAATGATTTTACAAGATTGTGTTCTGAAAAACATATAGTAATTATTGAGATATTCTCTTTACATAATTACAATGAAATATTTCAAGAATACGCAACACATTTACAAAACATCTCCTAAATAATGATTAATCAAATAACTATTCTCAATTTTATATCCGAATCAAGATATAGCTTATAACTTACCCTCAGAAAAATTGGTAATTTTCCTCATATAAAGAGAAGCCGTTTCTATTTAAAACGGGTACCGTAAAATCCGGAGTATAACGCGCACTTTTAAGACAAAAAAATAATATCAAGATTCGCGGATGCGATTTATATACCTGGTATAAAAATGCAAACTTTAAAAAAATAAACAAAAACAAAAATGACCACATAGGAAAAAAATTAAACTTCTACATAGATCGGAATACGATTTATTTAAAAAAAAAATTTCTTATGAAAGTAAAAGGTTATAGTTTTATAAGTATCAAGTTGGGAATAATACTTTAAATAAGTGACTAATAAACATAATTGCATTGACACTTATATTTGAGATTTCTTCGGGAAAAAAAGGAAGGGGGGTTATACGGTGAATATACCTAAAAATTAAAAAAAGGTGACTTGAAAGTATGGTGAGCGTTATACACGCCGAATTATACGATATGCATCATTTTTGAAAAAAGAAATCCTATTTTTCACGGAGTATTATTTTATTAAATCATTCATTGCTTATAAGTAAATAAAATTTTGGAAAACAATTTTAAGATACTTTTTTCTACTTTATAAAATTTGTTTTTGGGCAAAGATAGTTTCTTAGTTTAAGATAAGCTATGGTCCCATAATTAAAGTTAATGATCTTGTATGAGGAATCAACCTATGAGCAGTTAATTTCTTAGTTTAAGATAAGCTATGGGCCCAGAATTAAAGTTAATGATCTTGAATGGGGAAAAAAAAACCTATGAGCAGTTAATTCTTAGTTTAAGATAGTTGGTCCCATAATTAAAGTTAATGATCTTGTATGAGGAATAAACCCTTATGAGCAGTTAATTTCTTAGTTTAAGATAAGCTAGGGGCCCAAATAAGGTTAATGATCTTGTATGAGGAATCAACCTATGAGCAGTTAATTTCTTAGTTTAAGATAAGCTATGGGCCCAGAATTAAAGTTAATGATCTTGAATGAGGAATCAACCTATGAGCAGTTAATTTTTATTTTAAAAGATAAGCTATGAGCCCAAATTAAAGTTAATGATCTTGAATGAGGAATCAACCTATGAGCAGTTAATTTCTTAGTTTAAGATAAGCTAGGGGCCCAAATTAAAAGTAATGATCTTGAATGAGGAATCAACCTATGAGCAGTTAATTTCTTAGTTTAAGATAAGCTAGGGGCCCCAAAATTTAAAAAGTTAATGATCTTGTATGAGGAATCAACCTATGAGCAGTTAATTTCTTAGTTTAAGATAAGCTATGGGCCCAGAATTAAAGTTAATGATCTTGTATGAGGAATCAACCTATGAGCAGTTAATTTCTTAGTTTAAGATAAGCTATGGGCCCAGAATTAAAGTTAATGATCTTGAATGAGGAATCAACCTATGAGCAGTTTTTTTCATTCTTAACTAGTTGGAATATTTTTTATAGCAAAACAAAAATAGAATTTATTTTTTATTCTTTACGGAGTCAATTTTCTATTATAATATCTATATTCTTATTCTCAATCATTGCTTCTTAAGAAATGACAACCGTACTTTTTGTCTGTAGAAAAAAAACACGTATAATGTTTACTTAAATCAACAAAAATTCGAACTCTCTGTAGGCAGTAAAAATTTTCATATAAATTAAAAATTCCTATGTCAACGGAAAAATGCCTTTATTTATCTTTACCGCTGTGTTTCTCAAACTGTGGGGCGCGACCTCCTCGAGGGGTGTGATAACCTTACTTGGGGGGCTCAAGCATATCGAAAAAATGAAAATGAAAATATAAAATAATTATCAACTTTCTGAAAGGAAGCACACTAAAATAAATTCTGACATATTAAAAAATAAAATGCATATTCACACTCATATAAGATTCTTATAAATGTATCAATACGGCAAAAAGTATTTGATAATTGATTTATCAATACTAAATTGAAAACAAGTATAGCAATTGCTAGTCAGTGCCATAGGCTAATCATATGCAAAATTATATTAATATAATACTTATCTTGATAATTATGTGCGATTTATAATTAAAGTCTCATTGTAGCTTTAGCGTCAAAGTACATTATTATTGCATTCAATACAAAGTTGTAGGGGGAGAGGGGGGGCGATGGAAATTATGACTGAAAATTGGGTCACCAATATTGAAAATATGAGAAGCACTGGTTTACGTGTAAATTCACAGAATAACAGAATATTTGTATGGAAAGAAAAAATAAGTAAAAAATATATTGAAAATTTTTGATTATATTACGTAAAAAAAATAATAGCTTACTTCTACGGATACCAGAAAGAATAATTTAGTAGGACGGAAGAAATTTCAAGGAAAGAATTATTACAATTTTTAAAAATTCACCCACATGTGGAAGATCATTATATTTTTCCTAATCTTTTTAAGTAAATAAATAAATAAATCGTTTTTTGACTATTCATGAACGATCATCTCATCTCATCGATAAAGTGAGTGTTTATCATCGTTACATTCTAAAGATACAAGAGGGCTAATGGCGATGGACCTCATAATTTTAAATCACGGTCAAGTGACGAGGACGACACCCGACCTTGCACCTCCTCTCCGAACTTCCACACCGCAGAATTGGGCGGATATTGCGACTCGACAGTTTTGATTAAATGTATTAAATTTGGAATAGTCTACGAGAAGGATGAATTAATACCTACGCTTTCTTTTCAGATTTAAATATTTGGTTTGATAACTGTTAAAAGTTATAAACCTTTAATATTTCTCATTCGTTACCCTTACGGCCAATGTCCATTAGTATCACAGAAACAACAAATTGGAGAACGTTTTATAACTGGCTGAGTTGTCTTGAAAGTTAGCAGTAGTAAAATCATATTAAACGGATTGCTCACCTCCAATTTTCAGAGCTGTAAGTGCGCCTCCTACTTTGTCCTAGAGAAATTCTATTAATTATATTAAATCAGCCTCCGAATTTTTCTGACATTTCTCAGTAATAATACAACAGCGACAAATGTCTTTAGGAAATTCCCGTAAAATGTTAGTAGTTAAAACTCGTTCATAAGATAGAATATCCTCTACCAAAGCTCGTAGAGCATGTAATCCTCTATTACACTCATTATAAACCTCCATTCATTGATGTTGGCGATGTTTTGAGTACTGCTTTAAATTTTCTATAGCCTTAATGATCTTGGATAATTCTATTTTTGTCACCATGCTTGTCCATAAGAATTTTTTTAAATGTTTCATACATATCGGCAATAATACTTATACCGTCGAACAAACGTTATATATATAAGTTCATCTTGCAAATAAGCTTTTTAAAAACATACTCTCTTATCAATAACAGCAAGATTTGGATTAGCCTCTATGGGAGATTGAAAACGTTCCCAAAAAAATGGACACTATTCTACATCGCCGTTAAATGGTTCTATATTAATTGTAGGCCATTTAAATTATTGAGTCACTGATGTTATAATAAAATATTTTAAATTTCTCGCCAAATTATTATTAATAGCCAAGTTAATAGTTGTTGGCGCCTATTTATTTTGAATGATTTTTTTTTTAGATTTAAAAATTTTAAGCTAGGCATTATTTGTACAGTTTTCTCATTGTAGAATAACATTTTTGTATTTTTTGTCAGAAGATAAACTTTGTGAATTACATTATCTGTTATTTTCATTTCATATAAAGTAGTGGTTTAGCGATTTCAAATATATTCAACATCTTCAATTAAAAAATCAATGGAACTTGTGTATTATTGCCACAATCGCTAACGTTCTCGATACCTCGACAAGTAGCGATCCCAATTTGATATGTGTCGTATCAATCCATCTTGAAGAACTAGGCAGCGACAGAGATTTGAAAGGGGTCACGAAATGAGGGAATGCTTTGCTACTCGCAGTGGCTGTTGGGAATATAAAGCTTACGTCATTCATTTCTTTTTAGGTCGTAGACTAATATTTTCACATTTATAATGATTATTTTTTATAATTCTCCTTTAGAATATTTTCAGATGAAAAATATGTATTAATATGTTAGAAGGATGTCTAATATTTTCCAAGAAAAAGGGGGAAATATCACTCGTGAAAGGCTCATAGCAATGTAAAAACATCTAACAAGGAGAGGGCACGACTAAGGAAATTCATTTCGGGTCGAGACTTGGTGTAATAGTAGTACTCCTTTAGAGTGTTCAACCCTTAATGTAATTCCGTCGAATGGCCAGTCAATTAGGAGAAAACAGCTTTCGAAATTCATGCTCAGCTTTTATACAATTAAGTTTCACTTTTTCACCGGCCCAGTGGCTCGATTGGTAAATCGCCTGCCTTCAATGCAGTTGGATCCGAGTTCGAATCACGTGAAAAACTTTTTCTTTCAATTCCTTTAATTATTTTTTAAAATTAAATAAATTTATTTATTAAAGGTTTATTAAATATTGAATGGTATTTTTGTAATTATTTTGTATTTTATAAATTAAAAAAATAAGTAAATAAATTTATTATTTAAACTTATTATTGATTAAAATTACTTAAAATTAATTGTTTATTAAAATTACTTAAAATTAATTGTTGATTAAAATTACTTAAAATTAATTATTAATTAAACTAACTTAAAATTATTATTAATTAAAATTGATTATTAATTAAAATTACTTAAAATTATTATTAATTAAAATTATTTAAAAATATTATTTATTAATATTATTTAAAAGTATTATTAATTAAAATTATTTAAAAATATTTTTAATTAAAATTAATTATTCATTAAAATTATTTAAAATTAATATTATGTAAAAGTAATTAATTAATGTTAATTTAAAATGTGTAATTAATATTTATTAAAATAATTAATTAATATTAATCAGAATAATTAATATCGATTAGAATAATTGATCAATATTAATTAAAATGATTGCTTAATATTAATTACAATTAATTGATTACCATTAATTAAAAATATTAAAATTATTTAAATAAAATTATTAAATATTTTTTTAAATTAAATAGATTTATTTGAAAATAATTACGAAATATACAAAATAGTTAATTTAATAATAATAATAAATTTTATAAATTATTTTATATATATATATATATATATACAATATTTGATTTATAGTATATTGTATTTCACAGTATAAAACTATTTATAAATAATTTTTATGTAAAATATCATTTAATATTTATTATATATTTTATTATAAATATTATTTATTTATTTAAAATTTATTTATTGAACATTCTATAAATATTCATATAATTACAGTAATTTTTTTTACTGTATAAAATGCAAAATAATTACGTAGAATATCATTTAATATATAATAAACCTTTCATAAATAAATTTATATATTTAAAAAAACAATTAAAGGAATTCAAAGAAAAATATTTTTCGCGTGATTCGAGCTGGGATCCAACCGCATTGAAGGCAGACGATTTACCAATCAAGCCATTGGGCCGGTGAAAAAAATTGAAACTTAATTGTATAAAAGCTAAGCATGAATTTCGAACGCTGTTTTCTCCGAATTGACTGGCCATTCGACGGAATTACATTAAGGGTTGAACACCCTAAAGGAGTACTACTATTACACCAAGTCTCTACCCGAAATGAATTTCCGGTAAAATCCTAGTCTGGCACACTGCTGTTTTTTGGCGCCATTAATTGAATATTTAAATAAATAAAACAATGAAGTATAAAAAGCAACATTGATCTAATTGATCTTAAATTTCTTTATTTTTCTATTATCCATCACCATTAAAATGTCTTCATTGCGCTTTTTTGAATAATTATTTAAGCATATATTCCCAAATGAAATGAATATATTTTTTAAAAATATGAAAATGCAGGTGTGTTACACTTTACACAAGATGAATGAAACGCGCGAATGCGAGACATACCACAACTCATGCAATTCCAAATATGTTTCTGTTGTACTTGTAAACAAGATAATTGGCAATTAATTAAAAAAGCTTGAATCGAATGTTTTCGATATTAACAAATTAAAAATGAAATATTGCGTTGAAATGACTTTCATAGCAATATTTGTGGGCATTTTTAAATCTCTTCTATCCAGAAGTTTCAAATGTTTTGTCCTGCATTTTCTGAATCGAAATTGATCTCTTTACATGAAAGTAATATACATTTGCAATCGGAGCATCCGAATTTTATATTATGCACGCTTAACCCTTAATGCACATTAAAACTTTATACTCTTCTATGGAGATATGCTCTAATTTATTTGAAATGTTTAACACTTCGTAGAAATTCTTAATATATACTTAAACATTAAATATCTCTCCTGAATGATTTGAAATTAAATTTTTCAGTGAAATAGTACCATATTTATCCGAGGGCAAAGATAGTACGCATTTAACGCGCAATTATTTTTCAGCTTGCAAAAATTTTCCTACATTACAAAATTCAATACACTTTTCTTAAGATTGAATAGCCATAACATGATAAACAGAATTAATAAAGCAGATTACTTCAAAACATTAACCGTATTAAGAATACTTAGTCAATTCACTGAAATATGTTAATCAATATGTTACTTCATTCAAATAGGATGAACAGCCGGGAAAATGTAAGGATATGTATTTTATTTGATTAACTGTTGGGTACATAACAATAACGAAGCATTACTATAAAATGTGTGGAGTCTTAGGTTAAGTTATTGACAAAACTTTTAATATTTTTCAGATAAGGATTTGATCGATTAAAAAATATATAAATTTAAAACACTAATTTCTCATATAGAATAACATATCTTAATTTACAAATAATTAGTGATGTTGGCATAAATGTATCAGTTTATTATACTCAGTTATCTTCTAAAACTAGAAATAAATTCAATAATGAATCAAGAATAAAGTTTACAATAATATAAATATCCTACCTTTCTTTATATCCAATAGTATAGCTGATGTTTGTTCACTATATTTCATATATAAGAAACACGTGGTAAGGTAAAGTACTATATCACAAGCTGTAATGGAAGACTGGTGAAGTGATGTTCAAACGCGGGGAAAATCGTCCCTCCTTTGGTCATGTGACTTGTTGGGGGTTCTCTGTCGTAGCTTGGAATCCAGATAACTTTGGTCGTATGCGCTGAATTGGCAGTCATGTGCTCCGTTTCCAGTGACGCACACAAGGGGGCAAAGCCCTTGATTTTCTTCCGATTGGTTATAATTCTAAGTATATAATACGTAAAATTTAATTAAATATTTGTTATTAATGATTAATTTTATTAGTGAATGCTAATTATTTATTCAATAATTTTTTACTGTGTTTTGTTCCTGAAAATTGACAAAATCAAAAATAGCTTGATACAAGAATGGTGAACTTTCAACCCCGGACCCCTTGAAAAATTCCTGTGTGCGCTACTGTTCGTTTCATATAATATATTGTCGATGCTTCTTAAAATACGAGGAAGTATAAATTCATGGCCCTGATTCACAGACAATTTTTGGAATTATATATTGAGAGACGTTAGTAGTATATATTTTATTTTCTCAAACATTGTTTATAGTTAACCATTATACGTCAAAGTAAATAGATAGAATACAACAGAAAATTGGATGATGCCATTCAAGCTAATATATCAAGCTAAAGCTATTAAACTGAAATGCTTGTTTGCTTGTAACACATAGGATGTTTTCTTTTACCTAAAGCACACAAACTACAAGCAAGCTGATTTAGCCGAATCGTTTTATGGCAGAGAATTGAGAGTGAGAAATAGAGCTTTTAAATAAAAATGCATTAGGTAGAAAAGATAATTTTGTAATTCTTATAATTTTGTAGATTAATGTAGTGCCACTGAGAATTACTCCGCGTAAAATAGGCTGCCACAGAATTGATAAATGATAGGTTAAGTCCCAGAACAGCACAGTGCTGTATTTGGCGACAATTTTTCTCGCTAAATGGCGCCAAAGAAGAAACCACGTTTTTCAAAATGGTGTCAGAAACGAAAACAAGAGAAAAACGTGGTTTTCAAAATGGCGTCAAGAGACAAAAAAACTTTGAAAAAACGTGGTTTCTAAAATGGGCAACATAGGAAACATCAAATCAAAAATAAGAAATTAAAGGCAAATTCTTTCTTAATTGCAGACATCCATACCAAGATTCTATCAATTCTTCATTCATACGGAAAACAATCATTACTTTCTTACATGAATTCAAAAGAAAATCCATTCGTGATTTTATGAAGAAAACATGGTTTCTAAAAGTGCTCCTTCAAGAAAAACTGAAAAACCGTCGCTTCTAAAATGCAACAGTGGGGGATTTTATGTGAATGCTTTAGGCTGATGAAATAATGATCTCCATTTCTTTCAAACACAAATTATTTTCATACTAGCTGCATGGCCCGGCGTTGCACGGGCTTTCTCTACTTTTATAAATTTTCCCTTTTTTTTCACAAAATCAGCACTTCTAATACCCTTTTTCAAAATGACTCCCCCCTTCATCTTTTAGCTCGGCGTTCCTCGGGCTTTCTCTTCTCCACATGACACCAGGATTTCTGTGTTTGTACACGTAAAATGTGAGTGATTTCTAAAATTATGTCAAAAAACTTCCTTTTTTTGAAATTTATTCCATTCCACCTATTTTTAAATTAAGACAGGTTTCTTTCCCTTCTCTATAGCCCGAACACGGTATTTTTTAGTGTAAAATTATTGTTCTATCTTCCCCTCCTTCTCACAGATAAGTTATAGCTTCAAATTTCAATGTATGACTAATAAAAAAAACATTGCCTTAGAATTAAATAATTATTAATGTGAAGCAACAAAAAGAAAACGATTCTGATGTGCTAAGAGTAAAACAAAGAACGTTCATCATTTTTTAATAATAGTTAATTTCTAAGAATTCAGAATAATAAAATAGATTTAAGATTTTCATGAATAAATCAATCAATTGTTATATATAGTTCGCTTAAAAATGTCTCTAAAATGTATTTTGATCTAAAGCAATAGACGATGTACTTTTTAATTAACAAAGAATTCATTTAGTAATGAAATAATAGAAATAATCATTTTAAAAAAATATTTATATTTAGTAAAATCAAATTTCTATAAGTAATATATAAAAGAAAAATTTACAAATAGCTATTGAAACGATTGCTTTTTTCTGAAGGTTTAAATGTTTGATTAAACATATAAATATATATAAGTTAGAAGAAAAAAACAGTATGGAGGAAAGCCTAGATATACATATATATATACATGTACTGAAAAAAACATTAAAAAAAACCCGATCTGATAAAAACATTTTGATATTTTATTTTAATTTTAACCTTTTTCATTCCAATGTGTTTAGTAAATTATGTAAACACGTATCTGACTAAAAAAAAAGTATATATATGTTATACAAAACTAACATATTCATTATTTTAACAATATAATTTTATGTATTATAATAATAATTTATATAATATCTTTTTTATAACATATTGTATATCATTTTATAAAATTTTTGTAACTAATTTTAATACAAAATATTATTTAATGTTTTTTATTAAAAAATTTACAAAAAGTATTATTTATTAATAATTATATTTATGAAGTATAATATAAATATTTATATAATTACAGTAATTATCTTATTTTTAAAATGCAAAGTAATTTTCTAAAATATGATTTAATAACCAATAAACCTTTTTTTTAAATTCATTTATTTATATGCAAAGTTTCGTTGTTTTGTAAAAAAAAAGGAAAAAACATGAAAAGTTTTTTTTGGGGGGGCTTTCTTTTTAAGTTAATGCCTTGAAACTTCATTTTTCGATTGCAAGCAACGGTCATTTTTAAACAAAAAATGTAACAAAAATAATGCTTAAATATTTCTCGCAAAAAGAAAAGAAAACGAAAAACACAATTTTTTTTAAAAAAAAAAAATCTTTTTAAGTAATTTTTTCAATCTTTGTACAGATTTAAAGAGAGGTGTTTTTTAAAAAATAATTTTTTCGTTTTCTTCCCTTTTTGCGAAATATTTAACATTTTACATTTGTTTATGACCGTTACAATCGACATTTCAGGTTCGTCTTTAACAAATGAGCGAAAAAGTTAAAACTTTAACAGAAAACGCAATGAGAAATTGAATACCCTTTTCAGTTTCGAACCTAAGAACCATCGTTTTATAAAGAAGCGCTCTAGACATTCACGCTATAGGTTCCTACGGGAAAAGGCATTGAATTGACATTTAAAAATAAAGGATTTGTTCATTTTTGCATTGCGTTATTTGTTAAAGTTAAAAAAAATTTTTCCGGGCTTCATTTTTAAGTTAATGCTTTCAAATTTCATATATCGATTGTAAACAACGGTAATTTTTAAACAAAAAACTTTAAAAAAAGTAATGCTTGCATATTTGTCGCAAAAAAAGGAAAAAAACAAAAACAAAAAACTATTTTTTTTTTAAAACCGCAATTTTTAAGATATTTTATCAATCTTTGTACAGATTACGTATAATATCGTTCTACACATGGAAAAAAAGTTTTGAGAGATTATTTTTATAAATAAAGAAGTTATTAACTATTTAAATAAAATTTTGAGCATTTTTTGAAAAATTGTAAAATAAACAGTTTTTGACATAAAATTTTTAAATGACTGATTCTAAAAGAGAAAAGCATGAATTTTTTTGTGTAAAATATTTTTTTTCATTAACGCGAAAGAAAGTGCAAGCGGAACAATTTAGAAATCGTATTCCTTAAAATGTATCAATTTCGACTCCTTTTAAAAAAATCGTAAAAAAATACAAAATATAATTATATTGTAAAATAAATTATAGCATTTCGTGGAGAAGTAAATGATCTTTCCGAATATGTAATTATTTTTTTGTCTGAGTCTCATGAAAAAAATTTGATCACGTTTTAAAAACGTTTGAAAAATAAAGAAGTTTCGAATTTTCCCCTGGCGGTGAGAAATGGTACTAATTATGCGTTTTAAGGTTTTTAATTAATATCTTTTTAACTAATTGGAATATCGGAATATAAATGGTCAAAACAAATTATTTGGATCATTCCCGAAATTTTGGTACTTTTGTCGAGTTTCTGCGTCGTGTGGTTCGTGAGAAAATTGGGCATCATACATAGATACGTTTGTTTACCTACGAATTTTAATTATTTTCATTTTTCGGACATCCGTACTAAAATATTTTCAATCGCTCACTCATTCATAAAGCAATCCTTTCTTTCTTATCTCTTTCATTCAAAAGAATAAATATCTTTTCGTTAAGCTTCGAAAAAGAAAAACGTGGTTTCCAAAACGGCTTTAAGAAGAAAACAGAAAAAACATTGCTTCTAAAAGGCAATAGTCAGAAAAATCATCGTTCAAATTGAATTTATCAAAGCCTCTCCCTTTCTCACTAATAAACATATTTTCCACACTTGTTTCATTAAAAAAAAATCCACTCATTCCTTCACTTTCAGCTTTCTAGAAAAATCTCTTACACATCCATGAAGATGAAAGTCGAAGATGACCACTGTCCAAATTCTTTAAAACTGAAAAAAAATCCAGTCCGAATAGGGTTACTAATTCTCTAAATTTTGCAGGGTTGTCATATTGTAAATTTTTATCTCCAAATTTTGTCTCCAAGAAGCTTGCCCTCCTAGGATCCATCCAAAAGTTAAAAATTTTATATTATTCTACATATGTTTAAGCGGCTTACATAATCCTAATTACATTTTAGAATAAATTTTATTGTCTGTGCTTTTAATGTGTTAGAATCAGCTTATGATTTATCGGTAAATTGGTACAAGTATAAATATCTACATTAATATTAGGTTGGGGAAAAGAAATCAATTATTTTTTCGGTAGATGGCTGTACTGTCGATATCTCGTGAATTATTCATTAAACAATTTTAAATTTATCTCGTTGTCAAGGTGACATCTTCACACTAAAAAATTTATTTTGTTGTTTTTTGTTTGGTCCACTCAGTTATGAGTTACAGGGTGTTAAAAATGGAAGTCAATAAAGAGAAAATTCGGTACATTTTACAGTTTGATAAAGGCGAAAATGCAAGCCAGATGGCTGAAATTGTAAATGGTGTTTATGGTGTTGATACTGTAACAGATAATTACGTGCAATTTTGATTTTGTTGATTCTGTTCAGGCATTTTTGATGTTAAAGTTGCTCCACTGCCGTCACCGAAAATGTCGATAAAATCACAAAATAATCGTTGACCTGCAGTAGCATCACAAAGGAGTAAAAGATCGACCATAAAACAGTTTTAAGCTATTTGAGCAAAGTTGGATTCAAAAAGAAGCTCGATGTTTGGGTGCTAGCGACTGATCAGAAACAGCCAGAATTGGTCAACAAAAGAAGTGTTTGTTCCATCAAGACAACGCCATACCACACACGTTTGTAGTGACTCACCAGAAACTCTGGGAGCTTGATTAGAAAGTTTTAATGCATCTACCATATAGTCCGGACATGGCACCAAACGATTACCACCTTTTTCTCGCATTGCAAAACTTCTAAAGTGATAAGAAATTAAGATCAAGAGAAGATTGTGAAAATCGATTACTAGAGTCTTTCGCCAATAAAGGCCAAGACTTCTATCAGAGAAGCAATATGAATCTACCTTTAAAATAACAACAAATTAAACAACAAAACGGTACTTATTTGACCCAAATCGGACAATCCGAAACATGTTAAATAAAGTTTTGAATTTATGCAAAAATAATGGATTTCTTTTTCCCCAACCTAATATTACTTAAATCTATTATTTTGTATTTAAGAACACTGCTAGAAATGAAAAAATGAGCGAGAAAATAGCTAAATATAGTCGCTGAACAGTTCAAAAGACTTGACATCGATTGTTTGTGAAATAAACTCATTGCAGAACTGTGAGCTTACATTCTGATGGCTTGGAGAGAGTCAAAATAGCATACAGCAAAAATATATAAATAAGAAAAAAATTAAAATATGGGGAATATTCTGAAGGACAGGAGAAAGCAACAAAGATTTCACATTGTGTAGTATTGTAGAGTTAAGTCATACATAATTATAATTTTTTTTTCTGTTATGTATAATCTTGAATTCCTACTCAAGAGTTAATTTTACGGAAGAAACATTTATTAATTGAGATAAGCATTTGAGAAACTAAAATATAAGTAAAAAAAAATGACAGAAGTTGTATTGCGTATATGTTTTTAATTATGATATTTCTATAAGTTTTAAAAATTGGGTGGATCCTAAGAGAGCATACATCTTGGCGACAAAGTTTTGGTGACCAAAATTTGGCGATAAAGTTTACAATATGACAACCCTGCCAAATTGTCTACTTTTAGGCTAAGTAAAATGGTAACTCTAAAACCGGTCGAGCACAAAATCACCCCATTTCAGATAGTGGCCATTTCCACCCCTGATCTTGCTTGCTTCTGCACGTGGGACATTTTACTACGTTTTCTTTTTTGAAGCTCCATGAATGAATATTTTAACTTTTGAATGAAAGTGGTAAGAAAGAAATGATTGCTTTTTATGAATGAGTGAACGATTGAAAATATTTCAGCACGGTTGTCCGATATATGAAAATAATTTGTTTGAGAGAAATGGAGATCGTTATTTCCTCTGCCTAAAGCATTCATATCGGATTTCCCACTGTTACGTTTTTCTTGTAAAAGCAGTTTAAGGTATCCGACTACGTTCGGAACCGTGATTTTAAAAAAGAGCATAAATATATAATTTTCATGATATTTAGTGTCACTTAGATTAGAATACATGTATAAAATTGTTTTAAGGACATTATGACAAAAAAAAGATTTAAATACAATATTTTGGCAAAAAATTACTTAGAATAACCTTTTTTCCAAATGTTCTCCTTTTGTAAGAAATGCTTCTATTGTATTAATATTTTACCTGTAATTGTATTAATACCTGTTATTGTATTAATATTTACCTGTTCAGAGGCTCAACTAGAATTTTTGAAACGCATAATTTGGAAGTCGGTTTATCCATGTCTTGCGAAAACAGAAGGGAAAAATTTTAAGAAAATACGCCGATAATTATTTCAAATGGTTGTAACTCTGAAAATAATGTGAATTTTTGAAAAATCGTAGTTGAGACTCTGTACAAAGGTCTGAACTATATACAGGCAAAATATTAATACAATAGAAGCATTTTTTACAAAAGGAGAACATTTGGAAAAAAGGTTATTCGAAGTTAATTTTTTGCAAAATATTGTATTTAAATAATTTTTTTGTCATAATGTCCTTAAAACAATTTTATACATGTATTCTAATCTAAGTGACACTAAATATTATAAAAATTATACATTTATGTTCTTTTTTAAAATCATGGTTCCAAACGTAGTCGAATACCTTAAGAAATCGCGTTTTTTTCCGTTAAAACATGACGAATGGGTTAATTTTCTGAATAAAAGGTAAGAAAGTAATAATTGTTTTTTATATGGAGGAAGGATTGATAGAATCTTGGTATGAATGTCCGAATTTCGGAAAGAATTTGCATTTAATTTGTTACTTTTGATTTGACTTTTCCTAAGTTGTCCATTTTAGATATAACGTTTTTTCGACGTTTTTAGTCTCTTGACGACGTTTATAAAACCACATTTTTCTATGTTGCTTGTATGTCTGACGCCATTTTGAAAAAAGCGGTTTCTTCCTTGACCCCATTTGGCGAAAAACTTTTGTTGACAAAAACATCAATGTGCTGTCTAAGGATTTTACCAAAAATTATAAATGACATTCACAAACCTAACAATACCGTCATTTGAATGCAGGCCGATGATACTAGCTAGATACAGGAGTTTAAAACTTACTGGTCGAGTATTTAATAAACCAATGTGTTGAGTCACAACGAATCCATTTTCTGTTTTAGTGAGTCCTTAATGCTACTTTTCGAACATTTATAGAAGAATATGAGAAAAATAATTTTGGTTTGCAAGCAAAAAATGCCGTTCAAAGCATAAATTGGGTGGTGTGGAATTTGTGAGTGGTGTAAGCGAGGCCTTTTTCAAGTTCGACAATGCGTAGTCTGTCTATATAGTTTTCAAATGTCGTGCAAGTACGACAGAAATTAACAATTTAACAAAATAAAAATGAACATTTTTACGAATTTGGCGAAAGAGATATGTATTATGTTATTCATTTACATTAAGCCATTTTTTTTTATTTAGGAACAAAATATCAAAAAAATTTTAAAAGCAAATATAATGATGCAGTTAATTTAATCATGTACATATTTTTAGAAAAGTATTTAAATGCGTGATAAAAATGTATAGAATTTTTAACTAAATAACAGACTAATGTGAGCTATGAAATTTTTTATACAATATATACTCATTATAAATAAAAAAGAAAGAGCGATAAAGGTGAAAGGATATGCAGTTAAATAACTTACGAATAAATAGTTACTAGAGTAAAAAATTATAAAAAGAAAATTTCAATCATATTAACGAAATATTTTTCATTGATCCGTCGAAAATTAAAATTTCTTTCGTTCAATTTTACAACAATGTTGACTCATATTCCGAATGGAACAGTAATAATAATAATAATAATATAAAAAACACTAGAATTTTTTGGAAAACTTCAAGGAAATGTAAAAGAAACGAAGACCACAAAGCTGGTAATTTCAGTTTCTTTTCTTGTATACTTCACCAAGCAAAATAAATTAAAAATTTCAGAACATTTTATTTTGGTGTAAAAAAAATACTTAAAAATAGTACTTTAGTTACTTAAAAATATTTTTTTATCATGAGTGAAATCAATAAATTTGAAATCCTCTTACCTTTCACTTTTTGAGTCACCAAATTAAAATCCGAAATACAGTGAATATTCCGAGCTTTCCTATCAAGCAGAATCCTTACAGAATATTAAGCTGAGACCAAATGCCCTTCAGCTCAAATCCAAGACAGTGGCTATTTTGAAGTTACAACCAGGAAGCATGAATGAGAGTTTTACTCCTGTGTGCCCAAGACCCCTTTGTATTGTGGAAGGGGGAACGAGACAAGTTTTTCCAAGATAATCTCTTCGATTTTTCAAGGGCAAGCTTGGGGCTATTAGAAACACGTGGTCTACAAGCTATGTTCCGCTGATACCGCTGATATACTTTTCGGAAACTGGGATCTAGTCAGACCCAGGAGGCATGCCCAGAGGTACCATGTCATTGAATTTTTGTCCCAAAAAAAGAAAGCTCATACCAGCTATTAAAATGACAACTTTTATTTATCCATAATGACTTTATTTTGTAATATACTTTTTAAACTTTTATTATATGGATTATTATTTTATTTTATGGCTGAATATATTGAAATATTTTTCTTTATATTGTGAATATTTTATTGCTTAAGATCCTGGGTTCCACGAAGTAATTTAATACACGTTAGTGCAATATTTTGCAAAACTAAATAGTTTTCAAATGGATAATACGGCTTTTTTCATTCATGAAAAAAACTACCATAAGAACATTTACTAGGAACCTTAACACCTGTGAAAATATTTCCCAGAAGAAAACTAGGCGGTTAAAATACCCTTTGGTCTGCCAATGAAGGACGGGAACTAAGTTATTGTTATAAAATCTAAATTAAGCAGCTTCTAAGAATTAAAAGGAAAGAAATAAACCTACACTCAAAAATTTCCCAGTACAAAAAATTTTTAATTGTGGTTTGACAAAAATCCCTAAAACCCCCCAAAAAACCCTACCATCTCTTGAAAAAACAATTTTTTTAACTACAATTTAAAATAAACTATTCAATACATCTCATTTTGGCTCTTACAATAATAATAAAATTTTAAGAAACCAAGAACAGAATAATAAAAAAAATTAAACAAAACAGGGTTTCGATTGGATCGCGACAAACTAAATATAAGAGGGTTTTCCTTAAGGTATCCGCGCGCGCTGGCTCGGGAAACCCTTATTTGAAAAGGGATAAATAGATAATTTTCCCGGGGTATTTGGGGCCCTTAAAATTAGAATACATGTATAAAATAGTTTTGGACATTTTGACAAAAGTTTTTTAAATAAATATTTTGGCAAAAAATTTAAATTAAATAATCTTTTTTAAAATGTTCTTTTTTTGAAAAATGCTTCAATAAAAATTTTTGCCTGTCTATAGCTCAGACCCTCAAGAGGCTCATTTAGAATTTTTAAATATATAACTTAGAAGGGGGATCCCTATTTTACCAACAAAAGGGGGGCAATTTTAAAAAAAACCATAATTTTTTCAATTTGGGGGTAACTCTAAAATAATGTGAATTTTTTAAAAAACCCGTTGAGCCTCTGTAGGAAAGCAGGCTATATAGAAGCAAAAAAATTTTATAATAGGAAAATTTTTTCCAAAAGGGAAAAAAAATTTTAAAAGATTATTCTGTTAATTGTTTGCCCAAAAAATTTTTATTTAAATAATTTTTTTTTCAAAATGTCCTTTTAAAAAAAAAATTTTTTTGCAGTATTTAAACTGATGACACTGAATATCATGAAAAAAATCCTTTTTCGCTTTTCCCAAAGTTCCGAAAAAAGTCGGGTACCTTAATTTCTACTTATTTTTTCTGTTGTTTTTGTTTCAGGAACCATCGTACCAATTAAAAATAAACTTTTTATTCCTTTCATTTAATATTTCTGAGCTACTTAATAACCAATTCATATGAAATAACACAATTTTTTTCCCCAAAGATATTTATCTGAACAGTAAATCACGATATATCCCTTACTTGCATAAAATTTATGCTTCACAGAAGAATAAAAAATAGTTTTTGCATTTAGAGTAACAGATGAATTAAAAATAAAATTAATTTACCACAAGTTTCAAATTAAGTGTGTTCTTTTTGTTTTTAATGTACTTTAATTTAAATTATATTAATGGTCGTGTTTGATAAAGAGAAATTTCATTCTATGGTTTCACTGGACTTTTTCCTTACATAAAACAAATTCCTTTTTGTGTTGTTCAATTTCTATATGTCACTGCGATTAATAAATGACACTATTTCCAGTTGCTAAAATTGAGCCAATAGTAATTGATCTACGCTTGAAGATAATATTATATTTAAAACAAAGATGTTTCTCTACCCAGAAATTCGCATAATTCATCCAGAAAAAAGTGAAAAGAGAATATATTTCATAGAATTTAAGAAAATATTTAAAAAAAATTTTAATTTTGTTTTTGATTCTCTTTTTTAATAACGTCACTTTTTTTGATGCACTTAGGGCTCAACACAGATTTTGTGATTTTGAACCACGAAGGACGACACCTTAGCTCGAACCGGCTTCTCCAAACTTCAGCACCTCGCCAATATGTCAATTTGCTCCCTTACCACATTAAACGCGTGAAAGCAAAATGTTAAACGAGAATTTCTTACTGCTGTGAATGAAAAAAAGCAATTAAACGTAGTTACCTCTGCTTCAAGAAGTTATTGGAAATCATTTTCCAGAATAGTACGAGTTTTTAATGTTATCGGTAATTATTCACGTTTCCCATATTGCAATGTTTAGTATTGGCTTTTCTTTTCTCAACAAAGCATCATGTCATTTTGATTTTCTTATCTTACGTGAAAGAGTGCTTATAACGTCGCACATTAAGGCAATACGATGGCTATTGGCGGAGAATCTTGTAACTCCAAACCATGGTGAAGTAACGAGGACGACACCTAAGGTAGCACCCCCTCTCCGTATTTCTACAACATGCCAACTAAGAGACTTTTAACCTCTGAAGATTTAGTGGTTACAAGCTATTCTGCATGGCGGTCCTTGAAGGGGTTACGTGGTAGTTGCGGACACATTTTTTCCCCCATCTAAGAACAAATTCAGGGTGCAGATAAATAAGGAAATAAATACTTTTAAAAATCACAAATATAATTTAAAGCATTATTTTAAGTGGCAAATGTAAAACTGGATGAAAGAACTGAAAAGATCATAAAAGAACTCGAAACATCAAACAATTTAGAAAAATGTCTAAAATCTTTTTGCAATTAGGTGAGACTAAATCCAATGGTAAATGACATTTATGCCATTATAATAAAAGTTAGTTAGTATTTATATTTCTTTTATTTACTTGTGTGTATCTGTTTAATATACTTTACTTCTAGTATTTATCTTTACTTCTATTAATGAAACTAATTAATTTTATGGAAATTGCACCTGTTCTAATATTTATTTGACTCTAAAATACAAATCCGTGAAATTTGTCCATACCCTTCATTATACTGTTACTTAAAATTAATTTTTAAATATTTCTCTGAAAGTTTTTTATTTTTATTACATTTTGCATGTTTAAAATGCATTCACACTATAATATCTTAACAATTCAATATAAATAATTAAATTTGGTTGGCAAAAATGTATTTCTCCTTGTAATTCGATAATCGAGTGTAAAAACCAAAACTTCGGTTAAAAAAAATAAATAAAAAATAAAAAACGTTATCCCACGTGAATTAGATTTGCCACTTAAAATACTGTGTTAAATTAAATTTGTGATTTTTAAAAGTATTTATTTCCTGATTTATCTGCATCCTTTATCTGTTCTAAGATGGAGGGTAGAAATGTGCCCTGCTCAAACCACAAAATGTTATCTGTCCGCAAATACCACGTCCACAACTACCACGCCACCCTTGAAGGGCAGAAGGACTGGAACTCGTGATACAACTGCCAAAGTCCGTACCTATGATCATTAGGCTACTTCTGCCACTCTTTTTATGTTATTCATCTTAATAAAAATGAAGAAAAGGGGGGAACGGATAAGTCATCTTATGATTTTCTTGCTGCTCAAATTTTCCTAGGAAAGCCTTTTCGTGTACCAGTAGCGCACACAGGAATTTTTCAAGGGGGTGGGGGTCCAGGTGTGACATCTCTCGCGTTCTTCCTCTAACATAACCTCTATGTTCTTTGACGGCCACGATTAATGGCAAAACTTTTCCAACCCAAATCCAAGAAGTGAAACGAAGCATAGATGCAAATAAGATAACCTTTAAAAGGATAGAAATTTTAGTGGGCAAGAATGGCAATTTAGAGAAAGTTCAGTGTAGAGAAGATAGAAGTGTTGATCGACGGCTTACTTAGAATCAAGACGCCCCGCCAACTATACCAAGGTACATACCATTGTACAATCTTAGGAGAAAGATTTGAAATAGCTTGGACGTTGAGTATTCAACCAAGGTAGGAAGATTATATTTTGAACGCGAATATATTATTGAGATTGAGATTAGGCGCGGATATAATATATTTATATTGATAAGTGATCTAATTGCGCGTTCTGAGTTAGTTAAGACTGCATATTTTGGTTTATTCTCACTTAATATAAGTTTGTTCGATATCTAAGTAATCTAAGTTAAATTCTTAATAAAAGTCATATTAAGAATTCTAAAATGTCTCATCATTCCGAGAATCCCACACCTCTAACTTACGTTGAAACCCCACGACATGGCTATCGAACGATGGCTATATGTAGCTCAGGGTCGAAAGTCCACCATTCTTGTATCATGCTCCTTTTGATTTTGTTGATTTTCGGGAACAAAAAACAGTAAAAAATTAATTATTGAATAAATAATTAGCCTTAATTAATAAATTAATCATTAATAACAAATATTTAATTAAATTTTACGTACTATATACCCTAGGACAGCCCCCTTGTGTGCGCCACTGTCGTGTACTCAAAATCACCGTTTGAGATCCACTGAACTACGAGAAGCTCTGTAAAGTTATATGAAATACTACATTAATTGAAAAAAAATTAATTTATTATTTTTATAAATATAATTAAAGTAGTTTATTATAATTTGGCCGAAATCACATGAATGAGTATGCATTATATGATGAGCCTCCCCGTGCATAATAAGTACAATTATAAATACTAGTATTGAAAAAAAGTTAATTTCAATACACATTTTTTTTCTTTTCAGCTCGTCGTCTGATAATGGCTGTAGCCGAAGTAAGACATGTAACTTTTTAACTAAGTAAATATTTAAAGTTTTCTTTAAAAATAATTAAGTAATAAATTGAAACAATATACAGATTTATTCAAAAATGATGATGTTTACTCGTGTTTACGAACTAATAAACAATGAACTTATTTTTACAAATACAAAACTATGAGAAAACTTGACAGTGTATTGAAATCTGATAGTTGTGAGGAATCCAAAATTTGATAAATAAAGTTAATAAACTAAGTTACTTTTAAGTTACTTTAATAATAAGTTACTTTTTGCTCTAAATAAATCTCTAGGAAATGATGATCTCGCACATCTGCTCTTTTGAGTTTATATATTAAGTAAACAGATTTTTAATCGTGCTACAGAAAAATTGGTAACTAAATTTTTTAAAAAAATTTTACATATATGAAATCCGTAATTTTTTTTTCCCGCAATTTTTTGAAAATCGTAACTTAAATTATGTTAACCTTAGAAAGTCTTCCCTGTGTAGCTTCTTAGTATTATTTAAATGTGACAATTAATTAACGAACCTCCTGTCTCTTAAAAAGAAGGGAATTGAATAATTCTTATAAGAAAGATAAATTGTAAATTATCAATTATTTCAACAATGGTTGAGACATGAGAACGTATTTAAATAACTTTTAATAAACACATTTTAGAGTTCTATTTCTTCGAAAATGATAAAGTAAAAAAAATATATATTTCTCCAACAATCCAAATAGGGTGCCTTCATAAAGAGTCTTTGTCAAAATCACTCATATGTATACTTATTTTCAAAACCATACTGTTTAAATTCATGTTTCAAATGTATGACACTCATTCACGGAACTCTTTTTGTTGTCAATCGACCTTGAAGTATTAGTCTAAAACCTTACTTATAGGAATCGATGGCCATAGATGAGGGGTAAAAAGAGATTTAATTACTATTTTCATGTTTGAAGTCCTCTAATAGTATCTTTCATTTTTCTCTTTCTTGTAGAAGTTTACTATAAATTAATATAATGTACTCATAATTGTAACCACTCGTGTGATTTGTTTAAATAACCCAGGTAACAATAACAAATTAGGACTGGATAAAGCTTCCCCTTCAAGACCAAGGCCCAATTCTCCCATAATTTTAGACGTCCCTGCTAAAGTATTATACAGAAAAAAAAATATTTATGGAATATTTTGAATTTTCAAAAACGCTATATAATAATAAAAAAAAAGTATGAATTATTCCACATTTGAATGAAATTGTCACATTTTCTGCTTCAAAAGCTTCGCGTCAAGTTTAGGCTCTTGCTCATCTGGTAAACACAGCCTTATGGTTAATGACGTCCGCTGTAGATAGCTTTCTTGTTTGATTATTCATGTCAAGAGAAAAAGTTATCTTTAGTAGACAGATAAATAGATGGACAAAGGGGAAAGGACGGAACATTCCTGAACAACGTGAGGTGGGGGAAAGGGGTAAATGCAACCTATTGATCTATTATGGCAAACATCACTATTTGCATACCCCTCTTGTGTTAACTTTAAAAAGGAATTTTAGATAAATCTATCTAAATTACTCACAAGCGTTACAAATCATGACCCCTGCTATTTAAAAGCGATGGAATTCTCTAGTGAAAACATTTCTTTCTAATGGAATTCCAGAGAATCGATTATGCACATAAAGAAAGAATTTACGATGCCAAAATTACACGAAAGTCGAACCTCTGTTTCAAAGGAATAGAAGAATGTATTTCTGCACATTCTATACAACAGTGTCAGTCGTTAACTAAGTTCTCAATAAAAGAAAATGTATATGATTAGCAAGGTGGTTCAAAAATTAGCAATAAACTTAGCGTTTCGTAAGACGAAATAAGTACATATAGAAATATTTTCCTGAAAAATAAATATAAAATTATACAAAATTTTGAAAGAAGTTGTAACTAATTGACTTGTCGAGAAATATGTTTAAATAAAGAATTCTTTTCAGAGTTAATTATGAAAGCATTATAATAGAGCGTAATATAATAAATATTTGTCAAACTTTTTATATCACTTGAGTCTTTTAATGCTCCATTTATTTCTTGTAATGGTATGCTAAAATATTTTTGGAATTAGAATTGATTTAAGAAAAGAAATTCCCTTAGCTTATTAGATGAAATTAATTTGATGTTTAACTCCATTTTCGGGTGATTAGAATACTTGCCACCACACCCATTGGAAGCTTTTAAAGCAATAGAAAACATAATGCCTTTTCCATTTCTTTTTGCTTTATATTTCTATAATGTATATCATTAAAATATATACTCTCAAAAAATATATTTTAGCTTTTCTTTTACTCATAGATGACTAATAATATTATTTCCTATGATATTTTTGAAAACACGGAGATATACATAACAGAACATCCCAAGTTCTGCACACATGTCGTGTTCTCTATTTTTGTGCTGTAGTAGGCTGCTGAATCTATTCTCTAAAATTAGAATATGGTTACCAATTTTATTCAATCTCATTTCGTCTGGAACGATTTCTTTATTACCCAGGAAATTTATGGTCCATCCTTTTCGTTTCCGACTTGAAAATCCTGAAATCAATTGGCGTGCAAGCCGAAGACGAAAACCTAGTTGGTCTTTAAAGCCCATATTTATTTTCAATAAAATAAAGAATGGACAATTTCCAAATCATTGAGGAAGTAAAAGATTCGATGCCACCATTTCCGGAAGCGTTGTCTGATTGCATAACGTTCTCGAAGTGGATCAAAGTGACTCCCATATATATAGAATCGACTCTCACTAATTCAAACCTTCGATCATACGAACCTCTTACTAATTCGAAGTTTATGCTCAGCCCCTGGAAAAACTCGTGATATTTCGAACTAAAACAATACGTTTTTGGTACGTTCAATATTTCGAAGTAAAATCCGTGGCCAGTCAGAATACAGCATGCGATGATTCAAAGTGATCTAATAAAACTCGCGACAATTCAAACACTATCATGTTGAGTCCTGTGGCAAGCAGGTTGGAGCTTACATGTTTTGTGTTGTATTGTCTCTGGTTTTTTCCCCTGTAGTGTTGCCCCTTTGATGACCATCGGAGTTGACTTCGATAACTGACAGAAGCTAATGTGTAACTAAACAAACTACGCAACTTTTCCCTTCGTATTGAAGCGGACGTTTTTCAAGCTTCATTTATTCTAGAAAAAAATATATTGACAAAGTTAGATTGAATGCCATAAAACAAAAAATAACAGAATTTTTCGTCAAAAAAAAAATGTACAGTGTGTATTCTTTTAAAAATTTGTTTTTAATACATAAATGTATTATTTTAATACAGGACTTTTAACTTCTGCTTAATATTCATACTCGTATAAGATGCACTTTTAAAAATACTTTAAAATAATTTTATACATATGCGTAATTGTTGCTTATTACATAGTTTCAAATTTAAATGTGTTAGAAAAATTTTTTTCTTCGTGTATTTTGGAGTTCTTTTCCTGCCTTCTTGATAATTTGAAGTTGTTCATTTGTCCCTTCAACGAATTATCGAGAGTCGACTGTATACCCGAAGTATACGAAAAAAAACGGAACGAAGGGTAGTAAGGTGGGAAAAATGGCTTCAGGATATCGACCTCTCTATTGAATTCTGTTATTATGTGAGAAAGTGTTGGGTTACAAAGTATGTAAGGGCTTAGAATATATTTTTCATTTCCTGAAGTTATTTTAATACATAGCAGCTCAAATGAAAAGAGAAAAAATAGCTTACCATGAGCATTTAAAAATGGATGCGGGATTAGAAAAATGGAAAGTATTTAATGGAATTCGGTTGATATGTACGCTTTCCACGGCATTTGTATTGTTAACTTAACAAAGTAGTCAACAAAATGAACAAGCAGCCATGAGATTTAAATGATTATTTTATCGACCTCGCAGTTTGATCAAGTGACGAGAAAAACGCATGAAAGAGCAACTCAATCTCCAAACTTCCATACAAACGTCAACGTGAGTGAACCGCGAAAGACTTAATATGCATCGGCCATTTTACAATGTGGGCTTTCGTGGCATCAAGACGCGAATTTAGGACTCTTCAGTCGCGAGTGATACGGTGGAAATCAAATTGTTTTGGAAAGCATTTTTAAATAATTCTCCTCATTTATACTGTGACAGGGCTTTATCGGTACTTCTATTAATAATCCTCTTGGGATATGTTTGGGGGCCAGAATGGCAATTCTTTCCAACCAAACCAAGAAGAGAACGCGGTTATGCAGATTTGGAATTGTATATATATTGGAGCGTTAGTATACGCGTGGAGTTCTAGAAGCTCTAGGTGAAGTTATAGGAGAAGAGTCTAAGAGAGTTCTATGAGTCGGTCTTATTAGACCGACTCACAGAACTCTCAGTGAAGTTGATTTCTAATTGGGTCCAAGACCAGAAGATTATCCCTTAGCCGGATCACGTTGGGTCGAAGAATATATTGACGATATAAGGACTGTAGATGTTCGCCGAGGAAATAGCGGTAGGACTGTTTAGATTAAGCTTTAATACTAGAGCGGATTCTAGTAAGTTAGGAAATCATCTACAGATATAGATTCGGTGGTTTATTGCGCTATTTGTTAGAATTACAGTATATGTCTCATCACTCCTGATCATAAGCCTCTTAGACTAGTGTTGCTGTGCTAAATATAAATTGAGATCATAGTAAATTAATTTTAATTCTGGAAGGTATCAGTGGTCAATCTTTCATTCACTCAAACATAGGTTGCATGGAGGATGAAGTGATGATAACCCCAGCCCACGGGGTATCACAATACTTAGCATTTTAAGGAAATTTGAAAAAGCGAAATGTGCGAAAAAGTGTTATATTTAACACATAAATACACATGCATTGTACGTACATATACGTATCTACTCTATATATTTTTTGCCTTATAATATTTTTCACTTTTGGGAAAAAAAGAATCAAAATGTGAATATTTTAGCAGCCTAGATACCAAAGTAGTCTTATTTTGAAGAACATGCCTGGTGGTATTTCTGCTGATTCACGTGTTGCTAAAGACTAATCTCATAGGGGACTAATGCACGATAAATCAGTCCCATTTGAGCCATTCAATTGCACTGATATGTGTGATTTAAGGTATCCGACTACGTTCGGATCCGTGATTTTGCAAAATGGTATAAATGGATAATTTTCATGATATTTACTGTCACTTAGATTAGAATACACGAATAAAATTGTTTTAAGGGCATTTTGACAAAAAAATTATTTAATCGTATTTGGAAAATTAACTTAGAATATCTTTTCAAAAAGTTTTTTTTGGAAAATGCTTTATATAATATTTTGCCTGTATATATTTTAGACCCTCTACAGAGGCTCAACTAGAATTTTGAAGTATATAACTTCGAAGTGGGGTTTTTCCATGTTTTAGACAACAGGGGAGCAATTTTTAAGAAAAACGCCAATAATTATTTCAATCGGTGGTAACTCTGATAATAATGTGAAGTTTTCAAAAATTCTATTTGAGCCTCTGTAGAGAGGTCTGAGCTATATACAGGCAAAATATTAGTATAATAGAAGCATTTTTTCCTAAAAGGAGAACCCCTTTTGAAAAAATATTTCAAGTTAATTTTTGCCAAAATATTATCCGTAAAATCCGGCGTATAACGCGCACCTATACTTTCAAGCTGTATTTTTTAATTTTAGGTATATTGCCTATAACTTCCTTTTACGAAAAACTAAAATGTACGTGTGCAATTTTTCGTTATTTTTTGGGTGAATCATTCCAGACCTCTTTGAAAAAATAGTAAACTTTTAGATATACAATCTCTTAAGCGCAAGAAGGGAGGGGAGACCAAATCGGTGCCATGGTTGGGAATTTTTTCCCCCACTTTTCTATAAAAATTGATTCCTTTTTCCCTTCGTGTGATGTACGAGACGGACGATTAATTTTGAAATAAATTAGAACAAGCCTGAAAACTTATTACGCTCGCTGTCTGTAGTATATTCAATGCTACGAATACTATGAATAATATTGAATACGCTTCAAAACAGCGAGCATAAAATGGGTCCTGGGAAAGAAGCAAACACAGTGCCGATTTCAAGATCAAAGTGATTCAATTTGCAAAAGAAAATAAATCGTGCTGCAGCAGGATGTTTGATATTGGTGAAAGCTCCATAAGGAGTGGAAAAAAAATGAAATGACAATAATTAACATGCCAAAGAAAAATGGGCTTTACGTAAAGGAGTAACGAAATGGCCTATTCTAGAAGAAAGTGTTGCGAACTGGGTCCTAGAAAATCGCCAGAATGGAATTGATTGTAACAAGAAACAGTGTACGTTTATTCGCCTTAAAATGGTCAAAAAGAATGCAAATGAAAGTAAAAATTTTAAAGCAACTTTCAGTTGGTGAATGAAATGACAATAATTAACATGCCAAAGAAAAAATGTGCTTTACGTAAAGGAGTAACGAAATGGCCTATTCTAGAAGAAAGTGTTGCGAACTGGGTCCTAGAAAATCGCCAGAATGGATTGATTGTAATAAGAAACAGTGTACGTTTATTCGTCTTAAAATGGTCAAAAAAGAATGCAAATGAAAGTAAACATTTTAAAGCAACTTTCAGTTGGTGTAGCCGATTTATGGCACGCAATGATTTAGTTCTGCGAGAAAAAAAAAGTTTCACAAATGCTTCCAAAAGACGTGGACAACAAATTGATAAGTTTCCAGAAGTATGTCATTGGGTTACGAAAGCAAAAGAAATATTTATTGTCACATATTGGAAACATGGATGAAACTCCAGTAACGTTTGACATGATAGGAAATAAAACTATAGATATGAAAGGAACAAAAACGATTCACATAAAAACAACAGGACACGAAAAATCTCATTTTACAGTAGTGCTCTCCTGCTTAGCGGATGGCACTAAATTAAAACCCATGGTTATTTTTAAAAGAAAAACAGTGCCAAAATCTAATTTCCCGAAAGGTGTTTTTATTCATGTACACGAAAAAGGGTGGATGGATGAAAATGGTGTGAAATTGTGGATAAAAAATATTTGGCAAAGGCGTCCAGGGGCCTTACGGAATCCACAAAGTCTATTAGTTTGGGATATGTTCAGATCCCATCTAACAGATAATACGAAAAAATTGCTTACTGAGTGCAATACAGATATAGCAGTTATTCCTGGCGGATTAACGTCATTAGTTCAACCATGAGATGTGTGCATCAATAAACCTTTCAAACAAAATTTAAAACGACAGTGGAATACATGGATGCTAGAAGGAGAAAAATCATTTACGAAAGGAGGACAAATGCGTCATGCCAGTCTGGAAATAGTGTGCGAGTGGATAATAAAAGCATGGAATGAAATTAAACCTGACTTAATTCAAAAGTCATTTAAAAATGTAGTATATCTAACAGTCTAGATGGAACAGAAGATGATTATTTATTTATGGAGGAGAGTAACAGTGATGGTGAAAATGATGCAGATTTCGATGATGTGCCTGAAGATATAACGGAAGACGAATATGCCGACCTTTTCATGTTATCCAACAATGAAAGTTCATAAGGTATGTTATTTCTTTAAAATAAACAGTATTTCGATGTATATATATATATATGTCTAAATTTTTTTAATACTCATGTTTTTAAAGCTCTCATTTTTATACCCGGCGTATAACGCGCACCCCTAAATTTCGATCTTATTTTTTGAAATAAAAGTGCGCGTTATACGCCGGATTTTACGGTAAATAATTTTTTTTGCCAAAATATTGTATCTAAATAATTTTTTTTGTCAAAGTGTCCTTAAAACAATTTTAAGCATGTATTCTAATATGAGTGACACTAAATATCATGAAAATTATCCATTTATGCGCTTTTTTAAAAGCACGGTTCCGAACGTAGTCGGATACCTTAAGAGAAAGTTTTCAATTTAAGTGCAATCCTTGTTACCTGATTGTGGTTCAAATGTTTGAAGTCAAGGGCCAATAACCCTGTGTTGCTTCTAGTCCCGCTAATAAGATTATATATTGTATTTTTATTGCTTTATAAAAGTGTACAGTTTTTTTTCGTTATTTTAAGAGTGTGCTTAAGCATTTACATAAAAAAAATATGTTAACAGTGCTTTAAGAAAAATTTCATTCAACATTCGTTTTTTGCACCTCTCCTACTAATGATGGAATTTAAAAAATACCCTTTTTTAAATTCGTAGTTTTACGCTTAATAAAACAATGGTGTTTTATATTTAAATACATAAAAGTAACAATTTTTAATAATCGCCTTTTTTTTAAAAATTTTAAATGTCAGAATTCAGGTTTAATGTTCGTGTATAACTTTATTAATTCTCCATTGTTAATTTCATTAAGTACATAACTAACTATAAGTATAGCTCATTAAGTATAAAAACTTTTATTATTAAAAAATAATGAAAGTTTGGAAAAATTCTCAAATAAAATATTATCAAAGTAAAAATTAATTATAATACCTTTTATCAAAAGATTGAGCACAAAATTTAAGGATCTTGTGTTCGTTATCTCTTTAACACGTATCAGCACACACACTGGGATAAAATCTATTCCAGCTACTTATTTATTTGTAACGCGAAGCAGGGGCGTAGTTACCGCCGTATAAATAATACGGGGCCCGCAAGCTACAGGGGCTCCCTTACGTGTAAGATTATAATAAAAATGTCAAAAGGCCGCAAATAGCCTCCCCTCCCTCAAGGAATTTCGATACAGGGTTCACTCAGGACTAGCTACGCCAGTTACGCGAAGATAACCTAAGTAATCTTTCCGTTCCTGTCAACATCAAAGTTTGAAGGTCAAGAAATTTTGCTTCATTTTTGAATATTGGTTGTTGTTGCAATAAAGTGAGATGGGGAGAATTTTACCAAGACCACCTTGAAGGACTAGGTCGCGACAGAGTTTCGATGGCGTCACGAAAGGAGAGAATGTGTTGCTAGTCGCAGTGGCTGTCAGGAATATAAAGCTTACGACATTTATTTCTTTTCTGGTCGTAGACTAATATTTCCACGCGTTTATATTGATTAATTTTTATAATTCTCACTTAGAATATTTTTAGACGAAAGTTATGCATTAATACGTTAGAAGGATGTCTAATATTTTCCAGGAAAAAGGGGAAAATATCACTCGTGAAAGGCTCATAACAATGTAAGAAACATCTAAGTAAAAACTGACTCAATATAAAATATTTTCAATCAGATAATAATAACAAAAGAAACATTTACTTGCAAAGAAAATATGAAAAGTAAAGCATTAGAGGCATATTAATAATAAAAAAAGCATGTGAATTTAGCAACATTTTGCTGTAATCAATGAGTCATAATAAAGGTTAAATATATGCAAAAATATATACAAATGCAAAATTCATGCAAAAATATATACAAATGCAAAAATATATAAAAATAAAGAATGCAATGCATGTAAAAATATATACAAATGTAGAAATGACACAAACAGTTTTAGATACCACAGTAATTAGACAGCAAAAATAAATTCTAGATTATGCGTTATAGGAAATATATACATTAGAAAAGAATACTTTACCTATAAATCTGACCAAAAAAAGCAACTTTTTATAGAATATATCATTAATGAGGCAATGTACTGATCACTTTCAAGTTTTAAATCATTTGGATTTGTACTGATATTATTCAAACCAATTTTTACATTATTTTTTTATGCGTTACAAATAAATATATTCCTAGGTAAAAATAATTAAAAATCAAACAAAATTTTTTAAATTAAAAAAATAGTATTTTAGATTTAACATCCTTCGAAAGCTAAAATCTTCATGAAAATGATTTAAACGAATAATGTAAATAGATAGAATTTTTCTTTAAGTAATAGTTATGTGAACTATTTCTAAACATGTACATAAAATCTTTTTTGAATTAAAAAAAAAAAGTAAAGAAAGTACATGTATAAATTGAATAACATACCAATCGATGATTGAATATTTAAATAAATAAAACAGTGAAATATAAAAAGCAACATTGATCTGATTGGACTTAAATTTCTTTTTTTTTCGATTATCCTTCTCTGCTAAAATTTCTTCATTGTAGGTATTTTTGAATAATTATTTAAGCATATATTCCCAAATGTAATGAATATTTTTTTAAAAATATGAAAATGCAGGTGTGTTACTTTTTACACAAGATGAATGAAACGAATGCGAGACATTCCACATCTGATGTAATTCCAAATATGCTTATGTTGTGCTTGTAAACAGATATTGGCAATTAACTTTAAGAAATCTTGATTCGAATGTTTTCGATATTAACAAATTAAAAATGAAATATTGCGTTGAAATGATTTTCATAGCAATATTTGTGGGCATTATAAATCTCTCAAATGTTTTGTCCTGCATTTTCTGAATCGAAATTGATCTCTTTATTTGAAAGAAATATATATTTGCAATCGGAGCATCCGAATTTTACATTATACATGCATAATTCGTAATGTATATTAAAATTTTATACTCTTATTTATTGAAATTTATTTGAAATATTTAATACTTCGTTGAAATCCTTAATATGTACTTAAATATTAAATATCTCTCCTGAATAATTTGAAATTAAATTTTTCAGGGAAATAATACCATATTTATCCGAGTGCAAAGTAGCACGCTTTTAACACGTAATTATTTTTCAGGTTGCAAAATTTTTCCTGTATTACAAATTTCAATATACTTTTCTTAAGATTGAATAGCCATAACATGATGAACAGAATTAATAAAGCAGATTCTTCTAAAACATTAACCGTATTAAGAATATTTAGCAATCCCCTGAAATATGGTAATCAATATGTTATCTTATTCAAATAGGATAGACAGCCTGGAAAATGTAAGGATATGTATTTTATTTGATGAACAGTTGGGTACATAACAATAACGAGGCATTACTATAAAATGTGGGGAGTCTTAGGTTATGTTATTAATTACACTTTTAATATTTTTTAAGATAAGGATTTGATCGATTAAAGAAATATATATATAAATTTAAACACTAATTTCTCATATAGAATAACATATCTTAATTTACAAATAATTAGTGATGCTGGCATAAATGCATCAGTTTATTATACTCAGTTATCTTCAAAACTAAAAATAAATTTAATAATGACTCAAAAATAAAGTTATATAATAATATAACTGTCTTACCTTTATTTATATATCAAATGGTATGCTATAACCTACATTTCATATATAAAAACACGTGGTAAAGTATAATGCACTATATCACAAGCTATAATGGAAGTCTGGTGAAGTGATGGTCAAAGCGGGAAAAATCGTTCCGCTTTTGATCATGTGACTTGTTTTTTGGGGGGTTCTCTGTCGCTGCGCTGAGAATCAAGATAAACTTTATTCTACCCCCGTGCTGCTGTGGATTCACTGTAGCCAGTGGCGCACGGGGGGTCCTGGGGTCCGGACCCCAAACCCTGATTTTTTCCAATTGACTATAATTTTAAGTATATAGAACGTAAAAGTTAATTAATATTTGTTATTAAGATTAATTTAATTTAAAGCTAATTATTTATTCAATAATTAGTTTTATTGTGTTTGTTCCCGAAAATCGACAAATCAAAAGGAGCCTGTACAAGAATGGTGAACTTTGACCCCGACCCCTCTCCCTTGGAAAAACCTGTGTGCGCTACTGACTGAGCGATGGTGCAGAAAAGGACAGCAATCGGGATCATGTAGAAGTAAAGAACATTTTGATGATTGATTGTAGGACTGACTTACAGCAAGAAACTGATGCATGTGATGAGTTTGATCTGCAACAGTTGACTTCAGAAAGATTTCTGTGGGCTGGGAAAGAGAGAAGTGTCTTGCAAAAAGAAAAAAAAAATATCCACGAAAAAAAAAAAAGGGGATTGATGGATTGTCCATTATACGGCTTTCTAAAGCAATGCGAGGGTTATTGGCAATGGACTTCGTAATTTTCAACTACAGTAGAGTAACGAAGATGATACCTTACTAGCTCCTTCTCTCCTAATTTCTACACCATGTCAACGGCAGGATAATGAACATTGACAGTTTTAACGTGGAACAGCCCCTCTACACCGTGGGTCATCAGTGACACCAGGGCTCGAGTTTATGAGGCGCCGGCCACCAGTTCGCGACCATGACCCCTTAGCTAACGCGGCCACAAAATGGCGAACAAGGACTCGTAATACTATAAAAAAAGGGCGTGGAGCAAAAAACTGTACCAATATTTAAGACTACCGTAAGAGAGCTTGATGAACGTTTTTGAGATGACAATATAATGCATGGTTTGGTTAACTACTATTTATGTTTCAACAGTTACAAAAAGATTTTTCAAACAGTGTAAGGCTCCAGATGCGAATTAATTGGCGCTGAGTGCATTCATTGGATTACTGTTTTAAGCTGGCCTGTTTCGAGAGCTAAGCATATCAAAACAAGATGCGTTTTCCATAGATAAATGCCGAATGCACAGTTTTAGAAAAACAATCTGTATCACCCGATACATTTTCTTACTGATTCCTCACATCTCATGATGCTAATTCTCGAGCCGACATGAAGGCGACGGACAAATTTGCACCCATCACAAGAACTTTGAAATCTCAATCGAAAGGTACAAGAAATTAATTCTGTGTCTGAATAGTGTTTACACCAAACACGAAAAACTGGAACTTTTTTTTCCGAATAAGATGTCAATTCAGACTATACATCAACAGAAAAACTGAATATGAACTATGCTGTGTGTGATTCGCGATTGTTTTACACACGCATAATTTGGAGATTTATGGCGAATAGTTACTTGTTGTAAAAAAGCTCTTTTCCCCTGTAAGTGTGTAAAAAGAAAAAAAAAATAATATTGCTGTATATCAGTGCTGTTCCACAACAGGTGGGACAAATTTCTCCCATAGTTAAACAAATATTTAATTTTAGCACAAAGATAATGCGTTGATACTTTCCTCTACTTGTTTTTAAAACATACTACCTCCCCAGTTAGATGCAGCTGCGGTTAGTAGTTGTGATTCTGGACTCGTGGCCAATGTGTCATCAGTTCGAGCCCTAGTTGCATCGAAAACCGTCATGTACAGGGTCTAACGCGGTAAATCAATCAAAACACGTTAAATATGATTTTGGCATTGTGTAGAAATTCGGAGAGTGGGGTTCAACCGACTGCAGTTCAAAATTACCAAGTCGGTCACCTATAACCCAAGTTTTGATTCATACTGAGAGGTTATTAAGCCCTCTCTAATCATTTTGATGCACTGTGTTCCACTTTTTCCGATGTTTTATTGATATTTTTAACTCAAGTTCTCACGTTGGAGGGGAAGTTTTGAGAGTAGAGGCATCCTCAACACTTGACTATGGATCAGAACTAAAAGATCCGTCACCATTAATCCTGGTGTGCTTTCTAAGTACGACATTAATACATCTATTTACTATTTATTTTAGTTTTCTATGATACTTGTTGAAAGAGGAGGTTCAAGAGCGTGGCCACCTAGATCTGTACACATAACACCTTTGAATTTCTTCTCTTGTACGAATACGCAAAAAAATATTTCTTACAAATCTTCAATGAGTGACATGGATAAAATGAAAATCGAATTACAGAGGCCATTCGGATTACTGATCCTGTAATGCTTCAGAAAATGAGGACAGAAAGTCTCATACAGACTCTATGAGTAGCGCGCCACTAATGGTGAGCACTTTGATATCGTGAATGAAATCCTTTGTAAAAAAGCTTGAATATTTTCTTTATGGAACAAAGAGAGCGTAAGTGAATATTTTTTTTATTTTTTAAGTTAATATTTGGAAATGTAATCCTACTTTTGATACACTCGGTATATGCATTCCAAGAAACTTCTCTTGGGACTTCTCTTGAAACTTCTTTTCGTATCAGTTACCAAAGGGCTTCAGAGAAGGTGAGGAATACTTAGTTAATATAATGTGCATAAAGATGTAGTATCTTACTAATTAGGCAACTAAATATCTTAAGGAAACACGATCACGTGACACTTTGATGCCTCCGTCGGGTGATGAATTGAGACAATGACATTTTTGTTAAGGTATCCGACAACGTTCGGAACTGTGATTTTTCAAAAGCGTGTAAATGGATAATATTTATGATATTTAGTGCCACTTAGATTAGAATACATGTATTAAAATGTTTTAAGGCCATTATGCCAAAAAAAAATTATTTAAATACAACATTTTGGCAAAAAATTAACTTAGAATAACCTTTTTTCCAAATGTTCTTCTTTTGTAAAAAATGCTTCTATTGTATTAATATTTTGCCTGTATATAGCTCAGACCTCTGTATAGAGGATCAACTAGAATTTTTGAAATGCATAACTTGGAAATCGGTTTATCCATGTTTTACGAAAACAGAAGGGAGAAATTTTAAGAAAATACGCTGATAATTATTTCAAATGGTTGTAACTCTGAAAATAATGTGAATTTTCAAAAATCATAGTTGAGCCTCTGTACAGAGGTCTGAGCTATAGACAAGCAAAATAGTAATACAATAGAAGCATTTTACAAAAGCAAGCATTTGGAAAAGTTATTCTGTTACCATTTTTGCCAAAATGCTATTTAAATAATTTTTGCATAATGTCTAAAGTATACATGTATTCAAATCTATGACACTAAATATCATGAAAATTATACATTTATGCGTTTTCTTAAAATCATGGTTCCGAAGGTAGTCGGATCCTTCAAAAAGAATTGATATTTCGTTTAAAAATTTCAACCAATAAATTTCCATACATTTCAAAGAAACAACACATGTTGCTCGCTTGCACCCTTTGACAGTCTTGATTTGTTATGTTTCGAGTTCTGTAGTCCAAGAAAATATATGCAAATCTCTTCCAGATAGAAATACCTGGTAAAATATTTTTCAAAACTTTTTCAGAAAGGAGGAGCAAAATATTTCCACTTATGAATAATTATATGAGCGAATGCGATCTATGTTAAGATTTATATTCATGTATTTGTTCAGACGGAACTCAGTCGTCACTGGGATTTGTCAAAGGAGTAATATCACGAATCGTTTCCTTGAATGCACTCAAACATACTCATGGCTGCATTCATCACCCCCATTGTAGTATAACGAATAGAGCAAACTAGCAAATATGGGACACTTATACGGGAACATTTAAGCGAATACCCATAACATGTAATCAGTGGCGAACACAAGGGGGGTGTCCTAGGGGTCCGGAACCCCCAAAGCCCTTGATTTTTTTCTGATTGATTACAATTCTAAAGTATATATTAAGTAAAATTTAATTAAATATTTGTTATTAATGATTAATTTTATTAATTAATGCTAATTATTTATTCAATAATTAGTTTTCTACTGTTTTTTGTTCCCGAATATCGGCAAAATCAAAAGGAGCAGGATACAAGAATGGTGAACTTCAACCCTGGAAAAATTCCTGTGTGCGCTACTGCATGTAGTGGTTTTTAGTTTGTGTATTTGCACTAAGGCGGGTTGTGGTAGCCCAGTAGTCAAGGTATCGGATCATGGCAGGCATGTCATGAGTTCGTGCCCAGTACCACTAAAGACCCGCAATGTAGGGCAGCGAGGCACGTTAAATTTGTCGAAAGCTGAAACGTCCTCCCGTTGGTGTGGTGTGATAGTTAGGAGAGGGGGTGCCAGCTCATGTGTCGTCCACGTCACTTGACCATTATTCAAAATTACGTTGTCCGTTTCCAAAAGTTCTCGTGTAGCTGAACAGTGCGACGTTGATATTCACTCACTCCCTATTCGCACTAAGGCGTTGACAATGCTCAAGCGTTATTGCAACTAAGTGATTTGTTTGAGCTGTGGCGTGGTTCAAACAGAAGCGCAAACAGATCATTTCTAACGTTTGATAATTCAAACTGGGGTTGTTGTCATATTTTAGTTATCCCTGTGTAGCACTTAGTTATCACTTGTAAATGGCTGCAAACTTTTGTGAGTGTAGTATCCGTTGGCGGGAATGTGTAGTTTCGTTTTTTCTCCTTTTGACGGCAATAATAACAATTATTGAGTAATGTAACCAAACCAAAGATGGGTAGTAAGATTAAGGGTTGTATGGGCACTATCAAAATTGAATGCTTTCCAACCCTACCATCATCTAGTCATACACGTTCTTTTCCTTCCCTAAACCTCTTTCTTACAATATTTTAGGCCAAGTTACAGCAGCACATGTCTCATCTATTGCCACTACTGAATTCTCATAGACAGCAGTAGCATTTTTGGACGAACTGAGTCCATTTCGAATACTGAAAACAAATTGCGGAAACCGTGTAAGACGTAAGAACTTTGCAAGAGAGATGACGTGCCGAATGTCTAGCTTTTACGAAATAAGAGTTGATAACAGAGGTCGTAGAGGCAAAACGCGGAGCATTAGTAGGTACCAGCAAACACAATGATCCTGCATTTGTCCGGTTTTGGTGGCAAATATTATGAGGAAAATCCAACTCAGGGATGGTGCAATGTTGTGGATCTTGTTCATTCTGGTTCTATGAGGAATATGTCGAGTTAGAGGAGGACTCTTTCTATAATATCGAATGTGGCGTAAGATATAAATGCAAGTCCTCACATTAAATGTTTTTTCTTTGAATTTCTAATAAATTGTGTTAATTTAAGTTTATCTGATTGTCACCATTTAATTATTTGGACATTTTTTTGTGATATAATTTGTTCAATAACAAAGGTTTAATTTTTTTTCTTATCATTTTCCAAACATAAATTTTTATAAAAATGTATTTCTTTTTGGAAAATGTAAATGTAGAAGTTACAGTATTTTATCTTTTTTATAATGCAACCGGCGCATATTTCCGGCAATTGTGATTATTATACCTAAGGTATTAGTAAAATATTGGCGATTGCAGAATTTTTTTTTTTTTGAAGCCTTTTCATACACAGAGCAGCAAGAGTTAGAGGTTTGCACATATACCATAAGAAAAACCATACTCAAAAGTTTCAATTGTCTTGATTTTTGAAAAATGGAACCTCATACACTGTAGTATCTTTTGTTTTTTAGAGCCCATATTTGCGAAGTTTACCCTAATTAATGCATTAAAGGACTTCTAAAATTAAAAATAAGGCTATGAAGATAGTGAATTTTATAAAAACAGCAGAATTAACCAACAACCATAGAATGCGGTGTCTACATTCGGAAGTCAGATTATTTTTGATTGAAAAAAGTCATAACTTGCTTCAGAATTGTGTGATGAAATAGGATTGCAATGTTTGCCCCGTTTAAAAGACAGGTTTGCCATTCTCAACGAAGTAAACATATTCTTTCAAAGAATTTAAGAAAAAAATTACACAAATTTAAGAAAGAAATGAAGGTGCCGTTTAGAAACTTAACTTGTAGTCATCATGTATCAAAGAGAATATGTGCAATATTTTGCAAAAAGAAACAGTTTTCCAATGAATGGATATAAAAGAGAATAAATAGAATTTCGACAGTGTTAAAATTATATAATAGATCCCCTTTCTTTCAAGTCCAAACATTAATAATATTTCCTAGAAGAGAAAATTAAGCATCAATAACTAAAAAAAAATCCACTCGAGTATACTCCAACATATCAGAAGACTTGAGAGTGAATATGAGGAAACATTAAAAGATTCAACAAGAAAAGTCAGTCTCTAAGTTTCTAAATTCCTGTTGCAGATTCATACAGAATACTCAAAAGCTTTTCCCATATCTATAAGTGTATATCTTCGAGTCATTTCGAAACACACGTACGTAAGTGGAAAATATTTCTTAAGGTATTCATTCGACTAAGTTCGGAACCGTGATTTTAAAAAGGCGTATAAATGGATAAGTGTCATGATATTTAGTGTCACTTAGATTAGAATACATGTATAAAATTATTTTAAGGACATTTTGGCAAAAAGAATAATTTAAATACAAATATATATATTTCGGCTAAAAATTAACTTAGAATAGCCTTTTTTCAAAATGTTATCGTTTTGTGAAAAATGCTTATATTATAATATTTTGCCTGTATATAGTTTAGACCTCTGTACAGAGGCTCAACTAGCACATTTTTGAAAAATTTCTCATTATTTTCAGAGTTACAACCATTTGAAATAATTATCGGCGTTTTTTTCTTAAAATTCCTCCCCTCTTTAGTCGTAAAACATGGATAAACCCACTTCTAAGTTATATATTTGAAAAATTCTAGTTCAGCCTCTGTACAGAGGTCTGAGCTATATACAGGCAAAATATTATTATAATAGAAGCATTTTTCAAAAAAGGAGAATATTTTGAAAATGGGTCATTCTATGTTCATTTTTTGTCAAAATATTGTACTTAAATCATTTTTTATTGTAATACTATTCCTAAAACAATTTTATATACATTTTGTAATCTAAGTGACACTAAATATCATAAATATTATCCATTTATACGCTTTTGCAAAATCACGGTTCCGAACGTAGTCGGATACCTTAAGGAATGTGGCAAGAAAAACAATATTTGAAAAAATAAATAAAATAAACGCAGCGTACGATATGTTGCGATAGTGTTTTGGTTATAGTCACAAACTCGTAGCCGTGATTCGAGAACTGGTACCACTGAAGATCTGTGGTGTAGAGAGGGCCGATGCACATTAAATCTGTCGAGGCTTAATTTTCCATCGCATGTGTTGTGTGAAAATTCGGAAAGGCAAGTGACAGTTCAGGTGTCGTCCACGCCTGTGACCGAAGCTCAAAATTTGATATCCGTCACCAACTGCTATCATGTTGCAGGTTAAAGTGTAGTATGAAGGGGATTTGGCGATGGAGGACCTTTGGTTTGGCGATTTTTCTTTGAATTTGGAGATTTTTATCTAGATGTCATAGATAGCACACCTATCGAATCAGGTCAAAAACACCTTTCGCTAAATGAAGTAGCTTGGCGACCAATTTTGGTCGCCAAAAAAAATTGGCGCCAAGAGCCCTTGCCCCCTATACTACACTTTAACCCGTGTTGCTTTATGGTGCGACGTCAATGTAACTCTCTCTCACGATATGCTATTGCAGATAACAGAGCTAGACTGACGATTTGCAACAAGCATATCTCATTTATTAAATATACTGCATATTCCGGCGAATTACACGCCCCTATACTTTTAAGCAGTATTTAAGCTTTAGGTATATTCGCAGTATAAGCATTCTTTTTACGAGGAAATCTGATATGTTCATATGCAGTGCTCTTATCTTTTAAAGTCTAGATATTGTATGTGAGTAGATAATAACAATTAAACTTGACATAATTAAAGAACAGAATGAGGTTAGTTCATGTGACGTCATAGTCACATGATAGTGAAAACCACGTGATTCTACCCAATCAATTCAAAAACTCATGTGACGTGATAGTCACACGATGAAAACTATCTTGTGTTTCCAACTAATCGGTTCACGCGCTCCGGTGTTGCCAAGTTTTACTCTTTGCAGAAACTTTCTTTTAAAAAGTACATATGTATACAAAATGCATTTTATTTAAAAGTATAAGCATAAAATACGACTTTTTTAATTAAAAAAATATTTTTGAAGAAACTTTTTTTCCCTAACATTTAAACATCTTTATCCAAATATGAAATTTTCTCTGAGTTTTACAAATAGAACAAGTACAATTAGTTTAATGTTTGTTTTGAATTCAAGGGAAAACACGTGTTTGTTTTTATCATGTGACTTCATGAATTAAGCCCATTAGAATTCGATAATGCCTGCAAAGATATAATGGATACGGTGATTTTTCATGCTATCCAATTATGGATGTTCAAAAGGTATGTCAGTTCTTTTAAATAAACAGTATTTAGATATACATGTATAAATCAATTGTTCTATATTTGTGGTTTCTTTATTTTTAAGGGTATTTTTTTATGTCCGGTGTATAACGCTCACTCGTAAATTTCGGACTTATTTTATACGTATTTCGTTATATGCTGGAATATGCGATAATGGTAAACAAGGTTATACATGTATCAACGACTAATGCTATTGATGCGTACATTACATTCCTTTTATGTTTAACTTGTTTAACCCTTTATCTACCGACGGCACTTATATGTACCACTAACTTTAAAATTACAAAGAATAACCATTTTTACGAATACTATGACGATACTTAGCAGGAATATTCTTTTAAATCCATTCTTTCGAGATATAGGGCCGCACGGATTCTATGATGAGTATTTTAGAGGAGAAGGCGAATAGTTTAATAGAAGAAGTTGCATTTTCAGCCGACATTTGATCGAATTCGTAAGATTGTCTTTTTGGTCGAAAAAGTAGTTAATGTCAAAAGGTGTCTTATTTTTTTATATGTTTAGGAAGTCCTTAGAAAGTGATTTGACTACTTATTTTAAGTGAACCGTGTATATAATTAATTTTGCAATTGAATAACTTTGTAGTACTTCTAAGTACCGACAGCAGAGACTGGGTGTTGGTGCAAAACTTAGTTTTTTTCCCGTCTACGTGGTTTATTCTTTTTTTCTTTTTTGTGTGTGTGTGTTTGAGAGTCATCACTATAGTGCAATAGACTTATGCTTTTTTGGCATTTCTTTAAGCTTAACTTATTTGTTTTTCTTTTTTTTATTGTTTTATTTTAACTTTTGAATTAAAATTTTGAACTTTGAATTTGAGCTTGTTTTTTTCTTTTGCCACACTCTATTAAATGAAATATCTATTCTTATTTCAAAAACTAACAATATTTTAATATCTTTATGTGTAACTGAGATTTAATAATAACAGGAGTGTTTGAAAGTGCTATAATAATAATAATTATTATTATTATTTCTTTTTCTTAGAATGTCTGGAAAAAAGAAACTCTGTCTTAAAGAGATTTTGGATTTATTACAGAACCTACTATCTGAAATGAATGATGTACTAAAAGATGATTTTTCAAATGAAGAAGTTCCTGCAAATTATCTGCTGGAATTTTCGTTAGATTCTTAGGATGACGATCGAGAAACTGAACTCAAGGTGCAATAGTTCATTTTAAGAAAATACAGCATTACTTGCCCCGGATGCAGTGCTTAAAAAAATATTCGATCGAAACTTCACTCAAAATGCACAACGTGTAATGAATTTCTGTGTATTAATAAAAAAAATGTTTCTTTGAATATCATCAAATTAAATTTGTGTGTAAAAAAAGTAAATAAATTTTTAAAATTTAATAATTTTTAAAAATAAGTATATTGAGCTGTAAAATATTAGTGTTCTCTGGTTATTTAGCATTTTTAAGAGTTAATACTGCTTTAAAAAAGTCATTCGGTCTTTTCTTGTTTTGAGACCTATGTGGACTGACGGTACTTAAAAGTACCAATTTAATTAATTAACTCTAACAAATTCAATTAATTTCCCAAAGTTGAGTATATGTATATCCCTTAATTTTCAATGCAGTGATTAAAAAATATTGCATGAAAAAATTTGCAATAAATCATAATGCGGTAGATAAAGGGTTAAGAAGGAATACATACGTTTTTTAACTGTCCATACAAAAATTTCCTAAAACATATTGATCTATTTCATATATTATTTTGGGGTGTTCTACTAAGGGCATATATGATAGGCTTCCCGAAAACACCTTTTATTTCTGTCTTTTTTATGTTTTTCCACGAGTATACACAATGAAATTGATTCATGTGACGTCATAGTCACATGATAGTGAAAGCCACGTGATTCTAGCCAATCAATTCAAAAACTCATGTGACGTCATAGTCATGCGATAAAAACTATATCTTGTGTTTCCAACTAATCAGTTCACGCGCTCCGGTGTTGCCAAGTTTTGCTCTTTGCAGAAACTTTCTCTTAAAAAGTACATATGTATACAAAATGCATTTTATTTAAAAGTATACACATAAAATACGACTTTCTTGTAATTTAAAAAAATCTTTTTGAAGAAATTTTTTTCCCTAACATTAAAACATCTTTAACCAACTATGAAATTTGAAATTTTATCTGAGTTTTACAAATAGAACTAGTACAATTATTTTAATGATTGTTTTGAATTCAATGGAAAACACGTGTTTGTTTTTATCATGTGACTTCATGAATCAAGCCATTGCAGGAAAACTGCCTTAAACTCCCACGCGACAAGAACGTCTTCATGAGGAAATAAAAGGTGACTGCAACGAAGTTTAAATTAAATATTTTGTGTTAATTTTTCTTTTAAAGTGTTATTCTCTTCTCAAGTGCCGGAATCGAGACACTTTCAGATTGTTACTTCTTTTCCTATGTTTTTCCACCCCTTTGAATATAAGTAAAAAATTCTGATAGGCTTCTCACTCGGTAAGGAAATTTGTTTACTTTATACAAATTCTGTATCTTTATTTATATTAATAACGTTTTAATTTTGTGAAGAAAATTTAATTTATAATTTACAAACAAATTTCATTATTTAATACTAGTACAGATAGTACACTAATCCGAAATATTTCAAGTAAAGAAATATTTTAAATAAAATAACACAATTCAATTTACTACTCTTAAGAATTTCTTTATAAGTACGCGCCGTTTGCAAATGGACAACAGAATTCTACAGTTTTTTTTCTAAAAAAATATAATTTTAAAAAAATCTAATAAAAATTCTATAGTTTGTTTTTCTACAGAATCTTTGTGTTTGGTTTTGAAAACAAGGAAATTTGTCCTTGAACATTTTTAAACAGCAAGTTTGGAAAATTTGATATCTTTACTAAAACAGCATAGTATGTCCCCCTATTTTTCTATATTTAGTGTTAAAAAGTTTTATTCGAATAAATAGTGAATTCGAGACAAATGACAGCGTGATTAATAGTTACCTATAACTAAATGAAGCAATTATTGGCTTAAACATTTCTTAAAGATTTGTAAATTTTGATGAATTGATTGTGTCTAATTAAGTAGAAAAACATAGATAAATTAACACACAGTTTCAAATAAGACAATCTTAACAAGGAAGTATATGCAGTAATTGTTAGAAAATAATGGAAAGTAGGATATATTTTTAGTTTCTATAAGGTTGGTGGAAAAGCTTACAACAAAAATAGATAAATGTATATTTAATATTAAATATATAGCTACACATTGAAATAAAATAAAAATAATAATAATAAAACAATTTGCTCTGAATAGAATATTTTCTCTTCTCTATATTCATTATATGGGAGTATATATGATACATACATGTATATGAACAAAGTTTATCAACATTATAAACATAATTCAAATCAAGTGGATGATAAAATAATACATTCTTTATGCGTTCTTCAAATCATAGATCGTCGTGCGCAAATAGTTTTTATTCTCTCCGGTGACAATGGAGGATGCAATGTAGATGACCTTTAAAGTTACATTCGAAGGACTGAGCAGGTCTTAGTCAGTCATTCAGAAATGAATTTGTTCAGCAAAGTTTATCAACATTATAAACAGAATTCAAATCAAGTGAATGATAAAACAATGCATTCCTTATGTACAGGAGTTGTTCTTCAAATCATAGATCGTCGTGCTCAAATATTTTTTGTTCTCTCCGATGCCAATGGAGGATGCAACGTAGAGGACCTTTAAAGTTACATTCGAAGGAACTGAGCAGGTCTTAGTCAGTCATTCAGAAATGAATTTGTTCAGCAAAGTTTATCCACATTATAAACAGAATTCAAATCAAGTGAACGATAAAACAATGCATTCCTTATGTACAGGAGTTGTTCTTCAAATCATAGATCGTCGATCTCAAATATTTTTTATTCTCTCCGATGCCAATGGAGGATGCAATGTAGAGGACCTTTAAAGTTACATTCGAAGGAACTGAGCAGGTCTTAGTCAGTCATTCAGAAATGAATTTGTTCAGCAAAGTTTATCAACATTATAAACAGAATTCAAATCAAGTGAACGATAAAACAATGCATTCCTTATGTACAGGAGTTGTTCTTCAAATCATAGATCGTCGAGCTCAAATATTTTTTATTCTCTCCGATGCCAATGGAGGATGCAAATGAGTGGACCTTTAAAGTTACATTCGAAGGGAACTGAGCAGGTCTTAGTAGTCATTCAGAAATGAATTTGCTCAGCAAAGTTTATCAACATTATAAACAGAATTCAAATCAAGTGAATGATAAAACAATGCATTCCTTATGTACAGGAGTTGTTCTCCAAATCATAGATCGTCGTGCTCAAATATTTTTTATTCTCTACTGTGACAATGGAGGATGCAATGTAGAGGACCTTTAAAGTTACATTCGAAGGAACTGAGCAGGTCTTAGTCAGTCATTCAGAAATGAATTTGTTCAGCAAAGTTTATCAACATTATAAACAAAATTCAAATCAAGAGAATGATAAAACAATGCATTTCTTATGTACAGGAGTTGTTCTTCAAATCATAGATCGTCGTGCTCAAATATTTTTTATTCTCTCCGGTGACAATGGAGGGTGTAACGAAGAGGACCTTTAAAGTTACATTCGAAGGAATTGAGCAGGGTTTAGTCGGGCATTCAGACATGAATTTGTTCCATCCATTTCAAAACTCGATCACAAAACTGAATTTTAACTTTCTATCTCCTGCCTTGATTTGAACATTTCGTACTTTCTTTGGATGAGAATATCTTAGAATATGTGCGTCGAAGGGAATAGGACTAGTTTCTAACTTCCTTTTCCTGGACTTTTTTGAATTCCTTTTCTTGGACTGTTCTGAATTCCTTTCATGGACTTTCTGAATTCCCTTTCATGGACTGTTCTGAATTCCTTTTCATGGACTGTTCTGAATTCCCTTTGATGGACTGTTCTGAATTCCCTTCTATGGACTGTTCTGAATTCCCTTTCATGGACTGTTCTGAATCCTTCCATGGACTGTTCTGAATTCCCTTCCATGGACTGTTCTGAATTCCCTTTCATGGAATTTTCTGAATTCCCTTTCATGGACAGTTCTGAATCCCCTTCCATGGACTGTTCTGAATCCCTTCCATGGACTGTTCTGAATCTCCTTCCATGGACTGTTCTGAATCCCCTTTCATGGAATTTTCTGAATTCCCTTTCATGGACTGTTCTGAATCCCCTTCCATGGACTGTTCTGAATTCTTTTTCTTGGATGTCGGTAATTTAGAATCGATTTCAATCTTTTTGAGTGGTTTTCTTTCTATTTTTTTCTTGTGAAGATTACTCTTCAAATGCTCTTTGTAAGGAACAGGCCCGTTAAAAACCTTATTGCATTCACGACATTTTTTATAGATCTTGATGCGGGGCTTAGAGTTCTCAGTATTATTTAGTTTCTGAGTTCTCACTTTCCTCTTATGCCTCTCACTTGCTTCGTGCTCTTCGAAAGAAACAATTCCGGTAAAGGATTTATTACAAGCGTCACACTTTTGCCATTCCATGCCTAAAAGAAGAAAGGAGAAAAATATAACTATTTTGGAACAACAATACATTTGAAGAGCCAAAATCAAATACAAAGTAAAAACAAATGTCCCAGCATCTCTACGGAACTTCGTTTTGTAAGAACTATTCAATTAATATAAGTATATAAGTGAATCATTAAAACTATTTTTTTGAGAAAATTAATTTATTTACACTTTCAATACACTAACTCCAATACACTATTGAAATTTGATTTTTGGATAAATTGGTGGTTTCTTAATCTCGCTCTCTGAAGATACACTAGGACAGTGGTCGGAATCGTTTGTACAGATGTGCAAAGTAGTACGAAAAACAAGATAGCTAAGGTATGAAAGAGCCATTTATACAATGAGCCATATACAAGTGCAAAGCAGGTCTAGGGAAGCCGCCGTCAACAATCGTGATGTAAATTATGGCACTTCCAATTAATATTTTCTTTTATAATATTTGTAAATAAAGATTTACACAAAATACATATACATATAACATTCTCCATTCCTTCCCAAACTAAGAACATTCGAAGCATTGGTGTATCTAGTTCTGAGTGGGCCCTGTATGAAAATTCCTTCGGGGCCCTTGTTTAGATATGAGAGCCTTGTTAGTAGAACTATAGTTACACATGTAGGGGCCCCTGTAGCTTGAGGGCTCCGTATCATTGATACGGAGGTAGCTAAGCCCCTGATTCGAAGATAATTTTATTTCTGTCGCTCAATTCAAGAACAGCCAATGTCAAAATATCCTAATGTTAGAAATGAGACTCTAAGCGTTGAGAAAAAAATACTACTTCTGAGTAATACCTTAGAAATTTATTCTGGATTTTTTCTGGTTTACACTTATAATTGAAATTGATTTGGATTGTTTCTGCATATAAAAGTTATTTCACCTCGCTTTATTAAACCTTAAACGTGTCCAGTAGCGCACACAAAAATTTTTCAAGGAGGGTCAGGGTCGAAAGTCCACCATTCTTGTATCATGCTCCTTTTGATTTTGTCGCTTTTCGGGAGCAATACCCAATGAAAAACTAATTATTGAACAAATAATTAGCATTAATTAATAAAATTAATCCCTAATAACAAATACTTAATGAAATTTTACGTACTATATACTTAGAATTAGAATCAAGCGGAAAAAAATCAAGGGCTTTGGTCCGGACCCCTGGACTCCTCCCTTGTGTGCGCCACTGAACGTGTCACAAAATACGAAATATTTTTTTTTCACTTCTGTTGGGGATTTACGTATATCACTTCCTCGTATTCAAGAGGGTTCCCAAACTCCTGTACGTAAATATGCAAACACTGTTGAAAATTACTTATAAGAGTGTCTTCAAACGGTGGCATTCCTAACAATAAATTACTTTTACCGCTTTCGAAAAGATTTTAATATCTTTACTGATTCTCAGTACTTTTTGCAATGAAGAGAATAATTCAATACATAAATTTAAAGCTAGACAAATGTTTAATTTTAGTTGCAAGTAGGAAAAATCACTTAAATAGATCATTTTTAAAGAGAAAGAGAAAAAACAACAATTTTTAGTAGATATATAATAATATTTTTTTATGTAATCAAAACCAAGGTTTCTGACAGACTATAAAATCCATGCGGCTCATGGCGCCACGCCCTGCCAGTTTTTCTTGGACGTGAAAATCCTTCAATTTTGTGCTGCAGTTAATAGACGAGGATGACATTTGAGCTATCACTCCACTTTCCCAGCTTGCCCAACTCACCAATGCGAGGACTTTTAGCCAAATCACAATGAATGGGTTTCTCAGCCCCTGTGCACGATACATCTTCAGGGGCACCTGTAGACTCAAAATTTAAGGCCACGAGTTTTCAATCACGACATATCTTTTCCCGTGACCACGTTTCTCTTTTTGCAAAAGCGTTTTTCGAGATAATTTCCTTCCAATAAAAAGAATTTTAAAAATGGGGTCATTACATTCCAGGAACTAATTAATCGAACTTTTCAGAAGATATTTACACAAAATAATAACAACTATAATAAAAAGGACGATGACTTTTCGAGATTGCACTCAGGTGCCCAGTAGATTTCACTAAGAAGTCATCATCAGCAAGTTGAGCGTGTCTAGTCAATCAGCGACTTCATTTCTCGCGATGAAGTCTCTGATTGGTTAGATGCTCAACACTCGACGCTGATAGCCTCATGTGATTGCAGCTTTAGAGTGGTTAGTTCAGATATTCCTCCTTTGCATGATTACATAAATGAAAATTGCACGAGTACACAACGTATTTACAAAACATGTACTGAATTTGAAAAATAATATGCGTGGAATTTACAAATAATAATAATAGTTAATTGTGAATAATAATTCTCAACTTAATTTCAGAACCAAAAATATAGATTATACTTTATATGAAGAAATGTAATAATGTTCATTATTTAATGATAAACCATTTTTAATAGGTATGCCTTATTTTTTTAAAATGTAACCTATTGTTTCAAGTTATATTTCTGTATACAATCATTTATTGTGTTTGTCAACAAATATATATCTTTGAAAAAATCTATACTGAAAGGAAATTTCGGAAGAATGTAATCTTGAAAACCAGTTTTTTCAGCCAAATATTGTTGTTGTCAGCCAAAAGTCAAGTGGTTGTTTTCTACTGTATTCGTTCACAGGTATTAAAGAATAAATGCTTTTAAGAGATGTGATTAACTTAAAATATATCTTTAAACCTACAATTTCCATAATACATGATACTTTTAATAATTTTCAGCATTTGTATTGATTTAAATTCCAGAACATGCTGGAATTACTTTTTCAAGCAGGATTGTTACATTCCTCATCACCTTCCTGCCAACTTGAGGTGAAACAGAGTATAGTTAGCGTAAACACACACACACATATTAAACTTTATGCATTCACATATACTCCCGCCTCAAACCCTTCAAGTTTCAACATAACTGTCATTAAATATACTGAGTAAAAAGTAAAAAAATTAAGATAATAAGTAATCAAATTCAGACCCAATAACATTTAAGAAAATATATCAACTCCTTGTAAATAATAGTAAAATATATTTTTCAAATTTGGATCGAAATGTTGCCCGGCGAGTCCGGTTTGTCGGGCCCTAGAGCCACCCCTGAAGCTACTTTTCGAAAACTAATATGAAAATACAACAAAAATATTTTTATTTTTAAGCAAAAAATGTCCTTCAAAACATGAAGTGTTAGAAGCATGCGCAAAAGCATGTCAAGTTCAAAAATGAGAAGTTCGTCCCCCAAAATCTTCAAATATCGCATCGACATAAATAAAAAATCAAACAAAATACAAATCAACATTATTACAAATTTGGCGAAAGAGACATATGTATTAAGTCAATTATTTTATTTAGGAACAAAATAAAAAATTTTAAAGACAAAAATAATTGCTCTATTAATTTAATTATTAAAACACATTGAGAGTATAAAATTTTTTAGTAAAGTATTTAAATGTGTAATAAAAATAAAGAGAATTTTTGTTAAATAACAGAACAATGCAATTTATAAAGGTTTTCATAGAATATACACTTTATAAATAGAAAGAAAGAGTGATAAAAATGAGTTCATAAGTTAAAAAATATGAATAAATAAGAATCAGACAAGAAAATAATTAAAAGCAAATTTTAATGATTTTAACAAAAATTGTTTTACTTATCCCTTGTTAGTTATATTTTCTTTAACGCTATTTTACAATAAGTTTGACATATACTCCGAATAAAGCAATAAGAATAATATAAAAGAACACTTGATACTCAGTGTAAATAAAACTCATTCAAGACTACTGGTAATTTGAGTTACTTTTCTGTCGTATTTCGTAAAGCAATTTAAATCATAATCAACAAAGAAACTGTATTGTATGATATATTGTATTGAGAAATTAATTTCTTAAAAATAAAATATCAATAGTTAGAAATAATTCCTATGGACATTTAAAAGTTCTCTTTAGCGAAAAATCTCACGAACAGTACCAACTTCTTTTATCGTGAGAGGAGTGAATAAACCATTGAAATCACCTCACCTTTTACTCTCTGGGCCACCAAATTAAAATTGGAAATATAATGAGTAATCCGCACTGTTATATCTGGAAAAATCCGTACAGGCAGAGGTATATATTAGCAAGAAAATCTGGCAGAGGTGAATCAAATATGTTAGGTTAAGTAGAACGATCAGTTTGAACTGCACCAAGCACACAGCGAGAATGAAGCTTCAATCTGTGAGTTTTACTGCTTTGTTCATATCACCCCCTTATCCCCAGAAGGTGACTCAACCAGTTTTTCAAGGTAACCTTATCGGTTTTTCAAGGGCAAGCCATGGTTGCAGGGAACAATCAAATAACCAGCTTCGTACTTTAAAGACCATCAATTAATGTCCTTTTAAAGGTATACATATTTCAATTTTTCCAAACTATGAACTATAATTCCCACAGGATGGGGAGAGGCTCTTACATTTAATTATAGAAGATATAAATTTCTATGGCAAGCTGTGATATTTTTTTACTGAAGATAGATAAGACACATCCCGTGCAGCAGAAGTTTCCCACGAGGCTTACAGAAGGAAGTGAAAATAACAAAATAATGTAAATAAAAAAATGCAAAATTAGCAAAACAAAAGTTACGAAACACATAAATTACAAAGACAAACAAGTGCATTACACAAGTAATTAAAAAATAAAATCAATGAAGTTACAAAATAGTGTGAATGAAGTTTTTCTTGGAACAAGCTGAAAAGAATCAGGAGGCCGATTGATTTTTAGATTAACTTTAAAGCATTTTCTTTCTTAAGGTAACATGTGGTACAATTTACACAAAATTTTTTAATTTAAAGATTTTCATACCATTTTTTGCGTCCTATGTATATGTATAATGTAAAACAGATTCTGTGCTCAAAATTTCATGAAAAGCTAACCATTTAATTTCCCAAGGGAAAAACTTGAAACTTATGAAGTGACTTTAAAATGCTACTCCTACAAAAATTGAAGTACATATATAAAATTTGATTTGCAAGTACATCAAACTATGTATAACAAAAGGTGGTATGGGTTTTTGTATTTATGCAATACTTGTTTTTTATGAGTGCTTTTTAAAAATTCCTTAAAAAATGTTTAAATTCTAAATTTAATTATTTTTTAAAAATAAGAATTGCTTTAATTGAAAAATACATACCAACTTTTGTTCCGTGTATTATTAGCAATAAGTGAAAAAAATTTCCGAATATTGAGTATTTTGTTTATGTATATCCCATAATTTTCAATGTAGTGATTCAAAAAAGAGTATTGCCTGAAAAAAACTGATGTAAATCATAATGCGGTAGATAAAGGGTTAAAGGAATATAAAAGAGTGTTTCTGTACATTCTGTTTCTCAGTTTCAGTCGTTGATTAAGTTCTCAATAAAATAATAAAAAGAAAAAGTATAAAAAGAAATATTTACTTGATTAAAAAATTTAAAATGATACAAAATTCTGAAGGAAAAAAAAAGAAAGAGTAATTAATTGATTTATCGAGAAATATATTGAAATAAAAAAAAATTATTCTTTTCAGAGTTTATTATAAAAGAATTTTCCCATTGCCGAGGGTAATGTAATAAATATTTGTCCAATTTTTTAAGTTACTTGAGACGGGTCATTTATTTCTAGTAAAGATACATTAAATTATTTTTGGAATTAAGATTGATTTAAGAAAGAAATTCATTTATCTTATTAGATAATATAATAGATCAGAGGTGCGCAAACTAGGGGGCGCGACCCCTGTGGGGGTCGCCAGAAGTTTTTTTGGGGTCGCCAAATTTTTATGAAATGCATTATGCCTGCATGCTGCATACCAACAGGTAATTTTAAAGAGTGAAACGCCGTCACCTCTACTGTTTAATTGCAATTTCTGCTGTTCGTTCTTTCTTTGATCGTAATGCGTAATGTATGTAAAGTGTGAAGACGCAAGTTTTTCGGTAGATGACGCCCTCTTCGCGGTAATTCGCCAGTTTTACTGAAAAGCGCCTATTTGTCCGACGTATTGATGTTATACGTACTGTGTCGAACGGTGCGCACTGAGCATGAGCACCGTACGAGATGGAGTGGTGATCAAGGGCTGTGGGAGCCATCTTGTAGACATCTTGGCCCAAAACCAAACGACCAAAATTATCGCTGAATGTTTTACTGCGCGTTTCCATGTAAAGTTGTAGAATGTAACAGTTGGCCTGCAATTTTTTTAGTTTCTCCTCGATTTTTTATCATGGACGTTGTGTAATTATGTTTTTTTATATTTTTTATCGGGCTTTGCTGTTACGTGGGTATGTGCTAACATTAGAAAAGATTTTTGTTAATTTTATTAAATTTCTCGAAAAATGATAAATTTTTTTTCTTATCTGTTTTAGTTAAAAAAATTTAACCCCTATATACATAATGGATAAATGGGTAATATGTACACCAGGTACATCTTCAGCTAACAAACGAACAAATACTGATGAGGAGTTCAAAATTCTGAACTAAGAAAAAAATAAGAAAATACAATGGGGAATTTATTAAGTATGGTTTTACATTTTTGTGTTGTTGATGATGAAGAACGCCGATATGTGTCATTTGCAATGAAAAGTTAGCAAATGAGATCATTAAACCACTAAATTAAAAAGGCATCAAACTAAACATAAAAACTTAAAAATAAACATGCCGATTTTTCAAAGACGAGCTGAAAATCTGAAAATTCAAAGTCAAATCTAAAGAAATTTACAATACCTCAGAAATCATTGGAGCTTCTTTAGAAGTTTCTATCTAATGGGAAAAAACAATGAAACCCCCATACAATTGGAGAATCCCTTATCCTTCCTGCAGCACTAAGATGACATCAATTATGCATGGCGATAAACATGGAAATGAACTAAAAACAATACCATTATCAAAAAATACCGTGGAGGTTTTGAATATCGGCAGAGTCATAAGGCTACAAAATTCATCTGTATTTTCTTTACAACGGGACGAGACTACCGATATTACAAAAAATGTCACAACTAATTATTTACGTTAGATTTATTTTTAATGAAGATATAACAGAAACGTTTTATGTTGCAAAAGTTTGAAGGAAAACAACTGGAAAAATATTCGAAGTAATAAATGAATACTTTGAAGCAAAGCCCCTTACCTAGGCAAACTGTGTTGCGGTTTGTACTACAGGCAGCATTAACAGGTTCAAAAAAAAGGGCTCCAGAGGCTTAATCCAGAAAGTGGCGCCTCATGGTATTTAATCACTGCATGATTCATCAGCAAGCTCTTGTTGAAAAAGAGATGGATGAAGAGTTGCACAACGTATTACAAGATGCTGTTAGTTCAATTAACTACATTAAATGGAACAGTTTTAACAGCCGCTTTTTCAATGCTTTGCAATGAGATGGGCTCAACGTATGAAAATTACTGTTACACACCGAAGTCAGATGGCTCACTGGGAAAATACTACGACGGATATTTTATTTGAGAAATAAAGTGTACATGTTTTTAGCGAAAAGAAACATAGATTGGAAGTTATTATATCAATGAAGTTTGGCTAGGAAAGCTGAGCTATTTAGTTGATATTTTCGAAAAAGGGTGAGAATTCAGCTATCATAACTTCAGCCAGTAAAATTCAAGCTTTACAAATAAGCAGGCTCTGGCAAACTGAACTGAATAAAAATAACACCGACATGTTCTCTTGCTTTAACGATTTTATCAAGGAAAATAATATAGATATATTTACATTTAAAAACATCATTTCCAATCACATTGAAAAGTTAAAAGAAAATTTTTCAAGAAGATACGAGGATTTTTTCCCGTAAACGATCTTGGTTGGGTTCGTGATCCATTTTCCCGACATATGCAGTTCAAATCTTCAAATTAGTGAGAAAGAGCAATTGACAGTTTTGATTAGTGATTATACTTTCGAAATCAATTTAAGACTCAGCCTTGCCAAAATTTTGGCTATCCGTGGAAAAAACAAAATCCGTTCTATGCAAGAATGCCATCAGGTTACTAATACAATTTGCATCAACGTATTTATGTGAAAAATGGGTTTTAGCAATATTTTTCAATAAAACTAAATACCGCTCTCGTTTGAACCCTGAAGATGATATGCGAATTGTAATTAGCAACATACATCCAAAACATCGATGAGATAATCAGAAACTTGCAGCCCCATACATCTAATTAAAAGGCAATTTACTGATTTTTATGTTATACAAAAAAAATTTTCTTTAAATTATAAATAATATTAATATGTGTCAGAAATGATTACTTTTTATTCGATAAAACGAGAAATGCGCCTTATTTTCATGGTATTTGTGAACATTTATCTTTAGGGTCCAAAAATTTTCTCTCACAAAGGGTCGCAGTCGAAAAAAGTTTGCGCACCACTGTAATAGATGATTTAATAAAAAAATTAAAAATAGATAATTAGATTATTTAGAAAATTAACTAATATAATTTGATTTTCAACACTATTTTTGAGGGGCAAGTATACTTGCCACATTAGGAACCATTATAGCAGCAGAAAAGTTTTTACTTTTCCATTTCTTTTCTTTATATTTTTATGATATATTTTGTAAATATACATACTCACAACAAATTGTAAAAACAGTAGTATATTTCAGCTTTTCTTTTACTCGTAGATGACTAACAATATTATTTTCTATGATATTTTTGAAAACACTTAGATATACATGATAGAACGTGTCGTATTCTCTATTGATGACTTTTACATGACACCTGTATGAATTCTCTAAAATTGGAATATTATAACCAACTTGATTCAATCTCATTTCGACTGAAAATATTTCTTTATTACCCAGGAAATTTATGGGTCGCCCATTTTGTTTCCTAACTTGAAAATCCTGAAATCAATAGCGTGCGAGCCGAAGACGAAAATCTAGTTGGTCTTGAGAGCCCATAATCTCTCCTACATAACTTTCACAAATTAAAGGAATTGACATTAGCCGCATCAATAAGGAAGTGAACCATTTCCGGGAGCATTTTTCAGTTGCATAATGTTCTCGATGTTGATCAAAAGTAATCAATACCTCCCATATACAAGGTATGACACACTAAAAACGAGACTAAGTATGTATCTTGAAAAAAGAGGGGAGTTGGCAACAACTGTTTTAATGACGTCATTCCACGCACCTCCTCTATCCATGCAGTGTAGCCAGATTGTGTGATTTTTCGCGAATTTCTCTTCTTTTTAAAACTTTTCACTTCTTTTTTTTACCCTGTTGCTACTTCAAGAATTTTATTCCACTTCACTTGAAGATCCCGCTACTTTCAACCATATATAAAAGTATTGGCACAAATTTAAAAAATCGAAAAAAAAGTAGTGACTTTAATCCAAAAAGAAAACATGGAGTTGCAGTATGTTTCACCACTCCGAAACGACATCAAACGCTGTAATTTCTCCCCCCCCCTCTCTACCGCCACGAATTGGAGCATATCTAAGTGGGACTCACCTCTCCTGCCACTCCTTTCTACTGCAAGTGGTAAAAAAAAGAAATGGTGGGATTCTTTCTAATTCCGATAGAAGCGTGAAAATGAAACAAGTAATATTCTTAAAAAATAGGCTTAGAGAGAATGTCTATATAAATATTAAACTGGAAAAGAGTAATTGTGAAAGGACAAATTCTTATAGAACCAAGTAAATTGTATAATTATCATCAACGGTACTTTCATTGAATTAAGGAGACTTCCCTATCTTGAAAATACGTTTTGCCTTTCATAAGACATTTTTTTTATTTCAAAATCTTATAGTTTGAACATTTTTCTTCCAAACCCGTTTTTTTTCCCCTTTTTGCTAAAAAAGAAATAAAGTATAAAATGATTTTGAAAAAAATCACTCTATGCAAAGGGCGGTAAGATAAAAAATTTTAAAAAGCGTTTTTTTCAAATTAGTTTCGAATAAAACACTTTACCAGATACATGATATCTTAAGAACCAAACCAGATAACGTTTTGAAATTTTGTGGGTATATTTATCATACTATTTTTCATAAGGGGGGCTATAAGTTTTGTTGTAAGTTAAAAAATTTTCATTTAGGGTAGTTTTTATAAAGAAAAAACTTAAAAAATATCAAAATTTTCATACTATTATGTATAATTGTCTGTAATTTTTTTTTATTTTAATATTTCCCGTATATTTTGGTTCATTTTGAAGAGCATCGTAATATGTATATTGTGTATAAAGATTATTATAATTGTATTAGAAATTTTTATACAGTGTTACACTTTTTAGTAAAAATTTGGTAAAATTTCCTTGGAAAACAACCAATTTTTCTAAAAGTACAATTTTTATTTTAAATTTTTTATGTATTTACATATTTTTTATTTTTTTTATTTTTCTTCCTAAAAACACTCAATTTGTTTCAAAAATTTCTTTTTATAAAAAAAATAGGTCCGAAGGTAGGCAGTCACCTTAAAGAATAAAAATCTATTTTTGTAATTAATTACGTTGCAGCACGTTGTAGCATTAATTACGTTGTAAAAAATTGCATACAATAACAAAAGTAAGCACTTGTCATCTAGAGAGATTATGTGATAAAAATCTGATTAAATCCCTCTTTTTAAAGGTTTTGACCTAGATTCAGTGACGTAACGTACACCCTCGCATTCAGGGGAATCCAGGGATTTTCTAGGCGACTCAAAGCCTTAGTGATGCCAATGTATTAGGACTTGGGGTCCAAAAGCTGACTTTGTAAGAGGCCCTAGTATTCTCCGTTACACTACTGCCTGGATTCCTCTCTTTCCAATCAACTACTTGTCTTACTAAACCCTTTACTTAAATTAATACAAGGATTGAATTAAATATTTTTAAATTATAGCTGCCAATTTTAGCAGAATTTGAGTGGATTAATTTGCGCTTTCAAAGTGATCCCGTTGATCGTTGCGAATTACTGAAAGCATTAAAAGATTGCTTCCTACTCTTTTAAGAAGAAGAATTTACTCTAAATGTTTGAATCTCGGTGTTGACAAGCATTTATTTGACTACTGAAGTATTTGGTGGATGTCTTTTTTAATAAATTGACAAGCAAAAGTAAAATAATTTCTACAGAATCTATTAAAGAATTCTAAGAAAAATGTCATAATTTTCTCAAGATTTCATGTGAACCGAATCCTTTCAAATTATGGAGCTTTAAAGAAGATGAAAGATTTTTTCCTGTGATATTTTTTTAAATTCAAATCGTCCTTTTTTTTATATGCCTTTAGAATTTGCAGAGAAATCTAAATTATATGTTCTGGAGAATCAATGGAGACAGATTTTTAACATACAGTTGAAAGATGCTTTTCTATTTGAATCTGAGCTCTTAAATGATGGAGAATTGTTTTGGTGTCACATTTTTAATTTAAAAGACGCAGTTGGAAATCCATTTTTAAGAGATTTAGCTATATTTGCTTTAAAGCTTTGTAACCTACCCATAAGTAATGCCACTGTAAAAATGGCATTTTCCAGAGTGACGTCAAAAAAGATAAAATTAAGGAATCGAATGTACCTCGAACTGTTTGAGTCAATTCTCAGAATCAAAATGACTTTGGAAGAATGAGGGACTTGTTACGTTGATATCATTTCATGGCCACAAATGCTTCAATATAATCCAGAAATCTATAAAAGAGATACAGCAGATCACGATACTTAGCAAGAAGAATTTGAATGTACTTTAAATGAATTAAAGAATTAAAGCATTTTAACATATTTTTTGGAACAGTTTTGCAAAATTAAAAACATTATATTTATGAATTGCAAGTGAAAATCGATTCTCTACTTTTTGCTGCTTTTTTTCCCTCTTCATGCTACTTTGCAGCTTAAGTTTCTGGAAGCTCTGTATCCATGTAGCCAGTTTCGCCTTAATCGATCACGCCATTTGGGAGTACTGCGTCATTGAGTGAACACGTGCAACTGCATTCTGCCCGAAAAATGTCGAATCAACATCAAGTTTCTTGAGAAACAAGAAATCAGCCCCGAAGGAATTTAAATTTTAACCGTGGCTTATGGAGATGGAACTTTATCTTGAGCACATGTGTATGAATAGTATAAGCGGTTTTCAGTGGGAGGTACAGTCTGAAAGATGATCAACCTGTTGGACATCCAAGGTCAGCGATTCCAGACCAAAACATTATCAAAATTCGTGATACGAGTGTGTTCCCACTCACATCAGTGGTCAGACTGTAATCAACAGTACTACATTGAAGTTTTAAAAAGACCGTGAAAAAATAAGGGGCAAAAAAGACAGAACTGGAGAGTGATAGATGGCTGTTGCACCAATACAATACACCCGCTCACATGGCCCTATCTGTCAAGCAGTTTCTGACCAGCAAAAACATTACTACGATAGGTATCCTCCTTAGTCACCTCATTTGGCCCCATGCTACTTTTTTTCTATTTCCTAAAGTTAAATCTTACTTAAAGGGAACCCATTTTACCTCAGTTGAAGAGATAGTCAAAAATGGAGAACCTCCTTAGAGGCTTTCAAAAAACCTCGTGCCAGAATTGTTACCATAAATGGCAGCACCGAATGCAAAGTGTGTGATTACTGAAGGGAACTACATTGAAAGTGATACTGTCACGGAGAACTGTTTCTGTAGGTACAATGATTCATTGGAGCAGACTCGTTTTTGTGTCACATCTAGTACATACCCCAAATCAACGAAAAATAAACAAAGGAACGAAGAATAGTGCGTTGGGAAACCTGGCTTCAGGATATTGATCTCTCTTTTGAATTCTGTTATTGTGTGAGGGGGAAGAGCATAACAGAATACGTAAGGGCTTAGAAAATTTTTTAAAAAATTTCTGAAGTTCTATTTACAGATAGCAACACGAATGAAATTGAAAAATAGCTTGCCATGGGCATTTAAAAATTAATGGCATTGTTGGTAAGTATACACTCAAGAGCCAAAACATTATGACCACCCCTACATTTTGCAATGAACTCACTGGATGACTTGGAAGGTACGTGATCAGATGGAAGTACTATTTAACTGTTTCTGGAGAGCCTGAAGAATCATTCTTTCACTTCTGTGTGATGGGAAAGGTTGCGGATCTAAGCGACTTTGATAGAGGGCAGATTGTAATGGCTCGAAACAAGTATTTCCGAAACTGCACGACTCGTGGGTTGTTAGCGATCTACAGTTGTTAGTACTAATGCAAAGCGGATGAATGATGGTGAAGCCAGCAGTAGACGACATGGTGTTTAACGTCCACACGCTATCAAAGAAAAAGGTCGTCGGAGACTGTCTCGCATGGTGAAGCAAAACCGGAGCCAGACAGTGACTCAGTTGACAGCTCAATACAATGCAGGGCCAAGTAGAATAGTATCGGAGCACACTGTTCAGCGGACACTGTTGAATATGGGGCTACGCAGCAAACGTCCCACTCTTGGGCCTTTGCTGATCAAGCGTCATCGTCAACTGCGCCTGCGCTGGGCCTGGGAACATCGCGACTGGTTCATGGATCAGTGGGAGAGAGTTGCCTGGTCAGATGAATCACGGTTTGTCATTCATCACGCCGATGGCCGTGTCAGGATATGCCGTCTTCCAGGCGAACAGTTGCTCCCTCAATGTACAGTAGGTCATACACAGGCTGGTGATGGTGGTATTATGCTTTGGGGGACGTTATCTTGGGCGTTTCTGGGACCCGTGGTTGTGGTAGAGCAGACCATGAATGCTACAGAGTATCTGAACATCATTGAGGACCAGTTGCACCCTTACTTGGCCTCTGTTTTTCCAGCTGGAAATGGAATGTTCCAACAGGACAACGCCCCGTGTCACAATGCTAAAATTGTGTTGGAGTGGTTCCAGGAACATGATGCTGAATTCCAATTAATGTCCTAGCCGCCTAACTCACCGGATCTCAATCCGATAGAACACATTTGGGATGTCATGTGATGGCAGCTCAGGGTTCAATATCTCGGATTTGCTTGACCGTTGCTTAAACATCTGGTACAATCTGTCCCCGGCCATCTTCCAAAGAATTGTGAAATCCATGCCAAGGCGGGTTGAAGCTGTTTTGCGCGCCAAAGGTGGGCCAACTCGTTACTGGCAGGTGGTCATAATGTTTTGGCTCTTGAGTGTATATACCTTGGCCTTAGAAAGGATTAATTTAACAAAGTAGACAACAAAATGAAAAAGCAGCCATGTGATTTCAATGATGATTTTCTGAGCTTGAGAGCTTCTGGTGATGAACTTTGTAATTTGGAGCCTCGATTAAGTGATGAGAGCAAAACCCGAGTTAGAAATCTTTTTTTTAAGGAGATTTGAAAAAGCGAAATGAGAGATTAAAATTTACATTGAATTTATATATTCATTCAATAGCGGTAAAACAGCTTACTGTGGACATTACCAAATTATTGCAATGGAAAATAGGTCGCCAAAGCAGGCCCGCTTTTCCGCTTAGGCACGCTAGGTGCATGCCTAGGGTGCAAAAGATTTGGGGTGCAAAAAATTGGAAGGTGAAAAAAAGAGAAAAATTAATATTACAGAGAGAGAACGTACAAAAGCCTAGAATTTATTAAAATGCCAAGTATTCTCTTCATTTTTATACCTAAATTATCAAATGTTCGTTTCACTATCGGCCAAATTATCACGTCAATCGCTTTGTGTTTTCTTCCCAAATCATATTTTATTTCATCTATACTGTTATTAAATTGTTCTGAAAACTCAAAATAAAATCTTTATTGCGGCCTTTCTCAAACTGGGGTGCACCCTAGGAGAGTGAAGTAACCCTACTTGGGGAGGGGGTGCGAGCATATCACGAAAAATTGAGCGTAAACAATTTAAAATAATTATCAGTTTCATAAAATAATTTACAATTTAAATTAATTAAAAAGTAAAATACATTCTTATATAATAAAAAAGGAAATACACACACTGATATAATATACTCACTACTTATAAATGTATCAGTATTGCACAAAGTATTTGACATTTTATCCATATTTAATTAAAAACAAGTTTAGTAAATACTAGTGACTCCCCTGGGGGATTGTCATATACAAAATTATACTCAAAACACAGTATTTATCTTGACAATTAGTACGGTTTATAATGAAAGTAGTATTGTATTGTAGTTTTACTATCAAAGTACATTGCATTCAATACATTGTTATTGTAAGAAGGGGGATGATGAAATTATGACTGAAAATTGGATCGCAAATATTGAAAGTTTGAGAAGCACTGTTTTATCACAATCTACAACACTCTTTTTGGTTCGAAGAATTCCTTTAGATTCTAAGCAAGATATCTATACACAAGGACGGAGGGTTCAATCCCCCCCTTCTCATAAACCAGGAGATTTTTAATCTTTAGCATAAAGATTATGCCTCATCAGCACTTTTTGTCTCTTTTTTTTTCTTTAAAAAAATTTAATTCCCCTCCCCCCAATAAAAAAATTATGCGTACTCCCAGCTTAAAATTAAGCTTCAGTTTACTAGTTTTATTATTAAATTATCGTATAAATAAGAAAATTTTTCTTCATTTATCAGAATTTTTTATTTTTTTGCACAATACCTTACTTTTTCATAGCTGTAGCGTATTGAAAAATCAACTGATGTACAACAATTCTTCGAACATTGTACAGTCTTAATATCTTAAATACAAGCCAATAAATTAAACAAAAAGAGAAAAAAATTGTTAATCTACTTTATGTAAGTTATGGAACAGTATGTAATGTATATTAACTTTTACGGAAAAAAAGAATTCAGGTCAAGCATTATATCTGTACAATATTATTTTTTTAAAAAAAGAGTTGAATAATAATTCTGAAAAAATTATACAATCTTTTGTAACTTCCAAACATACAAAGATCAAAAAATATTCTACATAAGTATTATTGCATTAATTTTCATTAAATTTGAAAAAAAATTTATGTATACACCTACAAACATTGCCAAACAATTTAACCAAATGACAAAGAAATTGTAAAATTAAAATTTTAGATATTCCTCTAACAATCAAACTGAAGAGAATTTTAATAAATAACAATAAGAAAAAATTTTTTTGAAAATATTCACAGTAAAATCACGTTGTTTTGTAATTATCAAAAATTTCTATGTAAACATTCATTTAAAGGCAGAAAATTTGCAAGTTTATAGAAGAGTAACTGATTACCTGTATCATTATATATTTTGTACGGTTTAAATTAGTATGAGTATTCAGACGAAAATAGGAGAAAAAAATGTCTTTGCGGAGTTCGTACCATATACAACCCATTTCTCAAGCTTAGCTGGTTGTTTTGCTGCAGAAAAAGCCAGCACTGAAGCTAATGTATTATTTTTTTTTGTACAAGGATTTTACAGTTTTTTTCGTCATCTACTCATAGATGGAATGTATTAAGAGATTATGCGAAGAAGCAATGAACAAAAGTTGAAAACTGAACATGGATTTCTTATGTTGGAATTGTTGAGGGAAACTTAGATGGTCTACAAGGACAGATGTTCTCAGAGTTCAAGTTACAAGTCGTAACGAAATCAAGAACGCCCTTGAAGATTTAATTGAAGACAATACTCAGACACCTGACACGCGAGTTACATCTGAAGGATTCCTCAAAACACACCAGAAAGTTTCAGACTACTTTATTAATGGTGATTTGGGACGAAATCTTACAAAGGGTGGACAAAACCAGTGAGATACTGCAAAGGAACAGCTTGATCTCCTTTGCTCTACTAAGGTATCACAGACGTTATATTAGTTTTTATCTGAAAAAAGATCCAAATTTGATGATTACGATGCAAGAGTATTGCAACTAGCTAACGTGCCTGAGCCCAAATATGAAAAAAATCAGAAAAATAAAAAAAAATTTCGGATGAGAAAAGAGACCCAGATTTTGTGAGAGAATATCTCCAAGAGAGAGGTTTCGAGCTGGAATTTTTTCTTACCAATTACTGACAATCTCGTAGCGCAGTTAAACAAAAGAAGGGATTGCTACGAAATTCTCAACACAAGATTCGGATATTCAAAAATCTTCCTAAAAAAGAAGCAAGAAGAAGTCAAAAAAACAGGCGAAATACTTCCAAAGCTCCCCCAAAGAAAATCGATGAAGAACAATTTGGGCAAGTTTTCAAATTTTAAAAAGCATATGAAAGTGGAAAAAAAAAACAAAAAAAGAGGAATCTTTACCTACGTCAGGGAAAAAAGTTAAAGACCTTCCCAAATTTAGAAGTGGGAAATGAGTATTATTGACTCTTCCGGACAAACTGTACAGAGAGAAAGCTTTTCCCCCCTTAAGAGAATTAAGACGGACATGAAACTACTTTAAAAAATAAAAAGTTAATACTTTAATTTTTATGAAAATTTAAAAAGGATATAACAATGGAAATTATATAAAATACATTAATGATTTGCAAGGATGAAAGTCGAAGAAAACCAGTACAATGACTGTAACTCAACTGTTAGTTTTTTAAATTTAAGGGTCTGCACTTAAAGTCTTGCCATTCGGGAGATTCTTCAAAAATGCACCACAAATTTTTTGTTTCAGGTTTCTCAAAAGCGGTTGGCCTTTTTTTAAGAATGCAGCTCCCATTTTAATCTTGCTTGAAGGCAGAAAAAGCATCCTGACTGGCAGAATTTTTCGTAGACCGCTTGAGGGTTAAAGTAAAAGATGGTAAGATAATTAACAAGATGAATGATATATATATAAGCATGATAAAAAGATGATAAAAATAAGTTCACAGAATAATGTATACTCTATACGAATTTATCGATTTTATTAATTTTCTGTACTTATTTACAAAAGGAAAGGGGAGGAGTCCACGATGCCAAAATGTTAGAAATGAACAAGAGTGACCAAACCATGTCACTTCCCCTTTCCCAAAGTCCCTTTTACTATGAAGGGTTTAAGAGGTATAGACGGCCCCCAAATAATTTTTACTTGAATTATTGGGAAAGTAATAAAAATAAACACTAACAACTCGAACTCTTTTTTTACTACGAAAAAATACCTTTTTTTAGTGAGTTGCAAATATTTTAGTTATAGTATAATTTAAACGAAAGTAAAAAGGAGGGCTGTTTGTTCGTTAGACTTCATAGCGAATTTCGTTATTTTGAACAAAAAGCTAACCATTTTAATCGGTGGCGTGCCCAAAATATTGTGTTGCGTCATTGATGGCCCGCGTGCCACTGGTTCGCCATCCCTGTCCTATGTTAATTTCATAATATAGCGTTTATCTCTTTTCCCCCACACAACGACCAGTCTTCAGTAAAAAATGTCAAGTTTTCTCATAGTCTGTCTATTTGTAAGAATAGGTCTTTTTTTTTAAAATTAGAATTCGTAAACGCACGTTTCTTTCTACTTGCAACCTTTTTAAATAAATTAGTGTGTTGTATCAATCTTTTTTTACTGAGAATTTTAAATTTTTACTCACAGAAAATTTCAACCCTCACTTCGCCTGTGGCCGTTGTCAAAAAGAAAAAAAATGTGTTATAATTGTACTTATTGTCCGCGTAGAGGTTTATCACATAATGCATACTCGTTATTGTGGTTTCGACTAAATTATAATAAAATGTTTTAATTATATTTAAAAAATAATTTTTCTATTAAACTTATAATCTATATATTTTTGCTTTGTTTCGTAGTGGATGTCAAACTATAATTTGGAGTGCATGTTTTCCTGGTGAGATTTAGACAGGCAGAAAAAACTAAACACCATTTCCCTCTTCCTTTTAATCGTTTTTATTTAAACTGTAATATATAAGAAAGAGGCCACAATAGCTTAGTAGTCATGGAAACGAAGTCATGTCCTGTCGTGTCACGAGTTCGAGCTCTTGTGCCACTAAAGACGCACCGTGTAGAATAGCTGGTGCAAGTTAAATCTATCGAGAATTAAACTCCACACATTGGCGTAGGGTGGAAATTCGGAGAAGGGTTCCAACTCAGATGTAGTCCTCGTCACTTGACCATGGTTCAAAGTTACGAGATTAGTCACTAATAGTTCTATTTGTTATAATAGAACATTATAAACACTCATTCACGCAACATAAGAAAATGAAAATGAGATGATGGTTTGTTTAGGAATCATTACATATTGTATATATTGTATATTTACATATTGTAGCATTGCATGCAATATGTAAACCATTAATAATTAAGAATCCCATGGCAAAACACGTTGGAATGGATGGAAGTTTGGAGAAGAGTTTCCAGGTCATGTGTCGTCCTCGTCACTTGACCATAGTACAAACTCACGAGGCCTGTCACCAAGAGCCCTCGCGCATTTTCATCGTGTGACCTTAGTAAAAAATTGAATCAAAATGTTTCGAATTTTTTACACACACACAAATACCATAAAATAGATTCATTTCTTCCCCCGCTTCACCCTACATGAGCTAAGGAATTCGTGGATTAAAGAATACTTTTAGTTTATCCAATACAATATTAAGTCTTCTGGTGGTAACCATTTACTACTAGCTCACTCTTATTTCCTTTAAACTGTGCCATTAACTGAAATGGAAATTGAACAAACTATCAATACATAAATGAATCACACAAATGAATTTGTTTAATAAAGGAAGGGGGGTGAGTGAGTGAGGGAATATTAACGTCGCACTGTCTTCAGCCACTCGAGGATTTTTGACGACGGACATCGTCATTTTGAACCACGGTCAAGTGACGTGGACGACACCTTCTTTCTTTCATTCTATATATATATATGTCGCAGGAAAATGATGAAATGAGGAATCTCATCAAATACCTAATCACTTGACGGTAGATGTTAAAATAACGTCTCTTATATAAAGGTTATTTCCCTGATAAAGGTAAGGGAGATGAACGAATCCCTGAACTGTTTCAGTGAAATAATGAAATAATATTGTCAAGAGTTTAACAGTGTTTATTTAACAAATAGGGTGCATTATATTAAACGTAGAAGTAATACAGTAGTCAATGAAATATAAATTATTCATTCGAAACTAATTAACAAATAATTATAGAAAATTAAGCTGGTAATCAATCCCTATGTTAATCCTATGGTGCCATTTTTTTAAAGATATATGGATGATATTTATTGGATCAATATTACTACCTGTATGGTTAGGAAGTACAATGACTCGCTCCATCCCCCGTATAGCATTTTGCCAATGCAAATCCTGGCTAGCTCATTTCATCATTTCACTGAAACAATTCAGGGATTTGATAAAATCACTTTCATCAGAGAAATGACCTTGAAGAGACGTTATTTTAACATCTCCCGTCAATTGATCATCTTAGGGATTTGATGAAATTCCTAATTTCGCCATTTCCCTTCGCCATATATCTGTACACCTTTTTTTGTTGTACAAAAAGTGATCACAAGATGTTTTGCAATTCCTTTCTAGACACAGTATTTAAAAATGTACTTATATAGATACAACCTGTGTCCTCAAATTTGTTACTGCAATTTTCTCGGTGAGCACTGTGTTGTACATCCAATCTTTTTTTTCTTTTGTTCGAAATTTAAGAAAGAAAATGCTTGAAGGTTAAACTGCATGCTCTTAAAATCAATCGGCCTAATAATTCTTTTCAGCTTGTTCCAAGAAAAGCTCCATTTACACTATTTTGTAACTTCATTGATTCGATTTTGTGTAATACACTTGTTTGTCTTTGTAAATTTTTTTCCTTGTAATTTTGTTTTTTTTCTCAACTTTCATAATGTTATTTTTGCATTATTTTATATATCTTATTTTATTTGTTTCATTTCTGTAAGCCTCGTGTGAAACTTCTGGTGCGCGGGATATATTTCATCTACTTTTAGTAAAATAATATCACAGCTTGCTATAATTGATATCTACCAGAAAATGTAAGAAACTCGCTTTTGAAGTCGGTGGGAATTATAAATTACTAGCTGTATGTTCCGGCGTTGCACGGGCTTTCTGTATTTATGTAAGTAAAAGCTTCAATAAAAATATACTCTTTCGAAATTTCTTTGCGTTGCAGTTTTAAGAAATATTGCGTATTTTTCAGAATAATAAAATAACACTCATATATGTGATTATAAAATAAACGTAAAGCGTGACAAACGAAATTGATAAAAGTGTTTATTTTATTTTTCTTAACATTTTAAAACAACCTTTTTAAAATAAATAAAAATCATCAAATGTTGTTTAGGAAGTGTTATGTAAATAAAAAATGTATTACAAAGTTATTTCAAATTGAATTATACCATCAACGATACATAGAAAATTGAGGTAAAAACACACCACAAAACCATTGAACCTTTGTAGATTTGATATATATAATTTAATGTATCCGACCCCCTCTCTCTACGTTCGGAAAACCCTGATTTTTGTGACCAAAAGCGTGTAAATGGATAATATTTATGATATTTAGGGTCACTTAATTAGAATACATGTATAAAATTGTTTTAAGGACATTATGACAAAAAAATTTTAAATATTTTGGTTAACTTGAATAACCTTTTTTCGAAAGTCCTTTTTAAAAT
>BMAV01021125.1:0-142464 GCA_019973955.1 Trichonephila inaurata madagascariensis | reverse complement strand
TTTTTCGAAATTCAGTAAATTCCTTATATTTGCTTTCCCTTTGAAGTGAAAACGTTCTTCTTGTAAGGAAAATGACATCTAATAAATGAAAATCACGTTAGGTGCTTGTGTTGGTAAGTATAGTGACTAGTGTTTTAGGGACCAGGGAAATATTTGGAGAAATTGTTTTAAGTAACTGATCACGCTGTTTTCTTGATATGGGATGGAGGATTAAATTTGTAATCCAGTTCCCAAAGACACTCGCGTATATTTTCTTTTTGGTACTTGAATAATCAAGATTGATTCTTTGGAAGCAAAAGAAATTTTTTTGCAAGTATTCTTCAAGGAAGATATGTCACGTAATTCTGATGTAATTTTTTGTTTCAATTGAGTGGTAGTATGTTGACTACCACATTTATTTATTCTCCCAAATTGACGAGGAAACGGAAAATCGGGTTGTATTATCCTTACCTTAAGTAAGGGAGCTAGACTGAACTTACGATAAAAATAAAATTCCCCAGTTGAAGCTAGTGTTGTTAACTGAAGTGAATCTTAGGTAAAATATAAAAAGTTCAATTTTTATTTAATTCCATTTACTTTCTGTTTTGTACTTGAAACGATAAAGATTTGTTTTTAAAATGCAAAAGACAAATTTTAATAAAGTATTCTTCTAAGAAAGAAAATATAGCAAATATTTCAGTTGAAATATTGCTTTTATTATTTTTAAATTTATTTTCATTCTCGTATACACAATCTAAATGTCAGTTTTTCCTGTTACTATTTTTAAAATATTTAAGTAGTTTTTAATGAAATTTTACTATATGCATAAGAATTAATAGTTTTCAATTTTAGAATTCCGGTTTTTTTTTTTTAATTTTTAACACAATATAAGCAATTGAATAAAAAAATACATCTTCTGTTTTTATCGCATTGTAATATTTTGAAAATCATTACTAGTTTTAATGCATTGAATTTGAATATAAATTTTAATAAAGTATGTTTTTTTACTTAGGTATTTTCTGTACATACTTTGCTGGTGAAAAACGCAATTGACTAAATTTAAAACATCAAAATCACGAGGTGTCGCTAGTGCTCTTTGATGTTTTAGAACCATTCAACTCTTAAAAAAAATAATAATATTATTATTAGAATTCAATCTTAGTAACTAAATGTATTGTATATTATATTAGTGTTTGATGGCGATATTTCGTATTGTTTTATGTGATTACATATTGTTTTAAATTAATTGCTATTTAAGACTTAACATAAGTCTTTCGACCGTTATTAAAACCTCTAGCTCATCTTTTGATTTAAGGACAGGACTTTAATTCCTGAAATGGAAGCGCGTAAGAATCTTTTACTCACCGAATAACTTCCCTTTATGTAGGGTCTTTTGAGCAGAACCTCTCTTTTTGTGATCTCTTCTCAGCAATTCCGAGGCAAATCTGCAAAATTACATTTTTCCAATGTCTAATATTCCGAAGATCTCCTAAGTGACTGATATATATATATATATGAGACATATTTTTTTCTTCTCGAATAGTCTTTCCAATTTTTTTACGTCATTTCGTGTGTAGGAGCTTATTATGGAAGGTTGAATTTTCGGATTTGTACGCAATTATTTTACACGTAAGTTTTTTTATTTTTTAAATTTTTATTTTTATTTATTTATTTATTTTTATTCCTCTCCTTGGTGAGCATTCCTATTATTGTTCTCTTTTCTTAGCTTGCTTTTTAATATATTATCAGGTTTTTTCTTCCACACGTGTTGTATTAGGCTTAACTTTTCAATCCAGGGTGTTGTTTTTTCCCCATATGCCTAGAAAGCTCTCTGCTGAGCGGGGAAGGTAGGATCCGTAAAGCATTGCTAACCCTAATTCGATGGCCTAATTCCAGTGACAGCTTTAGAAATCATAATAGGGTTCCAGTTTAGTCCACAAAGACTTTTGTATCTACATTTGTTATGTCTGGTGAATTCCAATTCTTCCCTGCTTTTGAAGTATAACTTTAGGTTCCAGTACTTCTTCTCACTGTTATTTTATATATATATATATATATATATATATATACTGGTGCAAAAACTTAAGCAACAATGTAAAAAATTTTTTCTCTGCAAGTGCCAGTGAATCAGTTCGTAGAAATATGGCTAGAAGGTAGAATCATCTGGATGACTTCACATGGAAGAATGATCAAAGCTGGAGGAGAGGCGTACTGTCACCAGTGAAGGCAGAGTTCGAATCAAATAAAGTGTCGTTTCGCGCGCTGAAAGCGTTCCAAACCACAGATAAGCGCTGCTGCAGCTAGAAAGTTGGTGTGTGGCCGCCCGAGGACGACAACGGCAGGATGACTGATATATCATCCTGCAGGCGAAAAAGATCGACAGCAGTCAGCAAGCGCAGAAACCTGTACAGCAAACAGGTCGACAAGTGTAGCGGCTTATCAGGCCAGACGCTCACAAAGGGGACCTGTTCACCCGCCGTCCTGAACGCTGCTGCCTCCCGCTGAAGATGGCCACCGAAGCCACCGTTTACAGTGGACAGAGAGCACAAAAACTGACAACTGAACAATGGAGTCGTGTCCTCTTTACGGATGAGAGTCGGTTCAGTACCAGAAGCGATTCTCAACGCGTTTGATTTGAGAGAGATCGGGACCTCGGTTTTATCCCAGTAACATCAAGGAAAGACATCGTTACGGTGGTCCTGGAGTTCTTGTCTGGGGTTGGCATTATGTTGAACGGCGGAACTAAGCTTCCCATTTTCGACAGAGGGTCTGTAACCGGGGATCAAGCATGAGGAGGTACTTCTTCCCCGTGTGCGTTCTTTCCGAGGTGCCATTGGCCCAGACTTCATTTTTATGGATGACAGTGCACGGCCACATCGCACTCTTTGCTGTTGAGGAGCTGCTGGAAAAGTGAAGATATCACTCGAATGGATAGGCCAGCGTTCCCAGATTTAAATCCCATCGAACATGTATGGATGTGCTTTGGGGAGACGTATTGCCACACGCCTATATTTCATCTGGAGAACAACCAACAACTGAAACAGATGTTGATTGGAGGAATGGGCACTTCTACGTCAAGAAATGCTCGCACCAGCTGGTTCTGAGTATGCGGAGATGGTGCGAAGCAACCATTGTAGTAAGGAGGGCATATACCATATTATGAACATCTGCTTGTTGTTCTTCCTGTTGGATAGACAATCATGAGTCACGATACTATGCGTCAATAAAGCTTGCTTCTTTTGTTTCTGATTCCATACCGTATGCGTTGTATCTCTTTTTCAGCGCCGATGCTTTCGTCATCCTTACGTACATAATACTCTCCCTCATTTCAGAATTTCATGTCTCAGATGATTTTCGTGAAGTTATAGCAATAAACCCACCTGTTGCTTAAGTTTTGCACACACCAGTGTACTATATACATACAATACACACACACATATATATATATATATATATATATATATATATATATATATATATATATATATATATATATATATATATATATATATATATATATATATATATATATATATATATATATATATATATACATATAGTATAGCACATATATATATACATATATATGATATTATTGTTGTTATATATACATATATATATATTATTGTATATACATGTATACATACATACACATATATATACATACATATATACATACATACATATTATTACATACATTAGTTATTGCTTATTGCCACATATATATATATATATATATCAGTCACTTGTATGATAAGAATTTAAATCTGTGAAGGAAACTATCTTAAATTCAACTATGTACTAAAGCAATTCAATGGAAATTCATAAAAGTACAAGAAAAAAAGTGTTCAAATTTAGTTATTGATTTTGTTTTTCCAAAGCAGACACCATGTCTCATCTTTCATCCAACTGGTTTTCGTTCCATACTCTGGATCAATCATTCTTCCTCTGGTTTCGTAAGATAGGAAGCGACTCGTTTCGTGCTCAATCTTCTGCCCTGTTTCTGTAAAACTCTGTAAAAATATGCAATTGCTTTCCATTGTTTTCTGAATGTGCTAAATTGAGTAATTGTTAATCACGAAGTTCCTAATTTTGTTTTGTTAAAAATCTCGTGTTCTTGTTCTGAAGCTCCAACAGAGACAAAAACATGATCGGTAATTACCTTCTTCTAAAAAAAACGTTAGAAACTACTTCCGTGTACTTATACTAATAGGAGGCCTGCTGTGAGTTGTAAAAAATTATTACGAGCAAAAACAGTGTTCTCTAGAAATGCAGATTAAAAATTGTCTCTCTTAAAATATATCTGCTTAGACGTCTCTCAAGTGTCCTTCTGCTAACAACATAACTCCTATGTTCTTGACGGCCACGATTAATGGCAAAACCTTTCCAACCCGATACCAAGAAGATAAACAGATCAAATATGTAAAATGAGATATACTAAAGGATAGCTTGATGATAAAGAGCGGCAAGTTTAGAGATAACTTAGTGTGGAATCATTCAGATCAAGAGTTAGATGTCCTACAGTTTTGGAAGAAAGATTCGTTCATTATAAAGAAGTCTAAATCTTCGTAGTTAAAATTAAGTTATAGTTATTCTCTATTGGTTAAGGAAGGAGACTCTACAAAAAAAAGGTAATATTTTGAATAGGAAGTTAGACGAATCTGTTAATTTATTATAATTAGGATAAATGATCTAGTTACAGTGATCTGACTTGAATAGCAAGGTTTAATTGCGTTAACTCTCACTTTAAGAAAGTTGTCAATTAGAATTAAGTAATATAAGTTATTCTTAATAAAAGTTGTATTAAGAACCAAGATGTCTCATCATTTTGATAACCCACACCTCTAGCTTATGGATCCGGAAAGACATAGTTCATCATAGGATGGCTATGTCGCAATGGCGCCCGAACGTGTATAATTCTGGGTTAGGTAATGTAGGTGGAGGTAACGTACTACCTGAAATGTATTTTCTAGGTCAGAGAACATTGCAGAGTTTATCGAAACAATAGAGAACAAATATACAGTTACTTGAAATCCCAAGTAATCTGTCAGTGTGCTTTTACTTAAAAAGTCATCTCAGGGAAGGCTCAAGATTGGTACTGATATTTGATCGGTGTTATGTGAAAATACAGCCACGGATTTCGCAGCTCATATTGAATTAGCGAAAGCTTTTCCCGTGGTCAAAATAAGAAAGAATTACAAGCAATAATTTTACACGTCCTAGCAGGGAAGAAACTGTAAACCTACTGATTTCGTTTATAATTTATTAAAAATAGAAAAGAAGTTTAGAATTAGGAATGTCCCAGGCGGATTGGTGGATCATATTTTAGTTCGACTCGAACCACAAATCCAGGATTATGTGGAAGTGCGCAATCCACAAAACACGGTACAACTTTTTTGGAAGTCTTGGCTAAATTCGAAGAGAGATACTTTTGCAAATTAAAAAGGGGTTCATGAATGATAATATAGAAAGACGAGGTCAAAATCGCATAGGATGCCTAATTTGATACTAATGGTAGAAAACTGAGGAATTCTGAAGTAGGACGTAGACCAAATAACAGTAGAAATAATTTTATGGAGAATAGCCGTCAAAGTAATAGAGGGTTCGAGAGGAATAGATTTCAAAAATAATGAGATCAGAGATTCAACAACAGGGGTTGGGCTACTCATTTCGAAAATGAGCGAAATGATAATTTTAATAGAGGGGACCGTAGAAATAGGGGTTCGAGGAAATTTCAGTCGAGGCGATAGGATGCAAAGGGGATGATTAAATATTGTAAAGGTTAAAGATCAACCTCCTCAAAAAATATCGACAAGAGAACAATTAAGCTTTCTCCGATATGTATATCACCCGTAGAACTTCCCCACGTTCCTATTTTATTAAATAAATTACATTTTTGAAAGCGCCGGTATACCGGAGCAGATAAATCATTTATATCGGAAGAAGTATATAGAAAAATATTTTTTTATAAGCAAATTAAAAATCAACAAGTAGCCTGTGTAATAACAGCAGTGAAATGCCAAAACATGGGGATTGTAGAATTGAATATTCGCATCAGACAATCTGGAAAGAAATTGGTCATTTCATGTGTTGATTTGATTTAGAATACCCATGTATTCTCGGTATTGATTTTATAAGTGGGTCAAAGATAGTATTAGATTTTGATCAAAAAATCGTTGAAAATTCCAAATTCTAAAATAAATAAGGTGGTTGAACCAATTAAAGAGGAAAAAAAGCTGAGATAGATTTATCTAAGACAAAATTGGGGAGGTAGAGAAACAAAACTACAAAATTTGTTTAGTAGTTTTTAAAGGGTTATTTTCAGACAAACCAGGTCTTACTCATGTTTTTTATACTCATGAAATTGACACGGAGATAACCCACCAGTAGCTTCTACGCCATATAGGTATGACCGGACAAAGCAAGCAATAATTGATTTTCACATACAAAAAAATGTTACAAGAGGAAACGATTGTTCCAATTCAATCCCCATACGCGTCACCTGTTGTGTTATGCAAGAAAAATAATGGTTACCACCGGATAATCCGAAGCATATAGATTTGCAATAGACTATAGAAAATTAAATTCGATCACAAAGTATCCGCGATACCCTTACCGTTAATAGATGATTTATTAACGAACATCCCATATACAACAATAATGTCATTCCTTGATCTTAAGAAGTGGGCAGTACTTTCAAAATGGCAGTAAAACCCCAGTGATATTGTTAAGACCGCATTTGTAGTGTAAAAGTGGCACTTATGCTTTCAAGCGGATGCCATTCGGTTTATCAGAGCAGCTCCCAATTTCAAAAGGCAAATAGACATAATCCTAAAACCGGTGATAGGGGAAATTTGTGAGTGTGTATATGGATGATGTGATTATCTCATCTCCATCATTCACTCACCATGTTGAACATTTAAGGGAAGTTTTTTTCGTTGTTAAAGGATGCAGGATTGACATTAAATATGAAAAGTGTAAATTTAAAGTGCGATGAATTGAAATATTTAGGATTAGTTATTAGTAAAGAAGGAATTAAAACAGATGAGATGTGCTGTTAGAGCTTATACTAGAGATGAACCGCCCCTGTAACTCAAAAAGAGGTGTCCAAGTTTTTGGTATGTCCCAGTGGTACGCGAAATTTATTAAAAATTATGCGATCTTTGTGAGCCACTTTATAATCTTAAACGAAAATTTAAAAATTACTGGTCCAATGAAGCACAAAAGGCATTCGAAGAGGTCAAGGGAGGTGGTAACAAAAGCGCCAGTTTTAAAATTACTAAACTTTCAGGAGCCATTCGATATTTACAGATGCCAGTTCGATTGGTTTAGAGCAGTACTTAATCAACAAAATGACCTGGTGGTATTTGCGTCACGTACACTGAACAACGCAGAGAGGAATTATACAGCAAGTAACCGAAAAGAGAATGTGTTCAGCAGTAGTATGGGCGTTGAACAAATTCAGAACATATTTAGGAATATTGCCCATTAAAGTAATAACGGATCACGCGGCCTTAACACGCCTAACACATGGCAAAAATTTGTCGAGTAGGATGATGAGATGGGCAATTCTCGGGTTAGCAGAATTCAATATATGAATGGGAAATATAGACCGGGAATCAAAATGCAGTGGCTGACATTCTTTCAAGGAATCCCGTGGAAAGTATAGTGGAGAAAAATCAATTGTGCCATAATCAAGATTTAGTACTTACTTCGCGGAACAATTAATAACAGAACAGAAAAATGACCCAGAATTAGGCCAATAAGCATCTATAGATATTTGAACCCGGAAGATAACTCTGGTTAATGCAACGATATGTGAGAATTGGTCCTAATGATTTCGTTTAATTCTGAAGGATTGTTATTATGCGAACACGCAACGTCATTAGGTGAATGCGTACATTCCAAAAATCTTTTAAGGAATGAAATAATGAGAGAATTTCATGACAAGCCAATTGCTGACACTTAGGCAGATTTAAAACGTATCATAAAATTCGACGTTTGTTGCTCGTACATGAGAAAATTCATTGATCAATATGTCTCTACATGCCATATGCCAAGCACAACTATAAAACGCGCTACCAGCTGGTCGATTAAACCACCATATATCAAATTATCCAAATGAGATAGTGCGACGTTGTATTTGTTAGCCCGTATCCTATATCGAGAATAAGACGTAATCGCTATATTTTAGTATAACCATCATTTCAGCAAATGGGCTAAAATTTTATACCCATGGGGCCTCATCTAGTAAAAAGGGATATTTTTTTTTAACTTTATACGCGTTATGGACCCCAAAAAAAATTAAAAATTGATAATGGTCCCAATTTATATCCGAAATTTTGAGCATTTAAAGGGAAAGATTAGGCATAAGGCATGTGAAGTGTTGCATATGCCCAAAAAGAAAACGGACTAAAAGATTTAAACAATATAGTGCAAATGATTGCAAAATGTTAATGATAAAACCTATCTTGGGATCTTTACGGAGTTTGTTACGCATTCGAAGGCGGTGAATGAAACAACGGAAAATCACCTGCTGAATTATTTTTGGGTGAAAATTGAACACCATTTAAAAAACTATTATGATCTGGGAAAGTTCAAAATTCAAAATACAAAATATAAAAAAAAAGTTTTAAGGAAGTTTGACTAAGTAGAAAATTAAACAGGAAAGGTGGGAAAAAGATATTATAATAGAAAGAAAAGAGATAAAAATAAAGGTAAAAGTCTTATTAGAAACAAACCCCTTTTAGTTCAGCAGCCAACAAAGTTTTGGCAAATTTAAACAAAAATTTGAAGGACCTTATAGAGTATAGTAAAAAAATAACAAAAATATCGTAATATGGAAATCGGGAAAAAAGATTAACGGTTAACATAGATCAAATAAGAATATATCGTCATAGGAAATGTGACGAGGTCGAATTAGGAAAAAGGTATCCCAAATAGTATAAGATCAAGTCAGGAAACTCGTACTTCGAAAAGTACATAAAGGGGATTAAATGAGTCCAATAGGGAAAGAAAAAATCTGCGGTGAAACGTAAGTTAGAGGCAAAAGGATTTCGCCAATCAAATCAATAAAAAAATACAGATAGGACCCATAACGCAAATCACTAGTCAGATCGCTTCCTAGTTCATTTGGGAGGAAAGTAAAAGAAAAAAGGACAAGGTATATAGGATTAAGAGATCAGGAATGTCAGGGCAAGTGGACCACAAAAAAAAAGTGGCAGAGAAAGGGACCCAAAACAATAATAAAAGAACTTTTTCATCCAGTACTATTTTTAGGTAGAAAAAAGAACAGAAGAGAATCAACAGAGTTCCAGATGAACCAAACTACAATCGGGAGGCCACGCCGGAGAACAGAACAAGAACCCTGACCAACCAAGGAGACAACGGGGAAATCAAGAAAGGGACGACAAGGAGATACAAGCCCTACAACAAGCAAAACAAGAAATTCCAGGCAACCGAGGAAAGAAAAGTGGTAGCACCTCATCGTTCGACGTAATGGTCGGAGACACAAAAAATCAGGTTGTGTTGTTCCATTTTTATGATCTTCCAACAAGTGGTCGGAAGAATTATTGCAAAGAAAGAAGTCTCGGCGGTGCTTAAAAGTTATAACCCTAAAAAGTCAAACACTACAATGAGTGTTTATTTATTTTGGAACTTTTGACTTGTTAAAATTTTTCTGGAGAAAACAATTGTAATTGCACTTTTGTTTGCTTCGATGTATGACTTCGTGGAGATGCAAAAAATTCCTTTGGTTATTTGTTATAATAGTTTATTGAAAATGTTTGTAATTGTATAATATGTGTATATATATATTGTTGTTGTATTGTTACGTATTATGAGGCATCTGTTCAGGGAAACGCGGCGTAGTCAGGCACTAACACACACAAACGGCGCTGCACGGCTCATTGGGAGTTTTTGGAACCAGATGGGGGGATGGAATGAAAATTTTATTGTGATATACAAATAATATATAATGAATAAAAATTGTGAAATTAATTGATATTATGTAAACATAGATTGGAAACAATGACTCAGAAAGTTTTCATTTCAGGGAGACAGACCCTGAAAATTATAACTTCAACAAGAAATGGAGCGAAAATCCAGCTCCATAGGCAGTGATGATAAAGATGCAAAGTTTGGTCGGCACCCAAAAAAATTTTTTAGAAATTTAAGTGTATAGTTACTTTAAGTATAAAATGTTAAAAAGTGAGAGTGGGCATGAATTAAACAGTAATTATTAATGTTGGGCTAGTTTTTGGGAGTAAAATTTATTGTCACAAGTTTAAATTTAAATTTAAATTGAATATTAAATTTAATTCTAAGATGAGTAATGAAAATTAAAGTCAAGATAAATTTTGGGAAATTATAAAAGTTAAAATGAGGATTTAAGATTAAAATTTAAGTAAAACTCAGAAAGCAAGAAATTCAGAAATAGAGATTTAGGCACGTAATTTATTAAGGGCATTGAGAACCTTTTAATAAATCACGTTTTTTTTTCTTGAGGGGTTGTGACGTCTCTCGCGTCCTTCTTGCTAACATAACCCTAATGGTCTTTGACGGCCACGATTAATGGCAAAACCTTTCCAACCCAATACCAAGAAGATAAACAGATCAAATATGTAAATGAGATATACTTTAAAAGGATAGAAGCTTTGATGATAAAGAGCGGCAAGTTTAGAGATAACTTAGTGTGGAATCATTCTGATCAAGAGTTAGATGTCCTACAGTTTTGGAAGAAAGATTCGTTCATTATAAAGAAGTCTAAATCTTCGTAGTTAAAATTAAGTTATAGTTATTCTCTCTATTGGTGAAGGAAGGAGACTCTGCAAAAAAGGTAATATTTTGAATAGGAAGTTAGACGAATCTGTTAATTTATTATAATTAGGATAAATGATCTAGTTGCGTGATCTGACTTGAATATAAGGTTTAATTGGGGGTTTAAATCTCACTTTAAGAAAGTGTCAATTAGAATTAAGTAATATAAGTTATTCTTAATAAAAGTTGTATTAAGAACCAAGATGTCTCATCATTTTGATAATCCCACACCTCTAGCTTACGCGGATCCGGAAAGACATAGTCATCATAGGATGGCTATGTCGCATGCTTATGTCCGCTTTTGCGAGGAAATTAACAATCTTTTTACTTATTGAAATTTTATAAAATTTTTTTAATTTTAGCCAAAATTTAATCATTGGGTGAGACATAAATACTTTTCATAAATATTAGAACAATGCTTATCAAAAATATTTGGTTTCCCTCTTCAAACAATAGCTCATAATCTGGCGTAAAAAACACACCCCCTTCCTTCTACAACACATATATCTTGGCCTGGAGTATGAGATACCGTTATTAATCTAGAGCTGTTCTCAATAATGTCCCATTTAATTATTAGATTACAGATTGATAATTTCTAAAAAGAATTTATACCTTTCAAGTAACAGGAGGAATCAAAAGTATTGAAACTCCACGGAAACGGAATATAATCATGAAAAAATAATTTATGTAATACAGTATTAAAAACCACTATGTAATACATTTAAATACCATTTACATAATACAGCAATAAATACCACTAAATATAACTAGGATATGTTTTTTATATAGAGAACGTATTATTGTCAACCATATGTAAACACAACAGATGGCACCACGTGACAAGAGAAATCCTGCTGCTTCAGCAACAAACCAGGCCAATCAATCCAACATAATCACCCCACCAATAATTAATAACAATAATAATGGCACTTTTGATCTTAACTTTATTACCCACAACCCAAGAAACTATACTTGCTCTAACAATGCTCACTCGCAGATCAGCAATATACCGAATTCCCCTACCCCTCAACCTAAAAATCAAAGAAATCACTTTAAAAATTAAGCGCCCTTTTTTAGGCTTTAATTGAAGACTATGATGATTAGTCGCTCATTGATTACCTGAGTTTGTGTTCGGAAACCCAAACGGCTTACTCGAAAAATTTCGAATTTAAATTTTTTTAAAAGTACGCCCTGATTTAAATATTAGTTCAAGAAACAAAATTGGACCTACACATAACATTAGAATCGCAACTACACATGTATGGAATGATGTATTGCGGAAGGGCATCCCCAGGCGGAACTCTTTTTTTAAAATTAAAAAATTTTAACCATTTTAAATTTCCCAACACCCCAATTTCAGTACTCTGAAGTACTATAGTGTATAAATCCCCCTAACATTAACCCACTCCTGTTATTAGTATCTATTTCCTCCTAGATCTGATAATGTTATTTACTCTTGACTTGAAAATCTACTCCGATAACAGAAATTGGTGATCTTTGGCGTTTTTAACCCCACACACAATGCTGGAATTTCCCCAAAACCCTCCACCTTGGCAATAACTTGTTTCACTGACATCCTCGACATAAAATAGCCTTTCCTAATACCCCGACTAATTGGGGCAAAAATTTTAACACACTTATTTTCCCCCTAAAAAACAATTTCCCCCTTCCGTATCTTATTCTTTTCCCTGAACTTTCATCTGATCACAACCCTGTGATTTTTAAATTTTCCCATTTTTCAAATATTCATAAAGAAAATTTTTAACGTTCCCCCTTTTGGGAATTTCTAAATACGTAAATAAAAATTTTAATATCATGGATTTTTTTAACTTATTAACCCGGGAAATTCAGAAATAAAATCAACCCACCGAAGTTTCCCCTCCCCCCCGACCCGCCCCTCGCCAATACAAAAAGAATCACACATATCCCGCACCACACCCAAAAAATCTTAATCAAAAAAAAAGCTAGAAAAACTTTCCCAAAATACCCCAAAACCCAGCCCCAAAAAACAGGAAAAAGTTGGAGTCAAAAGGAACTCAAAAAATACTCGGATAAACAGGGAAAACCAAATTGAAGCGATGAATGCTAAAAGTAATACACTTTGGGCAGTATAAAAAATTTTTCCAAAAAAACGTTCACATACCTCTCTAAATAACACGGCTGTTACGCGAAAAAAAAACAAATTTTATAGAAACCTTTCAAAATAATTTCACAAAAAAACACAAGCCTGATAATTTCACCACTAATATTGACACAGTTGTCTCTAACACCCGGGAAATTTTGCTAACCCGCCGTACCTATCTCCCCACTGACCCCCGGGGGCCCGTGTAAACAAAAAAAAAAATCCCCGGCTAAAGATCTCCCAAAAAAATGATTAAAATCTCCCCCAAAACTTTTCCTTATTTTACATAAACATTTCAAAATTCTCAAAAATTAGAAATTTTCCCAAAATGGAAAAATGCCATTATTTTTCCCCATTAAAAAAAGGCAAAATAATCATAATCCATCTAGCTTTAGACCCATTTTCCTCCCATCCCCGCTCAGTAAAATTACCGAGCAAAAATTCTCAACAAAAATTCCCTTCATTTCGTACTAAATTTTTTTAACAAATCAATATGGTTTTTTCAAGGGCCCCTTCACTTTTCCACCCACTACCAGACGACTGAAAAATTACTTTGGGTTCCAGAGGGCAGGTCACTGGGCTGTCTTCCGGATCCAGAAGGCATTGATCAGTCTGGTTAGTGGACTAATCTATAAACTTTTATTTATAACTTCCCCCCTTCTATCATTCATAGATTAACTCCACCCCCATAATAGATCTTACGTACGCATTAAGGATACTCTATCTAACATTTAAACAAATTGGGGCTCCCCGGGGGTTTCCTTTGGGCCAATTATCTTCAATATCTACATCAATGACATACCAACCCAAATAGTCTAAATATTTTCGCAACGATACGCCAGGGGACATATAAAAAACACAAAGATCACAAACAACAATCACTTCATTTTCCAACCTTTTAAAAGGTTAAAAACCCCCAAATTGAAAAAAACGGGGGGAATTTTTTCAAAAGGAAGAAAATCTGCAACCCACCAAAAACATATTCCCACCACACAATGGTCTCAAAACACAATTTCTTAAATTTTTTCCGACAATAAACTCACATAAACAACACTGCTCACATGGGAAATAAATTCCGGGCATTTAAAATTAATACCCCCCCAAATTTTCCGGAATTCTAACATGACGGGGAGAAACAATACTTTCACAAGCCTTTTGGGGCCCCTCAAAAGTTACGGGTTTTCCTGTGGGGGGTATCGCAAATAAAATATTAAAAACTTGAAAATCCAAAATAAAACTATTCGATGATTTTGGTTTTCGAATATGTATATGAAAACTTGATATCATAAAGCACTTAAACTCCCAACCTTTAAAATTTTTTTAAGAAAATAGCTACCAAATTTTTGATTCCTTCCCTCACTAATAATTTTCCATCCTCAATTTGAAAACTATACCCTCATAACAATACTAAGAGACCAAGGAGAATTCTTCTTGACTCTTATAACCCACCTTAACATCAAATTCTTTCATTTGCCTTTGGCAAATGAACTGCTAAATTTCATTTATTTAACTTAATTATTTAGTTTGTATATAGCTCCCACACAGGCAACTTCCCCATGCTGTTTTCCTCTCATAAACTTCAGGGCAGCCAATCCAATGCCAATTCACTCACCCCTTAGCCAGTCAAAAGCCAGGCTCTGAGCCACTCGAGGATGAACTTTTTCCACTTCTCACCACCATTCTGCTCACAACTCCAGGCACCAGTTAACCACGCCTTCTTTCCTCACTCTTTCAACCATTCACATTGTTCCCTCTCAGCAAGGACGCTACTACCACAGGCACCATTAATATGCTATGATATGGGATAAGGGCTCGCTCTGCGAGCCATACGCCCAGTGACAACAGCGACCGATGTCAACCATATGTCATCTTCAAGTTTCTCAATCAAATGAAACTCTTCCGTAGAGTTATGTGTGGCCATAGCAAGCGAGGTCATGTAACCAATTTATGTATATTTGAATATTTGCGAAAATGGTGATCCTTAGCATTTGTTAGTTATCAGTCATCATGGCCAACTTTATTGTACGAATTTAATTTTCTCAATGAAACCATCCGGATCTTCAAACTGTCACAATTACTTTTCGTGTCTAATTTTTCGCGAAAATTGGGTTTTTTTATTTTAATTTTATATTCACTGATCGATGTTCTTAGCTGCATACCCACATTAGTCAGGTTAAACCCGCCCTCATCCAAAATGAGTTAACTTTTTCAGTGCTCTGCACCGATTTTGATTAATTTTTTCTCGCACTTAATGCACTCTTATAATATTAAATTTTTATTTTTCAAAATCTTTAATTTGTAAATTTTATTTTCAAAGAAAAATATTTTAACAAAAAGCAAGAGTTAGAACCTCACAGCCACCCAAACATCTAATAATGAGAGGTTAAAGTCCGACAAGGCTAGGCACTCCGGTCGTCCCTTCAACAATAATTTAATTTCACGGCAATTTCGCTCATTTAATATTTTATTCTATACAACAGTTATAACTGATGCTTTATACATATAATGGTATTAAACGAGTGATGGAATTCCAATAATGGAAAAGCATTCCTTTAAAAGGAAAAAAAACTAAATTTTATTACAATTTCATATCAGAATTAAAGGATTTAGTCTTTGTTCCAAAGAGTCTTTTGGCATAAATGAGTGAAATGAACCGGTTATGGAATTCAATGCACTCTAAAAAAATGTTAATGATATATATGTGATAGATAGTAATGCATAGCTGAGAAATTCATTCATGAAATGCATAGAAATGCATTTTCAGCATTCATTTCATGCATAGGAATGTCATTTAAATAAATATTAAATAGAACTGGGCCAAGTAATGAGCCTTGTGGCACACCTATGTTGACGTGGTGTGGAAGTGAGAGAGTGTCGTTGACTCTGACTTGGTAAGTCCTGTTAACTAGATATGCATTAATAATGTGAATAAGAGGGGAAGGGAAGTGATAAATGATTAGTTTGTAAATGAGTCCGCTGATCCAAACCCAGTCAAAAGCATTTTGGATATCAAGAAAGACAGCTCCAGTGGATCTGCCTCTCTGAAATCCAGCCGAGATTTTTTCCGTAAGTCTGAGCAGCGGATGATAGGTGGAAAGCTGCCTAGTGAAACCATACTGATTCGGGTTAAGAAAGTTAGTATCATTAATGTGAATATTTATTCTATTGAGAATGATGTGTTCAGCGATTTTGCTGAAAGAGCATAGCAAGGAAATTGGTCTATATGAATCTGGATTATGAATATTTTTCCCTGGTTTTTTAATTGGAAAAACAATGGCAGTTTTCCAGTATTTTGGAAAATGCCTGAGGTAAAGAATTTTGTTGATAAAATATGTGAAGATGAGAAGAACCTTAAGTGGGAAATGTTTAATCATTCTGTTAGTAATGTTATCAAAACCTGGTGCTTTATTATTTTTTAATTTAATGATATAGTTGATGATTTCATCGGGGTCGGTAGGAGCAAGGGAAGTAGAAGGTGGGAGAGAGAAGAAATTTTCGAGAGTGGAGGTGACGTCAGAGTCTATGTTGTTTGTGTAATTATCTGGTCTTTTGTTTTCTGTGTAATTGTCATTGAAGCTGTTTGCAATTAAGTTTGCTTTCTGTTCATCGCTAGTAGCGGTGCCAGAAGCGTGGTTAAGAGAAGGTATATTTGATCTTTTTTTCCTGAACATTTTTGGATTTGCCAGATACTATTGTCTAGTGTGTTTAAAGCTTTGAGTCTGTCACTCCAAACCTGCTGAGAATGTATTCTGAGTTCTTTTTTGATGTGAGCCTGAAGTCTGTTTGATTCAGTTTTATAAATGGAATTTTTAAAGTGTTGTGATAGAGTTTCCTAGCTCTGTTTTTTCTAGTGATGAGGTTACGAATGTGTTCTCTATGGGCTTAGACGATTGGTTGTGGGCGGAGCGAACTGCATCTTCTTGAAATTCTTGATTTTATCTTCTAGAATGTGTGGATTTTTGATGTTAGCGTAGTCCTGAATATGAATATTTTTAGAGAGATATTTTTGGAAAGAAGACCAACATGTGGTAATTGCTCTAGGATTAATGTTGTGCTTGATGCTAATTAGAGAGAAATTTAAGAATACAGGATTGTGGTCTGATGAGAGTTCGGATAAGGAAACAATGTTATATAGGAAGTTAAAGTTACTAATAAGTGCAATGTCAATGTATTAGCCGTACCATAGCCATATCTGGTAGGCATATTAGGGAAAGCAATTTCTAGGTCAGTTGAATCGGCAAAATTTTTAAGCTGTGTGCCTCGGGTAAAGTTTTGCGAGCAATTCCACGCATTGTGTGTGGCGTTAAAGTCGCCAAAGATCACACAATTATTATTGATCTGAAGTATAGAAGCGATATCTTGCGCGAAGCGATATTTATCAGAGTGAGGGGGAACATAAATGGATGTGATCGTAATGGGATTAGTATTAGGTGGATTTAGTGTAATAATAGTGGCCTCAATGTGTTGTAAAGTTGTTAGTGGGGGAGTGAAATGCGGAATTGTGTTTTTGATTAAAATGAGAGTTCCACACCGGATGCAGGTCCGTCCGTAACGCGGTCATTCCTGTAGCAAAAGTAGTTATTTATGTTGATGTTGTGAACTGGTCTCAGATGTGTTTCCTGGATGAGAATTACGTCGGGGCAGTGCTTCTCTACAAAAATTTTAAATTCATGAATTTTGCTTAATATGCCGTTTGCATTCCATGAACACAAACTCAGGCCATGCATTAGGTGTCTAATCATCGTCATCATCATAAATTGCCTCTATTAGGGCCTATAATTCTCGTTTTTTGGTTGCTCTGTCTTTCTTATTGTTTTTATAGTGCGTAACATTATCATTGAAATTCATATTATTAATTTGTTGTGTTAGGGTGGAAAGCGCCTGAATTATTACTTACAACGTTTGATTGATAAGGGCGGCATTCGAGTTGGGATTAATATTTACTTGCTTTGTAGGGGTAATATCGCGACTGGCCTGAGTTTGTGTTTGGATAACAGGATTGGCTCTACCTTGTGGCGCCATCTGTTATTTGTTTTTACTGTTTGAGTTGTTATTAGTGGCAGCTTGTGCGTAGGAGACATTGGGTCTTATTATACTATTACCAACTGTGGAGTAATTATTTTTAGTATTAGTGGGGGTTCCTTTACGCGGTTTCGGGTAGAGGGGGCATTTAGAATAATTGGCCATGTGGCCGAAAACCTGGCAGTTAATGCAGTATGTTTGTTCAACATGTTTAATTTGGCATTCCCTTGTTTGATGTTTTTCGCCGCATTTGAGACACCTAGGTGCTAGTTGTCCGCAGTGTGGTTAAATTTGTTACAGGAGTAACATTGTGTTACTCCTTTATTATAGTAGTCTTCAACATGGATATGCTAATGTAGCTTAGTTTATCTAGATCAAATATTTTTGCGTGTGTATATTACGAGGTAGGGAGACTAAAAAGACTGGTAGTTTTTGTTTTGTGATTCTTCCAAATAACTGAGTTACTTTAAGTACTGTAAATCCTAAGTCAACGAGGTCGCTATAAATGGTGTCCGGGTTAGTGTCATGGGGGAGTCCTTTTATAACAATTTTGATGGGCCTTTCTTTTTTGGGTGTTATAGAGTAGAATTCAAAATTAAGTTCTTCTAGTATATGATTTAATTCGCGATGTTGTTCATCATTGTCGGTATATAATTTAAAGTACTCCCCAGTCATTTTACTGCGGAGCGCTGGGAGTCGTTCACATTGAGAACTATAATCTGTTGTCTATAATCGTCTGTAATTTTAAGGAACACTGGCGGGGGTAAGTATGGTTTGTTTCCGTTGATGTTAGTCTGAGTATTATTGTTTGGTGTATTTTTCCTAGTGTTGTTACTACTTGGGTTGGTTTTAGAGAGTTGTTACTATTAGAGTTAATTTTAGTGTTGGTACTACTTGCGTTTATTTTAGTGTTATTAGCTTGGGAGTTACGTGTGTCGGTAGAGGCAGATCCTGCTATCGTATCAATTTTAAAATTGTCAAACTTATTTTGTGAACATCGATTTTAAAATTTCTTTCTTCCTGGGAGATTGTCCTTCTGGTTTTGCGCGTTTGTCTATTTGAGGGGATGTAAATCCGCCCTCGTTTCTTTGCGTTTAGTAGCGGTATTTTTAATTAAGTCCTGACTTTTAGTATTAATTTTAGTAGGAGAATTAGGTGGGGTTTCATGGATGGTACAGCCGGGAGTATTACAATAAGGTTGAGAGGCAGACTCATTTACCGCAAGTTGTTGTCGCCGCTGGTATTCATCTAGCCTTCTGTTCTGGTCCAGGAGAGTGGGGTCGTTGTCATCATCAATTCCTGCAAAATGTAGACCTCTGATGGAAGATTTAATAGATTCAATCACAATTCCGAATTTTTCGATATCCTTGTTGATAGCTTGAGCCTTTCACAGTTTGTAACTGTAGGAGTTTCCGGTCGAGAGGAGTTGGTCGAGGATGGTAAAGATAATTCCATTATGTTAGTCAAATCCGTATTCGAAACCATGGTCGTGATCCAGAGACGTTTAAAATTGGAGGGAAGGGTAACTGATCAATTGGTCACCGTCCTATCCTTAAAGCTCTAATAGGAGCTATAGGAATGACTAAAAGTGATTCCAAATTGATCCGAGTATGGGAGCGTAAAATAGCACAGAGCGTATAGATGACGCGACTGTACTCAATCGTGTCTCAAGTGAGATGATGATGATCTGAAGCGAATACAGTGAGGTGAAAAATTTACTTTGTGGAAAAAAATGTTCGCTTGTGTTAAAAGATGTTAAAAAAATAAGACAAAAAAAGGAAATATAAAATTCATGCAATGTAATTAAATTATTTTTCGATATTACAAGCGATAATAATTCTGATTTCAGAATAAATATATGTGAATGTAGCGAGGGAGGTATCTAATTCAAAATACTGACTGTAATTAACAAAATGCAGTCTACTAGTAGTTATGTTCTTTTTAGAGCTTAATATTTAATTTTGTGTTTAAACTAATCTATTACAAACTGCAAAACATATGTAAAGTACATACATTTTTCATTAAATACCATCGAAATAAACCTCTGCCTAAAAATATTTTTAATGATATTTGCATGCATAGTGTAATGTTTAGCATTTTAGTAAAGCTGAAAAATAAAATTTTATTTTTTTAGCAGGATATTTGAAATTATTATCAAATTGAAATTATATGCTAGATCCTATCATTAAATGGGAAGAGTTTGACACACCTCTAATGTAAATAGTATTTATATGCGTGATTGTTCCCCGACTTATGCAAATACGACTTACGCGGTTATCTCTAAGTTATAACTATAGCGTAAGTTTGGAGTATTACTGTAAATATAGAAAATAACGGATGTTTAAATTTCTGTTTCAAGGCAACGGGTTTTATTCACAGAATTTACCAAACAGCACATTTCCTTTGTTTCGCACAAAAATGGAATTGCAAATTATACTGTCGCCGCTGCTGTTCTGTTGACAATAGATTTACGCGATTATTCCTCCACGCTATCTGTTAGATGTCACTACATGATGGCAACGTTTGCATTACTTTCAAATTCTGCTTGGGAATTAAGCACATGCAGCACCTCTTCTTTAAGCTTTAATTTCAGTAAAAATTTCCAATCACATTCTATGGCTTCTAGAATGATAATTGACTAATTTTAATTATTTTTGGTTCAGTAAATAAAGCTACAATCAAGGCAAGAACCTGGAATGCATAATAATCGGTTTTTTTCAAAGTTTATCAGTTTTCGGAATATTTATACTGATGGAAGCACCTTCCTATATTGTAAAAATATTTAGATGCAAAGCAGAACTTCCTTTTCGAAGGTACGGTAAATTGATGTAACAGCTATATGACTGTAAAATTAATATTACCCCCTCCCCCCTATAAAGATTACTTCTTCTAGTGACTGTTTCTGCAAGGAAACGAAAAAACTTTTCACCTAGTCGTTTCTTAGAAGAAATCCTAATTGTGACCAAGATACAATAATTTCTGTGGATATAATAGCTTCTGCTAGATATTCGAACAATGGTAGATCCAACTGATTTTGTTTTCTTCGGAAAAGAACAATTAATTTCTTCGGATGTGATGACTATCATCCAACTGTTCTACATATATTAATTCTCGCGTCTGCCTGGAAGCGTGGGATTATTGAGCAAGCTGTTCACAAAATATATCCCTTTTATTTATGAGATTGTATTGGTTAATGAGTTTTAAAGAGGAATAAATTAGTTGTGTGTGTGTGTGTACAGGGATATTTTTATAATAATCAAATGAATGCTTTGTATGGTAAATTCATGAAAATAAAACAATTAGCAAGCAGCATTGATTATAAACCTCAATATGTATTATATTTGGATTCCTCCAACCTTTATTTTAAACTTTGCATTAATAAAAAATTAAATTAAATTCTTCGTAACGGCCGGTTGTTATGGCTACAAAGGCGTATATATAATGAACGGCTTATAAGCGGGTTTTGAGTTGAATATTGCTTATCTAATCAAATCAATAGGCGGCGGACTTGACGAGCAACGGTTGGTGCGTCGTGCTCCGTGGCTAGTCTACAGAAATACTGAATAAAATTGTAAGCAAAAGATAACTAAATACTAGCGTCATCTGCTCTTCCGAGTCATAACTACGGCAACTGAACAAACCAGTTCTCTTTACTTGACAATAATCCTCCATTCCATTATTACGTCATTAATTAATTGAAACGACTTTTGAAGGGGACTTTTTTACCTTTACATAAAGTGCCCATAACATGTTGATCTATTTTAAATATTATTTTGAGATATATTTTCGAAGTATGTGTATGGAATGGGATTCCACGAAAACACTTTCTAGTTCTAGGAGTTCCACGACAGCACCTTCAAGTTCTAGGGGTTCCGCGAGGTGAAAAAGTTGGGGAACCACCCTTTTACATACCAATGTTCCATTATTGGAACATCAATTTTGAAATTTTCTGAAAAATTCAATTTTATTCATATTGTTCGGTAAAATCATTTTGAAAACAAAAGACATGTATTATTCTTTTCGAATTGTAGTATTGTTGCTAAAGTAAACTGTCTCTCTGAGAAAATTCTAAATTATGCATCTTTTTTACTTTTGATTGGGCAAAATTTAAAAAATATTCTTACTATTTGGCAAAAGTAATTAAAAAAAGGATCATTTTAACAATAGACTGCAAGATATCATATCAAATATCGTTATTTTTTTACTACAGGTAAGGAAATTTCAATGTTCCAAAAATGGAACATCGGAGTGTAAAGGTATCTTTTAACACAATGCAGTTACTTCGTTTGCAATTGACACAAGAGCGGAAAAAGATTTCTGAACGCTGAAAACTTTAAGTATGAGAAGAAGGTATTTATGACTATTAACTTTCGTTTCGGTTAACTCTCTCGTGAGTTTGTTGATAGTTAGTTGCTGCGTGTTGCCTTATTAGTGTTTCGTCACTTTGTTACTTTTGTTTAATGGATGTCATCAAGTACCTGGAGAAGATTTATACTGGAGCACACAAGATATATCAGTCACGATTGTTTCTACTGTAATGCCAAGAAGTAGATTCAGAAATATAAAAAACTCTTTCATATTATCGATAATAACAAGTTCACATCTGGAGATAAAAAGGGAAAAATTTCTCCTTTTTATGTAGAACTTGAAAAAAGTTTCAGCATTTCGGCATCTTTCATTCTAAACTGAGTATAGATTAATCGATGGTCCCTTATTATGGTCACCACTCAACCAAAATGTTTATCAAAGGCAAGCCGGGATATAAAATATGGATGTTATGTTCCAGAAGTGGCTATTCTTACTCTATGAGAATTTATTGAGGAGAAAAAAAAATGGAAATAGAAAACTCTCCTCTTGGATTTAGAGTAGTAGTGTTTATCCATTGTTGAAAGTCCCGACAAGTATGAAATATTCTTTGACAATTTTTTTCATCACATAAACTGTTAACAGAACTGTCTGAAAAGAATTTGAAAGCAACTGGTACAATTCAAAAAAATCACACAGGAAGATGCCCTTTGAAATCTCCAAAGGAAGCAAAAAAAAAAAAATGGCAAAGAGGTAATTTTGATTACCGAAGTGAAGGACAAATGTATATTTACCATTAGAAAGACAGTGCTGTGGTAATTATAGCATCCAATAAAACGTAACACATGAGCCTGTCACTAAAACCAAGAGCTTTTGCCACGCACAAAAAAGAAAATTGATATTTGTCAACCAAATCTTATGCAAATATACAATGAGAGAATTGGAGGTATCGACTTACAACAAAGATTTCTTGGAACATATTGGCGTCCGTTTAGAAACAAAAAAAATGGTATTGTAATCTATTTAGCAATGCGCTAAACATGGCGATGTGTATGTCAGAAAAACACAACGAAAAAATGCCTCAAGCGCGAAAAAAGAAAATGGCATGAGAAATGTTTTTCTAACTACGAGGGACAGTAAACAGACGTTACTGACTTTCTGCACTTTGCTGTGTGTGACTAAGCACACAATTTCTACAATGCCTTGCCCCCATCTGATTACGACCTAGAACGGACTCACGGACATTCTTTTGCTTATGAAAAATAAACCCTTATCAGAGGAAGCTGCCCCTTCCAATCACCAAATACAAAATAAGAAATCACCTCCCGTGCCACCCAGTGAACGTCCGACCGAGGAATTTATCCCTGACAATACTGCGGCAATATCTGAGCTATTCAAACTCCGAACGGCTTATGCCGCCGGCGCTCGCAAGGTCGCCATCATTCCATCCACCCGAGACGGGTACAGCCACTTCCAAGGTGAACTCGAAAGCATTTACACAACAAACTTATTATCGGTAAAGACTCTCTAAATGTCCCGCTTTTTAGTATCCCAACAAACCAGGTGGCCATAGACAAAATAGTTGCTAGGGCACTTCAAAGCGAAAGAAAACAGCTGCTCTTACCGAAAATACTTCGGACAATACGTAATGTATCCAAATCATTGGTCAAGGAAGAAATTCGCAAAAAGTAGCACCTTCACTAGGGGCCCCTGTGTCTTCTCGAACCATACAAAGGCGCCTGGCTAAAGGACATTTGGGATCGCGGCGCTCATTACGTTTGCTGCCCTTAACGCCCACCCATCGACGCCTCCGTTTGGAGTGGTACCACGCACGAGAAAACTGGACTGCAGCGGAAAGGAACCAGGTCATCTTTAGAGACGAATCCAAATTCAATCCCAGCAGTGATGACGATCGTGTTCGTGTTTGACGACACCTGAGCTGGCACCCCCCCTCCTAACTACCACACCACACCACGGGAGGACGTTTCAGCTCTCGACAGATTAACGTTTCCACGGCGTATCTTTAGTGGTACTGTGCTCTAACTCATGACATGCCTGCCATGGTCCGATACCATGACCACTGGGCTACCGCAGCCCATTTAACTCAGCCCAAATTTTTGCAAGAGAAATTTTTAGCGATAGAATATGTAAATAAATAGTAGTATGCTTGCATGAGAAAACCACACAATATATATTTTTTTAAGTTGAGAAACGACTGAATGATAGGATATTCAGATAGTCTCAAAAGTTGTGATGACGCTGCACTCTCGTTCACTTCACTGCTCCGCTCACAAGTAACAGGTTAATGATTGTATCGTCTTTGTTTCTTAAAATTCATTGATTCCCGTATGGATTCACTCTTTTTTAATAAGCCATGGATCAGTGCCTAAGAACCGGTACTTGCAAAAATCTGAAGCAAAACTCGAACAGTGATGTATCGCCGAGTTCTACAAATAGCAAGTTTGAAGTTTCGATGCGGAAAGCTGACATAGCGCAATCATCAGTTCTTCAAAGAGGCGTTAAGAGAAAATATTGGGATGAGTATATAAAACATGGATTTTTTCGTATATTGGAGACGAAGACTGTATATATATCCTAAGCCCAAGTGTGTAGTGTTGGGGTAGTTGACATTTATTAGAGTACACGATCTCTGAAAGAGATTTTAATCTCTTTTCTCGCACATTTAGGTGAATGACATTTGCTCAATGATTTGCTCTTTTTTACGCCCTTACGACGGACCTCGTAATTTTGAACTATGGTCAAATGACGAGGACGACACCTGAGCTGGCACCCCATCTCCTAACTACCACACTACACCAACGGAAGGACGTTTGAGCTCTCGACAGATTTAACGTGCATCGTTTCCCCACACGGTGGGTCTTTAGTGGCACTGGGCTCGAGATCATGACACGCCAGCTGCGATGCGATGCTTTGACCACCAGGCTACCTCTGCCAAAATCTAGTTACAAAGCAGTTCCAAAAGGATTGAAACTCGTTCTCAAAGATGCGGTAAAGATTGTTAACTTTATAAAGAAAAGCTCCATGATCTCAAGAATTTTTAAAAGTTATCTGAGAAGACTTTTCATGGTCCTTCATACTTCTCTACTCTTTCAAACAGAAGTGAGAAGACTGTCTCGTGGAAAGTTAATAATCCGCTTAGTCGAACTTAGACAAGAAGCGCGGGCTTTTTTTTAAGACAATCTTTCTTCGAAATCGAATTGATTTCAATTGGCTTCAGGGTGCTTGCACATTTATCTGTGTGTGTGATTTTTTTTTTGCAAATAAAAATTTAAACTTGACACTTCAGAGCAGCTCGATAACGATCTTTAATGTTAATGATAAAATTGAAAGAATGATTAAGAAATTAGATTTTTGGAAACTGTGCATTGAAGCAATCAGAAGTATTCAAAACTACATTTTGTTACGTTCATCGGGGTTCGAGGACTTTATACAAATCATTCGCAAAAAACAAGACAGTTCTTTAAGAGCGATGAGAATTTATTGCTGAAAATCAATCCTTGAAATACAGGATTCAGCAGCAAAATTTGCAGAATAAATATCAGAAGGACTTCACACCTTCCACAGCGCTCAGAAACAATATCAGTGTCTAAAATACTAGTAGGCTAGATTATTCACAAACACCACTCATCCTACTCTACAGCCGAGTTTTAATCGCTATTCGATCTTCACAGTCAAGGCAAGACTACCAACAAAAGTCGCTTTCAAAGCAATACTAACTCCATTCCGGCTACCATCTCCGTATTTATAAGCCTCGGGGATTCTTCGAGAAAAATCCACTTGCGTCATAGATCGTGAAATTAGAGGGTTTCTCCACTAATTTCCAGAAGAATCCACAGGATCACGAATTCGTTAAAGGGGTCACCTAAAATCATGCCAACTTGGCTCTTTCAAGATTTCGCCAAATTCCCATTGAACCGCTATTATAGCGTAAGGGAAGGCGTTGCTTGCGAATATTAGAATTCTAACATAAAAATAGCATAGAGCAGTGTAACTGCATTACACATCTAAATGCAAATTATTTATATTATTTTACACAAAATTCGTAACAATATTTTTTCGTTTGAAAAGAAGGTTAGTCTGTCTCAAGATATACAAGAAAATATAATAGCACATTTAACAGGATTAAAAGTGTCTCTTTCATGGAGTATTTTCCAAAAGTCAAAAACACAAATGACAATTGGATTTCAAATCCCTTCTATGAAGAAAATTTAGAAAAAGCTACATCATTATCAATAAAAGATAAAGAAAATTTAATAGAATTATCATGTGATAGAACTTTACAAATAGAATTCAAACAAATAATTTGATTCAATCTAATTAATGTTTGGTTAAGAATTAATAAAGAATATGAACAACTTTTTTTGAGAGAAAGCCCTTAAACTATTATTACCGTTTACTAGAACGCGGAATTAGTATAAAGAGCTCTTTCTTCATATATTTTTTAAAAAAATAAATATCGAAACAGATTGAACGTAGCTGTAGATGTCTTCGTGTTTTTATTATAACCATTTATTAATAGACGAAACATGACAAAATAGTACTAAATATTAAACTTTGAACAAATACACACACTTATATATATATATATATATATATATATATGTGATTTTCCTGCTGTCTATGTGTTTGTCGAATGTTATTGTTTGGATGTGATCTCTTGTTAGTAGAGAATTGGCCTATATATATATATATATATATATATGTTACAGAAAGTTTAAAATTCCATGAGTTCATAATCCGGCGTAACGTTTAGGCTCATTTCAATGTAATTCGTCTCATTATGTGATGTGAATACATGGTCACCCTATACATATAAAAAGTATAATGCAAATAAATAAACACACTCGCTATAACAAATTTCACGAAATATAACCATTTTTACAAAGTGGTACAATTTAGCATGATGTTGTTGCTCATGCCACCTGTCTGACATAGTCAGATCGAGGCCCACAAAATTCATCGTGGCAATGGGCTAGAAGTACGTCTGTCGTTCGCTTTTAGCCTTGAGCACCATACAGGTGACAGTACGATTTAGCACGGAGAAATTCCCGAAGGAACGATAAATGGCGACACCACCTATCTCCACCTCCACAATTTAGGCATGGAACTGAATTGGAGGGAAATTTTCTCCAGTTTCCTGCACTCGTGATTCAGCCCACAAGACTTTCGGACCCACTGATTTAATGAACACGTGCTCCGCGTGTACCCGGAGGGTATTTGGCGGTACGAGCATCGAACCCAGGCCTTCCGGTTCGGAGTCCGGTGCTCTAATCACTAGGCTACCCACGGCCCTAGCATGATGTACAACCAAGTGGTACGTCGGCCAAAAATGTTAGGAAACGCTGCTTTAGGATATTGCTCTAACTTGTATATAGGGATGGCGATTTTTTCTGAAAAAGAGATAGATTACCTGATTTCACAAAAAAATCGAGGTCTAAAAGATCGATTTATAAAAAATCTATTTTTTTTTTCAAGTTTGCATATACAATGTAAATAAAAATCCCTTTTATGAAAAACAAGTAAGATACCATAATAAACGATCTCTTTCCAGTAAGACCAGGAAATTTTTTAGTTCAGGGAATTCGGCAATTACAATTATTTTATTACCGTATCAAAGTATTAGGTATAAAAGAAGACACATTTATTTTCTAAATGTATTTGTTACATTAAAAAGTTTAGAAAATAGATAATATAGCTTATAGTTCCCAATGCTTAACATCTAAGCTTTTTAAAAATAACAGTCTGTGAAGTCTACTGGGATCCAAGCGGCTCCATTCATGACTTGCGATGTTGCCAGCAATAGAAAAAAAGGCGCTCACAAGGATTCATTGCTATTGAGTGAATGTGATGATAAATAGTTTTTTTTTGTTCTTGCCGGTAAAGTATCGGATCATACTTCAGGTGCACCACTGCATGCGGTAAATAGTGTTTAAAGATGGTACATTCAACAAATTGTAAATAATTTTATGGTTTTTACCAAAACAGAAAAAAAAATCAAATGTCAATTTTCTAGGATGAAATATCAATTTATTGAATCGATTCAGTGCTACATATCGATTGGCCCGAGAAACTAAATTCTTCGATTAATCCATCTCAAATCGCCATCCCTACATGTATATCTTATATTAGTTGATTAATTTGAATAAATTGTGGAGGAAGCCATTTTCATTATTGGATAAGAATTACATTCAACATTTTTTTTTAAGACTTTTTTTGTTTAATTTTAAACAAGACCCGTTATCTTGTAAAGTCTCAGGATATATTATACAATTCATTTTTATGCGATTGATCATTTTTTTTTTTCAGGTCGTTTTTGTTTATCACTTTTTTTCTCTGCCCTACATCGTAACGATAAATTGAGCGCTATCAACTAACATATTAAACTACGGAACTGTCTACGGAACACATCTTGAAATTTTAAAAACATTGCATTATAGGCAGGTGTATGATATAAAATGTTGCAAATTTTAGAGAAAATTAAGTCGCTTATTGCTTTAAAGGGCAGTTGAGGCCGAACGAACACATTGTTATTTTGCAAATTCACCATGTATATAACTTTTTTTTCAGGTTTGATTTTCTGTTTTCACATGCACTCAAGTATATAAAAGGGTATCAAACGGGAGAGAACTAAATTACCACTGATTAAACTTAGCGGTCATATCGAATTGCCATCGTGCAGACGGTCTGTAAGCAAATGTGTATCATATCAAGCCTCAACTGCCCAACAATAATTTAGATTCCTAAATTATTTATATCTGTATAATTAACGAGAACTTAAAAAGTGGTAAAATGTGAAATGTATTTTATGTAAAAATATTAAGTTGTTCACTTATTTATTTTGCAATAGAAAAAGTTTTAATAAAAAAACTACAATTTTTTTTTCTTCTTTCCACATTAAACCATTTTTAAATGCCTACATATATGCTGAATTTTGATGTGTTTATTTAAATTTCAATTTTTATATTTCACACTTTCGTTTTTCTTTTATGAGTAGATGTGTATTTGTAACTGAATTATATAAAAACAGCAAATATCCCATAAAATTTCAAAATCCGGAGTTTGTTTTTTAATAAAGTGAAAAAATGGTTGCCCAGTTTTTAGAAAGGATTTTAATCAAATATAAAAATCAATAGAGTATTCCTTTAAATACACAAGCAGTGGACAACAAAAGCATTCCGACACTTGTAATTTTCCATAAAATTTAATGTTTTCATCTAATAAAGATAAATATATAGAAATTGTAACTTTTTTATATCGGCAATTTATTCTTATTGGAATATAATAATCATTTTTAAAACACAGTATAACTATTACTTCGATAAATTAACAATTAATAAACTACTGACAAATTACACCATAAAAATCTTCGAACATTTAAAAAAATCTCAACATAGTTTTAAGTGTTGTATTTGTTTCTTAATTTCGTTTTTAGTAAGATATCTTTTATAGCGTCCACAACAATTTTTAAGCGTCTTTCTGCATCAATGTTCCTCCATTCTTATGTGATTTTTGTTTTTAAATATATATATATATGTGTGTGTGTCATGCTTTCTTTTTTAAATTCAAGTTTTCTCCAAAAATGTTCTATTAGGCTTAAATCACATGACTTAGGAGGTGTTTTTAGAATTTGGATACAGTTATAAAGAGATTAGTGGCGTATGTTGAGAGCAGCTTGCTTGGCGTCATTATCTTGTTAAGAAATGAAGTCATCTCCAATATCCAAATTTTGGGCGGATAATTTAAAATTGTTCTTTAAAACATTTTTGTAGAGCTCATAATTGCCAATTCCATAAAAAAATACCCAATTACCTACCTTAAATCGAATTACAACCCCATGCAAGAATACCTCCTTCATACTTCAGCATGGAGGTGGAGATGTTGTTTCAACTAAATTCTTGGGATTAATTCGGTAAATTAGTGAAATCCTAGCACAACCCACTGGTGTATTTGGCGACACAAGTTTTTCAACAAAGGGCGTCAAGGGGAGAACCGAGTTTTTCAAATTGGCGTCGGAGACGAAAACAAGAGGGGGAGGGAGGACCTGGCTTCCTAAGTGGCGTTAAGAGACGAAGAACATGGTTTCGAAAAATGGGCAACATGGAAATATCAACCCAAACACAAGAAATCAAACACAAATTGTTTTCAAAAATTGGACATCCGTATCAAGATTCTATCAATTTTTCATTCATACACAAAACAATTCTTTCTTTCTACCTTCTTTTATTCATAACAAAAACCACTCGTCGTGCTTTTAAGAAAACGTCGTTTCTAAAACTTCTACAGGAAAAACGCCTCTTCTAAAATGTAACAGTGGGGGAAAACATCTGATATGAATGCCTTAGGCCAGGGGTGGCTAACCTTTTTGGGAAGAGTGCCACTGTCTGATAAAAAAATAATTACCAGGGCCGTTTTTAACTTCTCCGGCACCCTAGGTATATATATATATATATAAATTATTCCATCCTCCCTCCATTTCCAGAGCATCCCCTCCTTCAGTTCTTACGTTGCCAGTTTGGCTTCTCAAAGGATTTTTCCTTAATTCTCATACTTTTTCTTTTTTCTTTGCTCTTTGAACAAGCTTTCCATTATCCACCACCTGTGGACCCTCCATTGCCCGGACTGGCAACATGAAGCCGCAAGAAAGGATAGTGGCATATTTTGGCCAATCTTGTTCATTTCTTACAGCATCATGGACCACCCACCCTTTTGTAAATTAGTACAGTAAATTAATGAAATCGTTTGTAATTACAGTATAGTGTGCATTATTGTATAAACTGTTTTCAACTTGTTAATTATCATCTATTTCAGCGCTTATCGCCTTACTATCTTTGACATTCTGGACATCCTTATTCTTTGTTGAGTCACTATCATTGTTCTTGTACAACAGAGGTTTTCTTCAAGCTTTTATCATTGCAAAATCGTAAATGTAATCAATCAAATCGTAAATGTAATCTCTGTAATCAATTTCTATTGTAATATCATTTTGCATAGCAACATCAAATTGTTAAGCTTTTATCTTTCTACAGTAAATCTCACACACATTTCAGTCAATACTCTCTTAAAGGGCAGAAATGCTTCTCTTATGATTCGCTAGGTGGTGGTGCGTTATATATATAGCTATAATTATAATTTTTTCCTTTTTTCACCCTCTAATTGCTTACGTATCCAAATCTTCAGCGCCCTAGGCACGTGCCTAAGAGGAAAAGTGGCCCTGATAATTACGCGTGTCACTTCAAACTTTTCCAGCAAAAGAAGATATGGAAAAAGGGGGGAAATGTTATTTATAGGCTTATTATGCGATTTTTATGAAAATAGAGCTTTTTTTTGTACAAGCCTTAAGGAAATTTAAAAACAATACAATATATTAACAAAAGTACAAACTAAGATTTTATTGTTAGTAACTTTTTACAAGTTCAATCAGTTAAGTTAGGAATAAAATAGAAATGAGTAACTCGACACATTTAATTTTAAATAATTACTAAACACACACACACACAGCCAGTACTTGCTTAACATGTGACTTTTGAATTTGTAGTTTTTTTTTTACCAAGTCTTTTACAATAGGATTAGTTTTTGAAGATGCCTACAAAATTAGATTGCTTTAGGTACATAATAGTTAATTTTGAGCGATATTTTAGTTTTATTATGTTCAATATAGAAAATATTTGTTTGTTGGTACAAATTTTCAAAATTCAGTATAATTCGGATAACTTATAGTTGAAATAAGTTTCTCATATTTGCATTTCAGTGTAGTATGGTGCTGTAGGTTAATAATTTCGATTTGGATTTATCAGGTGGGTAACAATCAACGTTTTGCAGAGAAATTAAAAAGGGATTTGTGAAAAAAAGAGTACTTTTTTTTATCATCTTGAAAATCATTTAACCTTGTATGGAATTAATCTTGCGAAATGGATATTAAATTTTTCAATATATCATTGCTTGGAGCATTCCTAACTTTCATAAATAGTTCCTACATTAATATGAAATGTTTTAATCCTTTCCTTCTAAAGCAAAAATTTATTCACACAAAAAGATATATGACTAACTAGGGCGCGAATATCAATCCTCTCCCTGTATATAATCTTACATTTACATTATTTAGATATCCCATAATATCGGCAGGGGAAAAAAAGCTAAGTCCCATACCAACAAACTTCATTCTCGAGCAGCAAGCACTCATATGGTAGTTCATTGTTTTTTTCCAGATCAGTGCCAGTTTATCAATTGAGCACTTGAGGCGGGCGCCCAAGGGCCCGGATAAGCTGGACCTAACCAGATTTTCTGATTAAAAATTTCCATCCTCCAATGCCCAGGGGATCCAGATAGTTTAAAACACACTCACTCAAATACCAAAATCTCGTGAGTGCACTCACTCCCTTTGGAAAAGCAGCGCATACAATGGAATGATTGTAATTCAATTAAGTGTATTAAAAGTAATTTCAGTGGGTTTTATTTATTTATTTTTGTCTGAAATAACCGGATTTCATTAAATCGTAAAAAATGTTTTTATTGGAAAATTTTCAATTCTTCAAAATTGCCCAATAAATCCTTGTGCTTGCCACTGTTACAGCTTCGCCGTGCCCCACTGTGGTACGTGTGCTGTGGGTTGGCCTCCCCTGCTTTAGGCTGATGAAATAACGATCTCCATTTCTTTCAAACAAGCGTGTATTTTTTTCATATTTGGATATCCATACCGAAATATTTTCAATCAATTTCACTCTTACACAAAGCAATCATTTCTTTATCACTTCTTTCATTTGGAATATATATATATATATATATTTCTTCAAGCTTCTAAAAAGAAAAACATGGTTTCCAAAATAGCTGCCAGCAAAAAACAGAAAAAAACCAATGCTTTGAAAGCACAATAGGAAAAAACATCGTCTGATTTGAATTAATCAACATATATATCTCCATTTCTCTCTAACAAGCGTTCTTTTCGTAGTTTTTTTTCCTTCAAATAAAAGAGAAAAAATCCGTAAATTGCTTCACTTTCAACTTTCTAGAAAATCTCACACAACCGTCGAAAATGACTCTGTTAGGTTTAGAATAACCACTGTACGAATCCTGAAAAAATAAAAAAAAAAAAAATCCGTTCGGGTACCATTACTATTTCGCAAGGGTTGCCGTATTGTAAATTTTATTGCCGAAAATTTGGTGCTAAATAAAGGGTTACGCTAGGATCTAACCTAATTTCTTTATTACTAAATTTAAGACATGACGCATAGAATTACAGCATTTATTCGGATAAACAAGCAACTGTATTTCAAGGAATCTATTTCAAGATTTTATTTTTGTAGATCCCTCTATATTTTGGGTGCCTTTTTTCCGGTTTCGAATTTTTTAAAGTATTTAATTTTTGAGGCCCTTCAATGTAAGAAAAATCAAAAAAATTTTTCTTTTACCCCCTTTTTCATCTTATCCGGGGGAAAAAATTTTTCGCTTCTGTTCTTTTTTTCTTCCACTTCAAAATTTTAGAAAAAAAAATTAAAAAGGGTGATCAGAATGCTTTCATGATAAAAATGGAAATCTATTCAATACGAGATTCCTACAGTTAAATTTCTGACACCAATTTTGGGTTTACTTTCAAAGAAAAGATTCTTATAAAGATTATTTTCCTGCATGATGCATGAATGCAAAATGTAAATGAATATGCAAAAAATGATGCTTTCAAGCGGAATTTGAATTAAGTAAATAATAATAATTGTTTTTCAACATTAATTACGAAGTATTTTTTGTATCGTATTAGCTATCGTTTCTTATGGACTTAAAAAAAATTAAAATAGAAAATAAAAATATATAAAACTAAAAGTTTTGGTTATAACTGTGAATCACTGCACATGTTGAATTATTTTATCGAAACGAGCGGCACCCTTTTGGAATGAGGAAGTACGTCCCCCATTTGGGGACAGGTATTCCGTAAGTTACATGCCACTTGCCTTGCATTCTTTTGTTATGTTAGCGCCATCTACAAATTTAAATATATGGAACTTTATTCTTCGATCGGGGTGCTGTAAATAGGTGGTTCCACGTATATAATTTATCCCAAGAAATGTTTAATATTTTAATGAGGACGTCATGTCTTAAATTTTGAAATGAATAAATTTTCTGAGCCAAATTGTTTTTCATTATTTGGAAAATAATTTGGTGGACGTGGAAGGAAACTTAGATGAAAATGAAATGGAACCAGAATTCAGATCCTTATCTTTTGAAAATGTTTGATCTTCCTAGAATTCGTAATTGTTGATTCAACCCAGTCGAAGTTGTTTCGATAGACGCCAATTTCTGATCAAAATTACTTTCATATATAAAACATGACCTTTTGGGTTCCCTTAATTTTTTTTTCTATATTATTTTTGTTTTTCGTCGGCCGCCCCCGCCCAAGTGCTTGCCAAACCCCTTTCCCAAATCTGGAACCCTTCTGAATTTGTTTTTTAATGAAGTTGCCTTTGCGAAATTTTGAATATAGTGGGAGTATATTTTTTTAAATTTTTAAAGTTTTACGATTTGGGCGTTGGCCACGGAGCCGATGGTATAGGTATCGGACCCGGGGCCCTTTCACGAGTTCGAGCCCAATACCACTAAAGACCCCCGGGGGGCAGGGGTGGGATTAAACTGTCAGAGCTGGGGAAAAGTCCTCCCGGGGTTGGGAGTTGGGGGGGGGCTAGGGGTGGTTTCGTCCCCGCCTTGACCATGGTTCAAAATTACGTAGTCCGCGCGAAAACCTCGTGAGTTAAAAGGGAGTTTTATTCAATCAATCAATCAAGATATCGGATGTTAGCGCATGCGTAATTCGCTTTTTATTTATTTTTATCCAAGATTTAATTTTATAGCTTTTAAAGAGCTATTTGTTTCTTTTTCTGATCGTCTTTTTGTTAGCTGCAACCCAATTGGCCAGGTTAAACCCCGCCCATCTCCTGTACTAAATTTTTTTTTTGGTGCTTAATAAATTTTTAAAATAGCTATTCTGTATTTTTCATTAATTCTAACTTCTAAATTTTAATGTCTGAGTATGCTTAATTACCAATGGACAAGAGTTAAGTCAGCAAAGTCACTTAAACTTTCGAAGATTAGAGGTTAAAGCCTGAAAGGGCCAGGTTTTTTTTATTCCTCCCTTCAAGCCATACTTTCTTTACTATGGTGGCTTATGAGACTAGTATGTGCTCCTTACTCTCTCTCTGCTTTAATTATTTGGATTCATCATCTCTAATAGTGTGTAATGATTATCGCCGTTGAATGCTTTTGCCTTCTTAATAAACGGGATTTCCTTTGTCTTGTGTTTCTTAAAAGAAAAATCTTTTATGACGAGCAACGGAACTGTTGTATGCTGTGTGGAGAAATCGGTGAGTGCCATTATTATTCCCAAACGTTAATTAGGCTCTAATGAAAGTGTTTTCATGATATAAAGGTATATATAATGTTCGGTTTTTGTTTGCCAATATCGTTGTCCATGCAAACGTTTCGAAGTATTATCACATTGGATAGATGTCTATTACAGAAAAAGGAGCTTCTCGCACAGTTCGTCACAATTAGTTTTATCTTCCTTTTCCCAAACCTGTGAGCTAAAATAGGAAGAAACAATTATGTGAGGCATGAAACGTATGTTTTTATGTTCCGTGACAGTTCTGAGAAGTTAATTTTCTGGTGTTTGCTTTTTTATGTATATGGATTGTGGTGCAGCCTATTGTAGATGGGATGGAGAATTCAAATTTAACAATGGTAAATGCAATGCAATTTCCCTTAATGGGATAGGTAATATGTTTGCAGAGATGGGTCTGATTAGTTGGATTGGGCTGCAGTAAATTGTAGTGATTATCAGTTCCTTTGTTCAAGCCCCCAATGTATAGACACTAATTTAAAAACATCAATTTACACACACCTAATAACGAGTCAATAATGCCAATATGTCTGATTATATAGCAGTTATCCCTTTAAATTACTCAGAGTTAAGGAATCATTGAATAACTTAGACTTTTTGTCATGCTTGAGGCTTAAAACTGTAACTTTTCCTCTGGTTGAAAAGTAATTAATAGGCACTTGAACCTAAGTAATCAATAGTACAGTCACTATAGAAACACATAGTATACTTTATTGCATTTGACAAAATGAAAAATAAGTAATATGTTGGTGTAACCCAAACGATGAATGAGAAATGTCTAAATTATTTCACGTGTGTGACAAAATGAAACAAGGTATAATATACTGAAGCTACAGACCATATGAAACAATGATCAGCAATAATCAATTAAACAATTATTCATTTCTAATGCATTAGATACTGTTCTTTCTGCTTGTCTTAGATTAAACGCTTAGGATGACCATGTGCAATTACTGAAAGAAAGTTAATACAATTCTTTAAACCCAAGAGGGCTTGATGTAAATCAATGTCAAATATAAAAAAATTGTACCCATACAACTAGGTTGTCAATTTTAAGATCTGGAGTACATGTATGGTCAAGTTTTACAATTTCTTTTAATTTTCAACATTTACTTCATTACTACATTATTTTTCTCAATTGAATGGTTTAGTTTATCATGACTTGTTCATGAAACAATATTTATGTTAGAACCAGTATTGATTTCTTACAATATATTTATGGGTGAACTAGAATTATCTTCCTAGATATATATATATATATATATATATATATACACACACACACATACAGTCATTTAACAAATTCATCAAGGCTGAATATTATATTTGTTATTTCAGGGATATTCATAATACCAGGGTCCAGAAAATACACATTTTTTTCCATATCTTTCGGAAATCCTATAATAAACAGGTGCACAAAATACATCCATATTTAGAAACTGTACATTTTTTATTCAGCAAATAAAAGTACTATTAGCAAATTATAACACACCAGTTAATTGGAAATTTTAAACTATTAATAGATGTTAAACAATCTTTTTGATTTCTGGCTCGGAATAGTTATTTTTCAACTGAATGCAGAGAAAAAAAATATTGTGTCATTCACATTTGCTGTATGAAGTATGTTTTCAGATTCCTAACCATGTAAAGCATTAGATAATGTAGCAGTTTTGAAAGGATTATTATTATCAATGTCTGCATTAGAGTCACTTCATTCACAAATTTTCAAAAATATAATATTATATTTTTGCAGTACAAATAATAAAACAGTACACATAATAAATCTCACTTCTGTCAAGAAAGTGATCAATTGGTAAAATCTCTTAAAATAACCTTCAAGTTATGTAGTGGGATGAGATAAGAAAGGAATTTCCTGCCCTTTTCAAAATTCGATAGGTTATTTTCATGACTTCTGCACCTTTAAAGTCTAATGGTCTGCACCCTCTCCCATCGACATTTGCTGCTTATAAGAAAAGTCTTTCTGTTCCGGACAAAAAGAATGTCTTTTTTGGAAGGGAGAGGATCCAAATTTTTCCAACACAGACTGATAAAAAAAACTTTTTCAACTGTGTAAATAATTCATTAATTCTTGTTTTATTATTCATTAAATATGGGTTTGGGGCCTTCATTTTAATTGGGGAAAGAAAAAAATTTGTTAAATCGCGAAATTCGTTAAATTGGGTTTTTTACTGGGTATTTGTTATATTTTATGTTTATCAATTCCATTTGTTGTTTTGTAAGATATTTCATTATGTTTCTATTTCTTGTATTATATATATTTTTATGTATATTTATTTTTTTATATATATTTTGATACCAGCAAATGTTTATTTTTTAGTTTGTGGCATTCTAAATTCGGGGTGGGCATTATGTTAATCGCGATCAACTGGTGGATTACCCAGACATTTTGGGGTGACCACCTAAAGATTTTAGCAGTTAGTAATTATGTACGGAAATATCCAAGATTGGCTGAAGTATGTAGACTATAAGTCTTCTACTGACTATAACGACAAAAGCTAACGAAACTAATTTGATATTCAGGGGCATGGTGCCCCAAGCAGCGGTTGTGCTGTTGCTGGAATGGAATCCAATACGGTGATGTCCGTTTATGAACCAGAATGGAAAATAACTTAAAATGCATGATTTCTGACGATAGTTTATTTTACCAAAAAATAATGTTGATGAAAATAGGAAAAATTAGTAGTGAAATAGTGTACTTACCTTTTTGGATGTGGTGAACAGTATCAGAATTGATGAATACCAGGATTTTTTTTTTTAAAAAAAGAAAGGAATATGAGGGCTGTTAAAGGCGAAAGTTTGGTAAGTAAAGTAAAACATAATAAATGGATTTGTGGAACTCAATGAATGGTAAAAAAGAAGTGTTAAAAATGCAAAAAAAAAGTGAGTAATAATTGGGAGAAAGTAGAATGGTGGAGGTTGTAAATGTTATGAAAGGTTATGGAGCCGATTCTCCCTCCCCAAACGATTCTCCATTCAGCCCAATTAATATTTTGAACAAGGTCAAGAAATTTGATGAATGGGTCCTCTTTGAGAGTGAAACGAATTTTCCTGAACATGTACCAGGCGATAAATCCTTCAAATCTTTCTCGTTGATTGTTTTCAGGCAAGGAAGATTTGAAGTGACGCCAGGTAACTTGATAATATTTGTATGAGCTCCAGTCTCGGAATCAACGAATTCGAGCAAATGGTTTGCTGTAAAGTGATGATTGCCTCTTTCGCTCAACCTTTCGTAAGATTTCCAACAGTCAGATATAACAGTTGTTCCTGGTTCGATCCATGATTCGATAAGGCTGAGAAGTGTTTCTGCCGTCCTGTCGTTAACTACAACCAGGAAACAGCATCCTGTCTTGCATTCTATGCTGCCAAAAACCTTATTGTCCCTCCACGAAATGACCCGTATTATAATTTCTTTTTCCAATTTTACTCTCGTCAATTTCAACCATTTTACCCTCCCCTCCCCCAAGCTTCTCTGTGTTAACAACAATATGATCTATCTACACATCGGACGCGTAGTTGTGCCAATTGGCAACAGTTTGCCAAAAAATTCCGAGTTTCGTATGAATCTGAGTGAACGAGGAACATCTGAAGAATTCATACATCAGAAGAATGGTGGAAATTGGCAATTTGCTGCCTGAAAAAAATGAATTGAAGCAGATAGTTTTTTTATTTCGGCAACGCGAATTTGCACCTGAATATCTACAGTAAAAGATTTGACCGTCAAATTTACGGGATTTATCGGAAATAACCTTCATGTCATGACCACATTTTTCGTATTGAATGACGCTCGAAATCAGCAAAATCTTGCAAAGGAACGAGAAAAGAAAATCATTACTTTTTAAAAATGAATTGGACCAAAAGTGTGAATTAGAAACACCTTTTGGTCCGAAAAAATTGAAAGAACACCCCTTATATTCCTTTGAAAAAAAATCCTGGTACTCACCGATAACAGTGTAAATATCCATTTCCCGCAGAAACACAAAAGTAGAGTACAGCAGAGCAACAGGTTAAGAAGAAATGGATTGAAAATGATTGCATTTTTAAAGAATTCGAATTAAAATTGTCTGAAATACAGAGTGTTACCTCGCAAATAAAAGAAACCAATAAGAATGAAGTATTTAGAATTAAAATCGTCTGAAATTAAGAAAATTAATGCGCACAAAAGAAAAACCCAATTAGAACGAACTATAAGAAACATCATCTCCATGGCAACCACATCACCAAACAAAAGAAATTTCAAGGTAACCATATTGTAATTTTATTGCCCATCTTGGCGAACATAAACAACAACTTGGCGCTCTTGATATCAAACTAGCACCAAACTAACTTTAGATAAAAATGGCTTATTTTTTATGTATTTTGAATTGTTTGACAGTATATGCATCATTTGATATTATTATATTTGTGGCTATATTATACTTATGTTTGTGTATTTTGCATTTTGCCTTAAACGTGGGTTTAAAAGTGTTAGTTTTTTTTAATTTTAGTTCTGTAAGTAAGTATATATTCCATATTTATTAATTTATAATAAATATTGTAGACCTTTTCTTACCTCACCACACCCATGACACTGAGCATTGGCGCAGACAAGAATTTTTCAAGGGGGGAGGGGGTCGAAAATCTACCATTCTCGTATCATACCTCAAAATGCAGCCAAATATATATATTTTTAATTTTGTTGATTGTCGGGAGCAAAAAACAGTAAAAAAATAAAGGACTGAATAAATAATCAGCATTAAATAATAAAAATATATTAATAACAAATACTTAATTGAATTTTACCTACTATATACATGGGATTATAATCAATGGGGGAAAATAATTAATGGTTATGGGGGAGGATCCGCCCGGGGACCCCCCCCCAAATTGGGGTGAACTGCATCACCCTAAAAAAGTAAGCCGCACCCGGGAAAAGTCTCCCAACCTTACCCCTTTTTAGAGATTTAAAGGAAATTTTTAATTTTCCCTATTTTCCCCTAATATATTTACATATATGTATATTTTCTATAAGTCATTCACATAAAGTTTTCTTTTATACTTTTGAAGATCTCATGAACATAATCATTCTAAGAAATTTTGATCTTTTCTTTTTGAACTACTTTTTTAATTTCTTTGTAAGTTTTTTTGTTATGTTTTGTTGCCTCTTAAAAAAATCCTCTTTCATAAAGCAATTGCACTCATTGACCTGACTGCATCTTTTACAATGTTTCAACGTTATAAAATTTGTATATTTAATAAACCTCCTTTAAGTGTTTATTTATATGAAATAACAGATGCAAAATTACCTCATTCTAAAAATTTTTTTAAACTTTATTGAACTTTTCAGAATCTGATTTGTAAGGTGCTGCTTTTGAAAGTTACCTAGCAAATGGAAAAACTTTTGGAGAAAATTATATAGGTTTATCAAGTCTAGTACAGCGAAAACCCCAGTATGCACATTATCCAGTTCTGGCGAAATTTTATGTAATTATGTACATTCAAAATACCAATGAATGGTAGAAGAGTATACTGTGGCAAAAAGAATATCAAATGAAGTATTTGTTATCAAAATTGTAAAAAGTGAAGCCAATGTTGCTATTGTGTTTAATTATAGATTCCAGGCTTTTTTAAATGTTTCTCTTCAAAAAATGAATGCTGACAAATTCTAATTTTTCTCACTTTTACTGGATATGAGAATTTAAACAACTGCTGAGTTCAAGAATTAAAATGACACAAGGACTATCACATGTTTGAAAAAATAAGTAAATTAAGGATTGTAAGGAAAAGAAAGTAAACTTTATAAATATGAGGTGCTTTAATAAATTCATTGTTTTTAATGTGAGTTTTTTTTAAAGGAGAAATTGAAATATTTTAGATTTTCAAGTCTTTAATTATCATTTGGTCTCAGAAAAAAACCAACACTGTTATGAAGTTTATACTTCATTAGCCTAAGAAAGAATCTTAAACATTTAGCATAAAAATAACAAAGAATTTCTTTATTTGAATCACCAAGTTTTACATAATGATACAATTCTGTTTTATATAATTTTTTAAATGAATTTTTTAAGAGAATTTTTCAAATTTCAGATGTTAAAAAAGTTTTTTAATTATTCACTTGAAGCTACCTCTCATTTTCTTTATGCTTTTTGTTATATACGTAAAGCATTTTGTGCATTTGCATAACGCAGAACATTTGGGCCCCCTGCAGTTTCAGATTTTTGGGGCCCCCCCGTTGATTTCCCCAAAGGAGGTACTTCGCAGTTTAGGCCTTTTTAGGCCCCCTTTAAAACCCCGCCCCCGCAAATTTCGGGGGTGTACATGGCTTCATGCTTTATTGATTTATCCTCCAAATAGTTGCTAACCTTCTGTCATGTTATTTCTTATCAATTGCTTACAATAAGCTAATATTAACTCTTAAGTTCTATATGAGTATAATTTAGTAACTTTTCAATAAATATATTTTAATTTATTTTAGGCTGGCCAACCTATCTCTCAAGCAACCTGAAAAGAAAATAAATGTGATGTCAAGCTGCATTTAATTTTAAGCATATATTATTTAGTACAATGAAAATTCTGATTTTATTAGTGAGATATGAAAAGGAATCCATCTCTTCTGATACAAAGTAATATATTTACAAAACTTTATTCTTAAAAATGGTAAGACATGTCCATTTTTTTTTGCTTTGTATTAAATAAAAAATTTTCCACTTTGTGATTAGAAAGATGGATGAAGCTGAAAATAATTCAAATCATCATTTGCCTCTTCATGTCAACGGAAAGCCCTATGTTTGTGAAATGTGCAACAAGGCTTTCTCTCAAAGTGTTCATTTGAAAACACATTTACTCATTCATAAAAAGAAAAAACCTCACGTTTGTGAAATATGCAGTAAGGCTTTCTCACAAAGGGGTAATTTAATACAACATTTGCGTGTTCATACAAAGGAAAAACCTTATGTTTGTGAAATGTGTGACAAGACTTTCTCTCAAAGTGTTCATTTGAAAACACATTTACTTATTCATAAAAAGAAAAAACCTCATGTTTGTGAAATATGCAACAAGGCTTTCACTCGATGTCACGAATTAAAAACACATTTACGAATTCATACCAATGAAAAGCCTTATGTTTGTGAAAGATGCAACAAAGCTTTCACTCGAAGTGATACTCTAAAAAAACATTTTCGCATTCATGCGAATGAAAAGCCTTACATTTGTAAAATCTGCAACAAAGCTTTTTCTGAAAGTGGTAATTTAAAAAGACATGTGCGTACTCATGCCAATGAAAAGCCTTATGTTTGTGAAATATGCAACAAGGCTTTTTCACAAAATTGCACTTTAAAAGAACATTTGCTTCTTCATACCAATGAAAAGCCTCACATTTGTGAAATATGCAATAAAGCTTTCACTGTAAGTGGTTACTTAAAAAAACATTTACTTATTCATACTAAGAAAAAACCTCATATTTGTGAAATATGAAACAAGACTTTTACTGAAAGTTGGGAATTGAAAATACATTTACACATGCATACCAAGGAAAAGCTTCAAGTTTGTGAAATATGCAACAAGTCTTTCTCACTAAGTAGGAATTTAAAATCACATTTAAATATTCATATCAAGAAAAAGCCTTATATTTGTAAATTATGCAACAAAGCTTTCTCTCGAAGCTATACTCTAAAAACACATTTGCATATTCATACCAAGGAAAAGCTTCATGTTTGTGAAGTATGCAACAAAACTTTCACTGAAAGTAGGTATTTAAAAAAACGTTTGCATACTCATGCCAAACAGAAACCTTTGTTTTGTGACATGTACAGGCCTTTATCTTTCAAGGCTAAGTTTTAATAAGGATTTATGCCTGATTAAGTTTTTAAGCCTTAATTTTTTGAATTTTGCAAGATGTTTTCTTACATAGGTACTATTTAAATGTATCATTTTCACATTTAAAAATAAAAATTGCAGGTACGTGAAAAAGGCAACAGTATTACTATAACTTAGAGCCATTTTATTTCACTTAAATGTAATTCTTGAAAATCATGAAAAGTTAACTTTAGTGTTATCTTTTTATATATTGTCAGGTAATTTTTGTACATGAATGTGTTAATTTTGAAAAATAAATATAAAGATATATTTTTCTTTTATATTTTTTAAATTAAAACTTTAAACTATTCTAGAACTTCTGCTTATTATGTGGATTTCCGAATTTTATAAGCTTATTTTTGGGATGTTTGGTAAATTTAAAATCATAAATAATTTGGAGGAAAAATTTACCTCCTTAATTTTAAAATTTTTAATTACATATATTTAAATTAAAACTGCCGAATGCACATTATTTTAGAATTGTTAAGATACCTTTTTTGATAAAAAAATTATTTTGTTTTCTTAAAATAAAGGAATTAGGAAAAGAATTTGTTAGAATATGGTTAGCTTATTTGTATTGAAACTGAAAAATGTATTTGTATTTTTCTCTTTCTTTCTTTGATATAAATGCATTTAAATTTATGTTGTATGTTTAAGTGAAAAAACTGAAATATTTGTGAACGACTTACATTTTTGTTATAATAAATGTGTTAAAAATCAACTTATTTTGATTCATCTATTGTTCTAAAATATACTTTGATAATTAAAGTTTATAAAATTTTATTAAATGAGCTTAGAATGGAATGAGATATATTAATAACAGTCCAGGCTTTTAAATTTAATGATTTATCAATTCTTGTTTTGATAAATAACCTTTCTTTCTGAGGTTTTCATTTGAATTATGTTGTTAGAATCAGAAAAAAGAATATATTTAACACAATTTAGAGTAAATATTGTGATACCAAAATATTCAACTATTCTGAAAATGTTGGAAGTGATTAATATTAAATTTTTTATATCGTAAGCTGTATGAGAAAAAAAAAAATTGGAGAAATGAAATTTCTCAAAATTTTCTTTGATACTGTTTAGCTCTGTGTAGCTGACTGAAAAAAAAAAGGTTACACGTTTGTGGACTGTAATTTTTTATTGCTTCACTTGACTTAACTCCTCCCACGTTGGAATCTAAGGATGCACTGAAACACTATAAATGCTAGAGGGCGCTTTACATTCACATACATGTACAGTGAGCAGATACGAAACATTTGTACCTTACCTTTATTTCATTATAAAATATAGGCCGATTAAAGAAAAATCAACATTTAGAAGCTGTTTGATAAACTTATATATTTCAAATCAATAAGTAAATTACTTCAGAATTACTCTATTAAAAATATTAAGAATTTATATTTGTTGCTAACATATTGTAAAACACTGTTCATATTCCAGTTAGCTTTGTTCATTTGAAACTATGGTGAAAAATTCCTTGAAATAAAAATATCTCTAATATGTCATTTATTCCCAATGAAAATTCTGCCATTGATCCGGTACTCTTAGAAAAAGGTAAAACACAAAAAGTTTCAGTTAATGAGATAATACTAGAAACCTCATCCTGATACCTTTTATAAGAAACTAGCTGCATAGAGCCCGGCTTTGCATGGGCTTTTTTGAGTGTATAACTTTTTTCCCATGGAAATTTCTCTCTCAGTGTCAGCACTTCCTGTTGTGTATGTGATTTCTATATACATGTTACTAAAATTCCCTTTCTTGAAGTTTCTTCTTCTTTGCCACGTCGTTCGGATTTGTTCCTCCATTTATACAAAGCCACCTTGAAAGAACAGGTCATGAGAGCGTTTTGATTACATTATGAGGAGGAATGCATTTCAACTCGCAATGGCTGTCAGGAATATGAAGCTCTTATGGCATTTATTTCTTTTTATGTTGTAGAGTAATATTTCCACATTTGTATTGATTATTTTTTTATGATTCACTCTTAGAATATTTTCTGATGAAAGCTGCGTATTAATACGCTAGGATAATGTATATTTTCCCGGAAAAAGAAACAAATATCACTTACGAAAGACTCATCACATTATAGGAAACATCCACGAAAAAACTGACTCAATGTAAAATAATGTCAATCAGATAAAATAAAAAGAAACATATACTTACAAAGAAAATATGAAAAATAGAGCATTAGAGGCATACTAATAAAAAAAAAAACATAGAAAGTTAGAAAAATTTCCTAGAGAGTTCCTTTTTGCTGTGAAATGACATTTTTTTATGCTCAAAGAATCAACAAAAAAGAAAGAACTATATAAAGTTTGAATGATTTTTGAAAAGTTATTTCGTTTCAGCCTTTTTAAAAAGAAATCAAGTATCCAATTTTATGGAATAAGAATTTTATTAAATAACTCTGCAAGAATGATTGAATTCAATGAATTCTTTCATCCATGTACTTATTATATTTTCCATACAGAAATTAAAATTGTGGAGAAAACATTTAAGTTATTTGAACACATTCAAATGAGCACATTTGGTCAAAACACATATTTTTTTAATAGAACTATCATTTGGCTTTATAAAACATACTTTCTGTTTCTACTAGCTGCATGGCCCGGCGTTGCTTTTCTTTTTGTCTACTTTTATAGATTTTCACTTTCCTTCACAAAATCAGCACATCTAATATTCTTTTCCAAAATGACTTCCAACTTCCTCCTCCGCTTAGCCCGGCGTTGCTCGGGCTTTTACCGAGTGTATAACTTAAAATTCCCTGCTTCGAAATTTTTTCGCTTTTCTTTATCATACAGGTTTATTTCCCCGGCGTTGCACGAACATTTTTAAATGCATAACATATTGTCATGGAAAGTCCCCTTCTCTCGCTATCAGAGCTCTTGAGTAAGTGAACAGTGGGACTTTATAATATTCACTCACACACTTTTTAGGCTCGGAAACGAAAATGTACCTTTTTAAAAATAGTTGTATGTTGAAAAAAGTAGAAATTTTTGTAATTACAAAATTCCACAACTGTATTAAATGTTGAATTCAAATTGTGAGCATTTTTTGAAATGTTCGATACGCGGAAAAAGTTTCATATAATTATTCTTATAAATGAAGTTTTAAAAAATTTGATATATAAGTAGGTATTACATATTTAAAATTTGAGTATATCTCTTAAAAATTCGGGAAAAAAAGTTTTCGGCATTTTATTTTTTAAATCACTAACTCTAAAAGATCAAAGTATAAGTTAAAAAAAAAACCTGTATCGTGACTAAATAAATTATCTTTTTAATTACAAAATTGCTTGCGAAGTTATTAAATGCGCGAATAAAATCTTGAGTATTTTTTAAATCATAAAAATTAAGCGATGATGTTGTTTCGAATCCGGGTACAAAAGCAAGCGCTCTTGCCGAACACGCCACGAACTTAACAGAAACAGGAGTGAAAAGACGTTTAAAATAAAAGGAAGATATATTTAAATTCTCCAAATCTGGTGATTTTCATTATTTGTGAACATTTTTTAAAAATTCGTAAAAAAAAAGTTTTTGATATTTTTATTTTTTAAATCATTAACTCTAAAAGATCAAAGTATGAGTTTTAAAAAATCATTTTCATAGAAAATCATGAATATTGATTAATTTTAGAAAAAATCCTAAAATATGTAAGGTATCGTTGTTTTGTAAAAAAAAAAATCGTGACGAAATAAATTATCTTTCCAATTCATGCAATTATTTTTATAAATGAAGAAATTATAAAATATTTTAATTTGATAAGTAGTTATAAAATATTTAAAATTTGAGTATTTTTTAAAAATTCGTAAAAAAAAAGTTTTTGGCATTTTATTTTTTAAATCACTAACTCTAAAAGCTCAAAGTATGAGTTTTTTTAAAAATCATTTTCATATAAACGCATCGATATTGTTTCATTTTTAAAAAAATCTTAAAATGTAATTATCGTTGTTTTGTAGAAAAAAAAACTGTATCGTGACGAAAGAAATTATCTTTCCATTTACAAAATTGCTGGCGAAGTTATTAAATGTGCGAATAAAACCGTTAATAATTCAACCGTTAGAAAAGAAGCGCTTTTAAACGATCGGGCCGCGAAATCTTCGGAAATAAGGAGTGAAAAGACTTAAAATAAAAGGAAGAGATATTCAATTTCGCCAAATCTGGTGATTTTCAATATTTAAAGTCGCATCTTATTTTCTAGTGTAACCTTTCATCAAACGTGACGGGCAGAAAGAAAAAAAGTCGTTTGGCGCCAAACCCTCTTCTATTAAAAAATGCTTTATTTGTTAAAGGTTTTTTTGGGGGAGGGGCTCATTTTTAAGTTAATGCCTTCAAACTTCATATATCGATTGCAAACGATGGTAATTTTTCAACAAAAAATGTAACAAAAATAATTCTTAAATATTTCTTGCAACAACGAAAAACACGAATTGTTTTTTAAAAAAACCCATCATTTTTAAGCAATTTTTTCAATCTTTATACAGATTACAGATAATCTTGTTCTAAATACGGAAAAAAAGTTTCATGAGATTATTATAAATAAAGAAGTTATTTAGTATTTAAATTTTGAGTATTTTTTGAAAAATCGAAAAAAAAAAGTTTTTGACATTTTATTTTTTATATGATTGATTCTAAAAGAGAAAATCATGAACTTTTTTGGTGTAGAATATCATTTCATTATCGCAAAAGAAAATGCAAGCGGGATGATTTAGAAATCATTTTCATAAAAACGTATCGATTTTGACTCATTTTAGAAAAAATTGTAAAAAATAGAAAATATTTTTTTGTAAAATAAATTATACCGTATTGTGGTTAAGTAAATGATCTTTCTGATTCTGTAATTATTTTTTTTCTGAGTCTCATAAGAAAAATTAGTTTGTAAAATAAATTATACCGTATCGTAGCGAAGTAAATGATCTTTCAGCTTCCGTAATTATTTTTTGTCTGAGTCTCATCAGAAAAATTAGATCGTGTTTTAAAAACATCTGGGATAAAAATAAAAGAGGTCGAAAAATTGAACTTCGCCACCTGGCGGGAAAAAATGGCTACAGGGGTAAAATACTTATGCATTTTAAAATTTTTAATAAATATCTTTTTAACTAATTGCAATATCGGAATAAAATGGTCAAAACGGGTTCCTCGGATCATTCCCAAGCTTTTGGTACCTTCGGCGAGTTTCTGCGTCGTGCGGTTCGTGAGAAGATGCACCTAGTCATATAGTCGCATAGATAGATACGCTTGTTTACCTTCGAATGTTAATAATGTAGATACTACCTAAAGACTAAGTTACAATCAATTTCTTAAAATTAGAAAAACCAGAAGCTGGCATTTAAAGTGTTAAAAATCTATCGTGTTGAGTCTGAGAATTCAAACTGTTATTAATGTTGTTTCTTACACTCCTCAACAAACTTAACTGTGTCTGAGTGCGCCATATTTTACCGCACTTTCTACCCCAACTGTAACCTTACATCCCAACACCGAGGTATTCTGACTGTAAACAGAAAACACGTCGGACGGACACAGGATCTTTGTCTGCATGAAAAGACTACCGCAATTCACACTCTAAGTCAGAGGTTATGGAACTTTTTTTGTCTCATAAGCCCACTGGCGTAGCCAGCTCTGAGAGGATCCTGTATCAAAATTCCTTCGAGGTGCTTTTTTAGATATGGGAGCCGTGTAGTGGGACTGTAGTTACAAATGTTGGGGCCCCTGTAACTCAAGGGCCCCGTATTATTGATTCGGGATTCTTACTTTAAAAGATTTAAATTTCGAACTGTAGTGAAGTATAAAATGTTTAAAACTTAAAAACACGTTCATTAATTTTAAATTAAAAAATACGTAAAATAACAGCAACAAACGAAAAAGGAAGGAATGTGATCTGGCACTTCAATTACAAATTTTCAACATTTGGAACCAATCATGTCGGGTTTAACCCTAAATTTTCTTGGTTAGTAGTGTCCAGTCTTATTTATTTAATTTTTGTTAAGATTGTCAACCGGGGTAAGATACTAGCTCACTAGGAAAAGCATTTAAAAAATTCTCACAACATTCCATAATTCTAGGTACATAACAGGTACGTCTTTTTATAACCAAAATTGCTGACATCCTCGACTGAACTTTACTTTAAGGTCTTCGTTTAGTACCTGTTTCTCTGAGTTCTCTTTTAATATATTTCTTTTTTCAATGTGACAATATGATTTCCTTGTCTACTGTGGTATTACCATAGTCAAAGCATTCTCAAACCTAGTTTCAAAATCTGAATAGCATTTAAAAGAACGTAGGTTAAAACGTCGTCTTCCTGTCAGATTGTCTGTAAAAAAATGAGAAACTGGGAAAATTCGTGACCTCCTATATTATTCTCCTTTAGCTTAATTCTGGCAAGAAAAACTGAAATAAAGGTCCTTGTTTTAATGACATTTATGCCAACATCTTGTAACTGTGCAAAATTAACCTCACTAAATTTAGTAAATAAATCTGTTAAATAGATAAAATCTGGTTTCTCCTTGATTACATTTTCCTTTAAAATTAAAGTCACGATCTGGTTTAATGAGAGCCACTATCGCACGCGTAGACCCCCATTTACACTTCATGGACCCCCATATTATTTTTCCACTGACATGGACCCCTTGCAAGTTGTCATCGACCCCTGAGGCTCAATAAAGACCACTTTGAGAATCACTGCTCTAAGTTCTAAATATTCGCAGCATCTTCAAAGGTGTGATTTCCATTTACTATTCGCATGTAAATATTTTTCTGTCTTTAAAAATCTGTATTATCTCCATTTCTGGCTGTCACTCAAACACAAGCTTAGGCAACATCCGGAGGCACCGACGAGATGAGTGTAGGAAACAAATTATTTCTATAAAACTTCTTGAACGTGATATTTACATTATTTTCTAGGGAATGCACAAAAATATTTCTTATTGTATGACTATTTTTTGAGTTATGGCCTGTTATTTAAATAATGGTCTCAAAAAGAATGTCACATTTCTTATAGTATTTACTCTATCAGCTTTTAAATTTTTAAAATTTTAATAAAACTTTTTTTTTCATTCTCTCATATAAATGATCTAATTTTTTTTAAAAAATTTTATTTGATGTAAATGTATTACTTTTTTTAATTGCTTTGAATTTTTTTAAAAAATATTGCAAAAAAATTTCCTTTTAAAATGGGGAAATTTTTTAAAAATTAGATTTTTTAATAAAAAATATTATTTGTTAAATATTAGTATTTATTCGTGTTGATTCCCAAAAAAGCATTTATAATGTTTCAGTATACTATTTTTTTAAAAAAAAGTATTCCGAACGTGTTTGGATATGTAGTGTACTTTCGTAATACCGGATGATCGTTATTCATAAATAATGGATCACCCAAATTAAAACGGATCACTTTTACCCGGTAACGGATTCTTGACCCTTTAAACGTCTTATTGGCTTTTAAAAACCTACTATTGATTTTCATTGGGAAGAAATGTCTTCTGGCATTTCTTCTGTCTTCCCAAATTCCCTCTGACAAAAGGGAATATATAAAACTCAAATTTAATTATTTTTTAAATGTTGAAAAAAAAAGTTTTTTTTTGAAAAAAATCACCCAATTTTATTTTTGGCCCCCAAACCACAACACACCAAAAAATGGTGACCCGTTTTTTGGGAAAAAAAATTTTTTAAAATTTTTTAATTAAAAAATTTTTTTTTCCAACGTTGCCTGTGCCTTCCGTAAATAGGGGGAGGTTTATTTCAGGGGTTTAAAAAATTCCAGTTTTTTGTTTCATCAGATCCTGCGCTAGGGTTTCGGGAGGGAATCAACCTTCGAATTGGCAGTTCCCGGATAACAGACGAACGCACAAAATAAAATGGGCGGTTAGCTCTTTTTCCCCCCCGTGCGGCGATGGCAGTTCGGGGACGTAATTCTTTCACCGGGGGGCACAAACCATATTCAAAATTAAAATGGGGGTTTTTCCCGATGCGGTGAAAGCAAAAACCGGAAAAAAGGCCTTATTAGCCGGAGAGCAGCTCGGGGCAGAAAGCCATCGGGAAATTTTTTCGAGTGATGAACGGCGATCCCGAATCGCACAACCCTGACGGATTCACTTCTTTTTTGGGAAATTTTTTTTCAGCAGTTACCACCTAATGTGCAATCCATCTTTTTGGAAATATTCAACCCCTTACAAAAACCAAAAAACTTCAGGGGTGTAAACGTATTTTTTGAGGTTACACCTGTACAGGTAAGTGCTGTATCAAAATATTCCAGTGCCAATTTTTTGGGGTGATAGTTGTGGGAAAAAAACTTCCCCAAAAGTTAAAAATTTTACGAGAGGGTGAAAAAACTTGACGATCGGGGAAATTTTTTCGAAAAACGTTTCAATTTCGCAATCGCGGAAAGAGTCCCGCCGCGGGATCAAATTTATGTTGGTATCATAAAATTTTCCACAAAGGGAAAGTATTCAGCCCCGTTCTTTCCAAAGGGGGAAAAAAGGAAAAGGGGGGGGGTGGAACCCACGTATGCCTTGACCCCGACTTCCTGTCGCCTTTTTATTCGCGATCGTTTCCCATTTGTTTTTAGTTGATACTGGAAGCGATTGCTCAATTTTTCCCCCAAATAAAACTCAAAACAATCTTCTCCACTTCCCCAAAAATTTGGTAAATGGGAAACCCCCCCAAGTGTCGGGGGTAAAAAGCTTTTGGGGGTTTTAAAACGAAATTTTGTCTTTTTCCCTTTTTTTTTTGTAATTTTCTAATGCTATTATTGGTGCAGATTTCTTACATTATTTTAATATAAAAGGTTTTTGAAATCGTAGTTTATTTGATACTTCTACAAAAATTTAAATTTCATTTATTATTAGAAATTCTAATAGGTGAAAATTGAATGGCCGCTTTTCCGCCAAATTTTTTAAAACCAATTTTTGGGGCGTTTTTTTCGGGGTTGTGTTTCGGAGTTTCAACCCCACCACAACACGCAACGCCGGAAAAAACGGGAAAATTTAAGAAAGGGGGAAAACATCAAAAAAAGTATTATTTTAAGTTTTTAAATTGAAAAACGCTGCAAAATTTGCATTTAAAAAAAAAATTTTTGGCTTTTCCTTTAAAAAGATGTTTTTTTAAGAGGATGTCCCCGGGCCCAACATGCGGGATTTCCTGCCCGGGTGGGACTCCTGTTTGCGGGGAAAAAACTGCCAAAAACATTTTTAAGACTTCGTTTTTTAACCCCGGGAAAAAATTTTCCCGCCAAATAACGGGATGAGTCGATTTCCGGGGGAAAAGTTTGATTCCCTCCCCGAGCCCCAATGCCGTTCTTAGGGCCCCGTTACCGGACACACAAACGTCAGACTGTGGTTTACCTTCAAATGCTGGAAACCTTCATCTTCCAAGCAATTGTAGGAAGCCCACAAGCCCGAAATGTTTGTGGTACCAGGCAACACCATCTTTAATGACAGCAAGCAAACCTTCTTTCATGCACCATTCTAACACCGCTTTCTTTCCAAACACAGGCAACAGGGCAAAAAACCTTTCAGAATACTCATCATACTTTTGCATGCATTCATTCAAATTCATCCTAACAGCATCGCTGGACATCATGAATCTTTAGAAATTGATGTGGAGAAAGAAATAAAAATATTACCTGTAAAATAATTCCCAAAACGAAGCCAAAAAAACAGCTGACCCCAAACCGGAGCAAAAGAAATGAGCGTTTCCTCATTAACGGCCGTTATAAAAAAGCTGCGCATGTGCAGAAATTAAGAATCGTTAATTTTTAAAATAATAAGTAATATCATTGGTTAAAATTAAACTGTAAACGAATTACGTAAGCGCTAGCTTGCCGCGCTATCGTTAAAACTGTTAAAATTAAAATCTACTACGCATGCGCCCACAATTTCGCCAAAAAACCGACTTCTCCTTCACTGGAAAACAAATTTAGAAGGGTTACCAGATTTGGCGCGCCTATCGATTTGGCGAGAAAACACTTGGCGAGAAAAGCGGCTGATTCGACAAATCAACCTTCTAATATTTTCTCAATTAAAACTCATGTTATTGATAATGATTTTTCTAAATTGTTGAATGATTTTCCTAATATTGTAAAACCACCTTGTGCAAACCGAACAGTTAAGCATAATGTAGCTCCACTATATTGATACTTTTGGACCTCCTGTTTGTGCTAAACCCGTCGCATGGCTCCAGACAGGTTAAAAATTGCGAAAATGGGAAATTTTAGCACATGTTGGATTTAGCCACATGCGCCCACCCAGTAGTAATTATTCTTCCCCATTAATATGGTTCCAAAAAAAAAGCAATGATTGGCGCCCTTTTTGGGATTTTAGAGCATTAAATGCTCAAAAAAAAAAGGATAAATACCCCGATTCCTAGCATTCTTGTTTTTAAAAAAGGAACAAAGGGGGCAAAAATATTTTCTCATATTGATCTTTTTAAAAAGGTTTTTTCCATCAAATTCCGATTGCTTCCAAAGGGAAAAAAACAAAAAACTGCTTTTTTGTACCCCATTTGGTCTCTTTCGAAAGCACCCCCGGATGAAATTTGGTTTGTGCAGTGCGGCTAGTACTTTTAAAAAGATTTATGGGAAGGAAGTTACTCGGGGGAAAGGTTGTTTATGTTTTTATTTTTATTTTTTAAAGGGGGCATCTCAAAAGCAACTTTAATCTCCTGCATTTTTTGAAAGATTTATTTTTTGGCTTAAAAATTTAAAAACCCTTCAAAATGAAATTTTGGGAGTCGATATTTAAAATTTTTTGGTTTGGGTTTCCAGTGAAGGATTTCACCTTTTCCCCGGATCGAGTCGATGCTATTCAAATTTTTTCCGGGACCTCCTAAAACGCAGGGAAATATTTAGGTTTGAAAATTTTTTTATCGAAGATTCATTCCAAAAAGCAGCCCTTTTAAAACCCCAAAAAAATTTTTTGAAGGTCACAAAAAAAAAAGAAACCATCCCCTTCCCAAAAAAACCGCAAACCTCTTGAATGGACTGAAGAAGGGAAAATTTTTTACTGCTGCTAAAACAGCATTAGTTGATGCAACCCCTTCTTAAGCATCCGATTCCTAAAATTTTTTTAAGTTTTTGGGGACCGATGCATAAAATTTTCCCCGCCTTTGGGAGTTCCTTGATGCAGCTTTCTAATAGTAACGGGGAAAACCAATAGCATTTTATTTTTTTAAAGTTTTTCCTAAAACTCAAAAAAATTTGGGTTTCCCCTTTACCCAGAACTTTTGGCAATATATACTTCCCAAAAAAAATTTTAAAACTGCGAAGGGGCGCGGGGAATTTTTTATATACTGATCAAAACCCCCCCTATAGCTTTCAAGCAGGGAAAACCCGAAAAATTAAACCCCCCCTCAACTAAGACATCTCGATTATATTTCCTTTTAAGATATTCGTTAAAGTAGTTGGAACAGAAAACAAAGTTGCAGATGCATTATCTAGAGTAAAAAGATGCAATTATAAAAACCCCCCTTTTTACTTCAAAAAGTTTTCCCCAAACACAACTTCATGATTTTTTGAAATTTAATCTTTCCTTAAACCAGATTCTTCTTTTTAAACTAGAAAAACAATATTTTCCCGAAGACGTTTTTTTTATTGTGATGGGCACTTGGGAAAAAACCCCGACCTTTCCCTAAATTTTTCCCCCGACCAGTGGTATATCAAATTTTCATTTTCTATCCCTCCTGGAAAATCGCCAAATTTTTTAATTTCTAAGCGTTTTTTTTGGCCGGAATGAGAAAAGACATCAAAAAAAAGAGTTCGAGCCGGGGAAAAAGTCACGAGCAAAAGTATTCAAACATCCAAAACTCCACTTAGCACATTTTTGCTCACCCGGGCTTTATTTTTCCCCCCATTCATATTGGGCTTTTTGGGCCATATCCACCATCCAAAGGGGGTATAAATATTGTCTTACCATCATAATTGGGTAACCAGGTGGCCCGAAGTTATTCCCACCGAAAACATGTTGGCAGAAAACCCCTGCTCGTGCACTTTTTTTAAAAGTTTGGATTTCCCGTTTCCCGGGACACCTGTTAAATTCAAACTGATCAAGGGACAAATTTTGAGTCTTTCTAATGAGAGAGCAAAACATGATGGGTAGCCATAGAATCCATTCAGCCCCTTACCCATCCACAAAGTAATGGAATGATAGAACGATTCCACAGGATCTCAAAAATGCTATTATTGCCCATGAGGACATTGGTTTTGGGCCGATATTTTGCCTATCTATTTTTTAGGACTTTTGTTCAAAAAAATGAAGAAAAGTTTTAAAAACAACAAGCCCCAACTGTTTATGGAAATTCCCTTTTCGTTTTTCCCACCCCTTCAAAAATCTCTTTTAAAAAATCTGTGAACCCACTTATGTTTTTGAAGTTAATTAAAGAGAAAAAACTTAGCCCTTCCCCCGATTTCTCATAGTTGCGAAAAGCCATACCAATCATTAAGTACATGACCAAACGTTTTTCTTTTGAAATGACAAAAATTTGACCCCCCCTTTTAACCCCCCCTTTTACTGGACCTCATTTTGGTTAAAAGTAGATCTGACAAAAATTTTTTTAATTTGTATAAATAATAAAAATGTAACTGTCAATATAGAAGATGCAAAACCAACTTTTTAATTTTCCGAAGATTTTTTTTCCCCAAAAAGGGGGTTCAAATTTGAAACCACCTCTCACCCAAAAATTTTAAAAAAGGAAAAAAGTTGTTGATAAAAAAATTAAACCCACGTTCTGGGGCCCATTTTCCCAAGGGGTTGACTTCAATTCAAACCTTTTAGTAATTTTTTATATTATATCTTTTACTGTATTGTGTATATAAATAATTCTATGTGTGTTATTGCACTTTGTATTTTATAGTGCTTTATTTTATTTTTTTGTAAACAACAAACATTTTTATATTTGTATATTTCTTTTTATGCCGTTCCCTTCGTTACTGGGGGGATACTCTGTAGTGTACTTTCGAAATACCGGATGATCGTTATTCATAATAATGGATCATCCTTACTCATAATAACGGATCACTCTTACTCATAATAACGGATTCTTGATCCTTACGTCTTATTGGCTATTAAAACCTACTATTGATTTTCATTGGTCAGAAGAAATGTCTTCTGGCATTTCTTCTGTCTTCCCAGAATTCCACTCTGACGAAGGGAATATATATACTCAAACTTAATTATTTGTTATGTTGAGAAATAAAGTTTATTTTTGTAAAATCACTACAATTTTACTTGGCCACTCAACACAACACACCAAAGATACCTCAAGCCCTGTCTGTTCCGTTCGCATGAATTGGAAGTATTTGTCCCAGATTCTTTTTATATTATAAAATAATGACAGAATTTTAGTATACTCAGTATTATTTAAATGTTAATTTAAGTTAAAGGACTTTTACCCACACACATTTTTCATTTTCTTCGTCTATAATTTAGATGCTCTTATGAAATCAACTTATTTTTCAATGAATTTTATTCAGCAATTTTTTTAAAATTTTGAAATGAAAATAATATGGTATTTTTCAAAGCAGATTTTAGACATAAAATGTGTGTTGCATAACACATGCAAGAAATTATTTCCCTTTTAATTATTCTATTTTTTGTATAATACAGACAAATTTATAGAACAGTTATGAAATTAATTGCAAGTAAGAATTTTTCCTTTCAATTTACAAAATAAATGAAATAAATTTGAAAAAAACTTGTCTTACTTTGCAATTTTCCTTAAATGAAATAAATTATTTATAATACACTTTTGATGTTGAAGAGTGATAAAAATAAAACCCAGAAAAATAAAGTTTTAGGAATTGTTAATAGAATTAGTAAAAAGGTTTCATATTATTTTTATCAAATCAAAAACTAATGAATAGAAAACGTAAGAAGTCTAATTACTTGTGTGTAATCAGGGAAGTATAGTAAGTTTAAAAATACAAATATGTTTCCTAATATTTCAAGAACAATTTTTTTAATCAGAAGATATTTCCGTTGTGGAATGCTATTTCTGAAGATTCATAATTTATTTAAATTAACGTATTTTTTAATTGGATTTACATTGTTCAATAAAGTGTGCATTACTTATTCATGTATAAAACTCAATACCTGAAATGTAGCTTTTTTAGCTCTCTGGGTGACTGCTGATTATTACTTTTCAATTAATATTCAAGAAATTATTTCGCTTTATACATAAAAAAAATATAATTTCTGGAATTATAAAGCATTATTTCTTATTTTAAAAATTGAAAATTTTGAATAGAAATTTAATTTATGTTAGATTAAAGTCCAAAAAATACTAAATTATTATATAAAACCAATTTTAAGCATTTAATTTCAAATCTTAGCTACACCCGCATTGGTTTTTAAAGATATTTTTTTTTAAATTTCTAATGGCGGATTATAAGACAACTACGAATAAAACAAGAACCAGAGAAGAGGGACAAATAACTAGAAACAGAAGTCAATATAATCACACAAACATAAATATAAAGTCACAAATATAAATCATATATTTTGTGTCTAGCCATCCAGTATCTGCTCCACATGGAGTGCATGGTAGCGTGTCAAATGAGAATGGCGTCCATTTTGTCATTGGAGTCGCACAGTTTACACATGAGACTCTGGGCAATGCCAATCGTGTTTAAGGTATCCGACTATACGTTCGGAACCGTGATTTTTAAAAAAGCGCATAAATGGATAATTATGATGATATTTAGTGTGACTTAGATTAGAATTCATGCATAAAACTGTTTTAAGGACATTATGACAAAAAAAAATATTTAAATACAATATTTTGATAAAAAAACAAACTTGGAATAACCTTTTTTCAAAACGTTCTCCTTTTATAAAAAATGCTACTATAATAATTATATTTTTCTTATATAAATACTTCTCCAGAGAGTCTGAAGTAGGACTTTTGAAAAATTCACATTATTTTCAAAGTTACCACCAATTGAAATAATTTTATCGACGTTTTTTTTTCTTAAAATTTCTCCCTATGTTGTAGTTAAATATGAATAAATCCATTTCTAAGTTATATAATATAAAAAATTCTAGTTCAGCCTCTGTACAGAGGTCTGAGCTATATACAGGCAAAATATTATTATAATAGAAGCATTTTTCATAAAAGGAGAACGTTTTGAAAATGGGTCATTCTATGTTCATTTTCTGTCAAAATATCGTACTTAAATAATTGTTTTATTGTAATACTATTCTTAAAACAATTTTATATACGTTTTCTAATCTAAGTGACACTAAATATCATAAATATTAACCATTTATACCAGTGTTTCTCAAACTTGCAATGCTTGCGACCCAATATTCAATCAAAATTTTCCTCCCGCCTCCGTACAATAACAATGCATTGAATTCAATAATACTATACTTTAACGCTAAAGCTACAATACTACTTTAACCTCTGAAGTACCACTGGAGTATATAAATGTATATAAACTGGCGTATATTCGTACGCTCAGCCAAAGCCTTAATTACCCTGGACGTATATATACGTATTTCCGAAGTACAATCTTTCCTGTGGAATGCCATCCATAAAATTATTCAAAAGGCTTTGGAATGCATTAAAAGGACTTTGAACAGTGTTTGCAAAGGATTTACTTCAGAAGATTTGCCTATTCATTCCAAGATTTGCCTATTCATGGCAATGGGGAGCGAATTGGGTAACTTTTAATCGGCAGTTAAGTGGTTAATTATAAAGCGTACGAATTATCCAGATGAGTGTTAATTTTTGTGTATAATTTTATATACGACAAGCCCAAGGAGTTATTGGTAATTATTAACTTACTATACTTAAATTAATTATCAAGTACATTGCGCAGTACTGATACAATTATTAGTGTATTGTATCAGTGTAAATGTGTATTATATTTTTTATTATGTCAGAATGTATTTCGTTTGTTTACGTTTAGTAAATTAATATTTTTTAAAAAATAATTTTTGTTTGCAGTTTTCTTACCCCCGCCCCCTCGTAGAGTTATCACACACCTGGGGGGCGCCCCCGTTTGAGAAACGCGATTTATACGATTTTGAAAAAATCACATTTCCCGAACGTAGTCGAAACCCTATATGTTGGGATGGGGGCGATTAAAAATCAGCCACAGCTCTACCTCGCAGACATTTTGGAATAACAAGAAGTTTGCTTAACCCCACTTTTTGTTTATTCTTCTCTTTGAATTTCGACCAAAAATGTTCTTTGTAATCCTTTTTTATAATTCTTTTGGCATAAGAAAAAAATATTTAGAATTTTAATATTTTGTCCCCTTTTACGAGTGGCATTTTTATTCCCCTCAATGACACAATGGATGGAATATTCATGGCGTTTGGTTCCGGGAAATCCGGAATTCAGGATATTGAGAATATCTATACTGGTAAAGGTGCCTCGGTGGAAGAGGAGGGCCACCCTTGAATCACTTAAAATAACTACCTTTGAAACACGATCTGGGGGCGGAGGGTTTGATGAGTAATGCGTATAGCAGTATTTTAAACAAAAAGATGTGTTTTCGTATCAGTGCACGGGAAAGGGGAATGGGTAGCCAGGGAAAGTCTTAAGGTATCCCACTGTTCGGAACCGGGTTTTAAAAAACCATAAATGGATAATTTTCATGATATTTGTGTCATTTAGATTGAATACATGTATAAAAATTTTTGTAAGGAATTTTAAAAAAAATTATTTAAATACAAATTTTGGCAAAAAATTTAAAATTGAATAACCTTTTTTTCAAAATATTTTTTTTATAAAAAAAAAAAATGCTTCTAAAATAAGAATATTTTGTGTGTGTGTTTATATAAAGAAAAGCCCTAAAGAGAACCTGAACTTTTTTTGAAAAATTCCGTTTTTTTTTCAGAGTTACAATAAATTTTAAAATTTCTACCCCGGCGTTTTTTTTAAAAATTTCCCCCCTCGGTTGTCGTAAAACAGGGGAAAAACCCACTTCTAAGTTTTTATAAATTAAAAAATTCTAGTTGAGGCTCTGCAAAAGGGGGTTGAGCTATATACAGGCGGAATATTTTGAAAGAACCCTTTTTTTTCCTAGAATTTTTTTAAAAAAGGGTCATTCTATGTTCATTTTTGTCAAAGTATTGTACTTAAATAATTTTTTTTTTGTAATAATAAAATTCTTTCCCTTTTTTTTATACATTTTGTAATCTAAGTGACCTTTTAAAATTAATAAATATTATCCTTTTCGCTTTTTTTAAAAATCACGGTTCCGGAAACCCAGTCGGATCCCTTTTAAAACTTTTGAGGCCCCGGGGACCTACGCAAAAAATGGCCTCCCAAGCTCCTCTTTTAGGGCCCCCTTTATAACCCTTAAAAAATAGACTGTACATAGGGTTCGTTTTTTAAATACCGTACAAACAATAACCTGAAACAAATAAATGTGCGACACAAACGTACTAACCGGCTCCCACTGCCGCCCTTTTTACTTAGTGGAATGATGATGTATAGTGGATAGGGACCCCCACATAGATGATGGTCATCACATGTAGCCAGTTGACATAATGTCCGGAATTCCCAGTTTTTTGGTGAATACAGCTGGAAATATGACCTTTGAAGTTATTCGAATTATGATCTTATTAAAGCTGAGTCGAGAACGAAACGAGGCCCCCCTTGTGGTCGAGGCCCTGGGCCCAGTTGGCCCATGCCTTAAGACGTCCTTGGTCGCAGAAGACTCCAGCACCTACATTAGTATTGTCTGTCAACTTGGCACCGTCCATGAAAACGTATAGCCATTCATCTTCATAGTGAAAGGTATTGTAACGTCGTGAGTAGTTAATAAACAAAAATTTGTCACAGCTAAATTTTAAAAATAAAATGTTTATTTATTTGCTCCTCAGATTACTATAAATGAAGCAATAAAGTCCAATTTGTACGCCAAGCCGGTGCATCCTGTCTATATCACGGGAGATCAATCCTTTGTCCGAAAGGACAAATCCCTTTAAACCATGGATTCCAGTCCTCCAACGCCACCGGCGTTCATGGTCTCTGGTTCTCCAATGCCACCGGTGTTCAGGGTCTCTCCTCTTTTTATGCTCCAATCTCCATCCTCCACCGTCCATGTCTGTTTTTTTCAGGGCTCTCTTCTCGTCTCCTAAGAAAACCCTTTTTAAACACCAGGGTGGGTACACACCACGTCCCTTTTCATTGGCCGGCCACAAAGGTCTGCCCTCGGCCTCCCTAGTCCTTTTCGTGCGGAACACACAAATACACTCTCGGGCACTCTGGAAACTAACGGCGCCATGATTCTTGTCCAACATTTGGACACACTTGTCCATCACACCACCTTTGTTCTATAAACTCATTCTCTCGACACCGGCCGAGGCAACAGGATTCTTTTTAGGCAGGCTTCGCCTATTGTCAATGAAGTGCCAGCCCCCTTGCCATTATGACGTCAGTGGGGGTGTCGGGGCTCGATGTAAAAATAACCAATGCCCCGACGACCACGTCCGGTCATTAAACACGTCTGAGTCATAAAACGGTGTGAATAGAAGGGGGGGGTTCGCACCGTAAAATCGTTACAGTTTTAAAAAGTCCCCAAAGAAAGGATTTTTGGGGATCTCCCCAGTTTCCTTCTTTCGATCGTGGCGTAGCTCTGTTGAAAACGCAAATTCATACCTTTCAGACGGGAAAAAAGATTTTATTAGATCTTCTGATTTGAAACGAAAATTTTGAAGCTCTTTAACAGCCATGACTTTTTGAAGGAAGCCTCTGAATGATGTTTTGAAAGATATAAAATAAAATATAAGGGGTCATTCATTTCGATTGATTTGCTTGTCTGCAACTTCTGTTATTATAAGAATTTTATGAAAAATAAATTAAAATTATTTATTGAAAATATATTTCTGTTATTGACTACATATATTAAAAATTTTAAGAAAACTAAAAAGATTTTTTGAAAAAATTGCTTGTGAAAAATGAAACAATATGCATAAATGAGCCTTTTAACTATTCCTTTCTATTCATATTTCATTTATAATCAAAATCCAGTTTTCACAATTAAATACATTTTATTAAGGTGTCTGACTACGTTCGGAGCCGTAATTTTGAAAAATCCTATAAATCGATAATTCAATAATTGTGATAATTTGATATTTATCGTCAGTTAAAGTAGAATATATGTATATAATTTTTAAGAGTATTATTACAAGAAAAGCTCATTTAAATGTAATTTTTTGGCAAAAAATGAAGAAAGAATTACATATTTTCAAAACATTCTCCTTTTATGGAAAATGCTTCTATAATGATAATGTTTTATCTATACATAGCTAGGACTTTTATACCTGGTTAAACTGGAATTTTTGAGTATAGAAATGGAATTGTTCATTTGTTGTATATCAAAGTGATGAAATTTTAACACAAAAAACACCTGTTATTATTTCAAATGATGGTAACTGAAAATTATGTGAATTTTTTAAAACTTCTAGTTTAAACCCTGCATAGAAGTCTTAACTATATTTAGATAGAATATTATTATTATAGAAGTATTTTCATGAAAGATGAAGGTTTTGAAAATATGCCATTCTTTTTTCATTTTTTTATTTAAAAAAAATTGCATTTAACTAAGTTCTTGTTATACTACTCTTAAAACGATTTTATACGTATATTCTAATTTAATTTACGCTATATCACAAAAAGTTATTCTTTATAGGTTTATTTTAAATCATGGTTTCAAACGTAGTCAGTCCCTTTACATTATATTATATGTATCATTTTGGAAAGCGTAATTTTAATGAATAAAAAAATTATAACAACGCAAGTATTACTAAACAAATAAAAAAAGTGTTATATTTACATATTTTTTTCCGGTGGTTAATCATGTTTACATACAAATTATAATCAGTATTTCCGTTCATAATATCTTTTAATAGCACTTAACTGAAGAGCAGATTATTTATTATGAAGATGCTGAATATTCAACTTCATAATAACTAATCTGCCGTAGCCACCGGTGAAGTGCAGAATGAATGAATAATGGTTACGGTAGCAGAAGTGAGGCGTCACTTGACCATGGTTTAAAATTGCGAGGTCCGTCGCCAAAAGCCCTCGTGTAGCTGAACAGTGTGACGTTAACCCCTTCGCGACGGGCAGTGCAAATATGCATTCATGACGGAGGCACCTCATCGCCGGGCAGTGTAAATATGTATTTTAGAAAAACGCTCTGGTAGGCCGGGTGATGCATATATGACCTTTCAGGTGGAATGCTTTTCAATGACCACTAGATAGCACCCTATGTCCATTATATTGAAACTGAACATAGCTAGAGTAACCTGATATTCAGTTTGTTTATACTGTTACGAATTTTGTGTAAATAGTGTAAATAATTTGTATTTCAGTGTTTAATGCATTTATATTACTCTATGTGTTATGTTAATTTCTTGTTAAAATTGTACTATTCACAAGCAATGCCACCCCTTACGTTATAATGGCGATTCAATGAGAACATGGCAAAATCTTGGTGGTAGAGCCAAGTTGGCATCATTTTTGGCGGCCAATTTGGCAACTTTGGCGACCATTTTGGCGTCATTGGCGACCATGTTAGCGAGTTCGGAACCCTCTGGAATCTTCTAGAAAGTAGTGGATGTCTCCACTAGTGTCACGTTCAATGACACGAGCTGTTATATTTCTGGAAGTTCCGTGCGCCTTAAAAAGGCTCGACGTACGGCAGTCGTCTTGATTAAACCAGCGAGTAGTGAGGATTGTTTTGACTAGCGATTAGCTGGCTGTGCTAATGAATAATCTTTTACATACGTGTATTTTTAAACACTGGTGATTGTGTTGGATTGCTGTTGAAGGTGTGAAGACCTACGTAGATTTACTCTGTGAATATTGCTGCTGAATCCTGTATTTAAAGGATTGGATTTTTGTTAATAAATTCGCATCGCTCTTGAAAAACTGTTTATTTTCTATGTGATTGTTTTGCATAAAATCCCCGAACCCTCGGATCTACGTAACAATTTGGTGTCAGAAGTGGGATTTTGTGCCAATAACAAGAGCGATGGATGAGCAATTGAAAGCACTGTTGGAAGCCATCAATGCTTTGAAAAATAGCCAAGAAGAGGCTAAAAATGAGTTGAAGGAAGAGACTAGGCCAACAAGAAAGGCAGAAAGGTCTGGATGATACTAAGAATGAGTTAAAGGAGAGAATAGAGAACGGCCAAGAAGAGACTAAGCAAGAAATGCAGAAAGGTCTAGAAGATATGCAGAAAGGCCAAGAAGAGACTAAGCAAGAAATGCAGAAAGGTCTAGAAGATATGCAGAAAGGCCAAGAGAGAATGCAAAAATGTCAGGAAGATTTCAAGAATGCTCTAGAAAAGAAAGACGACAATGGTGAAGAGAAAATCAATAGTGTGGAAGAGAAAATAGCATTGAAAGTCGAAGAAAAGATTGCAATAGTTGAAGAGAAGATAGAGAAGAAAGTAGGGGAAGAGAAATAGAAAGCATTAAAGAGCAAGTTAAAGAAAAGATTAAACAGAGAGAGAGAGAGAGAGAGCAAGTTGAAAGAATTGAAGGAGTGGCTGAAAATGTTAGCCTTATATCACAGCGAATGGAAGATCTTGAGAAGAAATTTCTAACTGGCGGAAATGAGAACAAAAGCAAGATTGTGCCTGTGTTCTGTCTTCCTAGAACCTGGGCTTGCTTCTCCAGTGCCTGTGACTGCCTTTACAGGGCCAGTGAAGCTGTCGACCTATGACGGAAAAAGGAATTGGGAAGTATACAAGTCCTCGTTATGTGATATAGTTCTTTTATTTGTAAGGCAGCCCAACTACTATAAAGCCTGAACTAGATTCTACTTTGAGTGAGAAACCATTTTTTTAATAAAAAGGACGGGGATTTAGGGCAGAATAGGCTTAGTACAACTAGCGCTGCTAAGCTGTATTGACGTCGAGATCAAAGCTCGGAGGAAGGATTGAAGCTACTGAAGAATGAGTGCTATTCCGTACTGACAGCGAAGTTTGCCCTGATACTTTCATCTATTTTTATTACGTGTACTCCACATGGCTTTGAACCTGGACCTGAAAAACGACAACTGAATGGACCTATCACTACCTTCTTCTAACAACACCTCTCAATCCGGAACGCCCAAGGAAACCAACTGCGAAAGACGGCAGGCCCTCGCCACCGATATAAAGAAGTTTGCCATCATCACAAAAATTTCAAGTCAAACGATCAATGCTCTAAGGTTAAATAGAATAACGGGCGAAAGTGTTCCCACCCTGACCGACCACTTCCAAAGTCTAGTTCAATACGGAGAGCTGCACCAACTAGCGGTACGAGAGTTTTCTTCTCACCCCCCTTTAGTATCTCCGGCTGTACTATACATAATACCCTTAATTGCTCTCCCGCTAAAAACACCTCATAAGAATTTCCACCACTCCCCAAAATAGCATCAATTAAACCTAAGGAAAATGACGATGGATTTATTCCCCTCTAGAAGGCTTTCAAAAAAATTCCAGAACCAATTCAAACCCGGAATTAAACTTTAAAGTTAACCTAACTAATAAATTCAACGCTCTAGAAAACTTTGAACCCCAAATTATACCCGTAGCAGGAACTTCGACTGATACACAAAACAAAAATCACACACACCTAGTAAGACTAACAATAATTTAAACACCACTCCCATTAAATTACCACCCCCAGTTATGCTAAAAATCACACTTAATTTCCATGCCCAAATGACAACCCTAATAGATAAGATGCTTACTCTCAGAAGCAAAATGATTGGAGATTACCTTAAATTGTACACAGACACCTTCGACCAATATCACCAACTTAATCACATCCTTGAACAACTCAAATACGAGTTTTATTCAATTACCCCTAAAATAGAAAGACCCATTAAAGTAGTAATAAAAGGACTTCCACGCGACACGAAAACCACCGATATTCTCAGTGACTTAATTGATCTGGGATTCACCGTCGACAGGGTCACGCAAATTATAGGACGAATTTCAAGCCAATCCCTACCAGTTTTTCTTATCTCCCTCGAACGTAATCTGACTAACGCTAAAATTTTTAAATTAGATAATCTCTGTTACCTTACTGTAAGAGTAGAAGGTTTTAAAAGTAAAGGGGTCACCCAATGCTTTTAATGCAACAAATTCAATCATACCGCGGACAACTGTCATCTCACCCCTAGATGTCTGAAATGTAGCGAGGCGCATCAGACGAGAGAATGCCAGATCAAAAGGGTCGAAACACTCTTTTGCATAAATTGTCGTTTTCGGCCGTATGGCAAATTATTCCAAGTGCCCCCTCTTCCCCAAGCCTCGCAAAGGCACTAGTCATAAATCAAATTACTTAACAGTTTTAAATAGCCTGGTTAGACCGAATATATCATACGCGCAAGTCATACAAACATCTTCTAACTCCACTGCTCCCCAACAGATGGCACCACATATCAGTCAAATCCCTGCTATCAATCATTCACAAACTCAGGCTCTCAGATCCCAAAATCCTCCTCAACAACAAGTAAATAATAGTAAAAATGAATATATCAATTTAACCACACAGACCCTTCAACAAGCAGTCCAGGCACTCTCAGTACTAGTACAACAAATTAGCAACATGAACTTCCCAGATTCCCCCTCCCCATCCCACTATTACCATTACAAACAAATCCAGCAAAAAAAAAAAATTATTAGCATTACAAGAAACTCTCCCAGACGATGACAATGAGTAATTTATCTACCTCTTCATTCACCTTTTGGTGGATGGCCTTCTTAACTTAAATTTTTATTCTTTATTCTTTAAATCCCATATTAACTTATTTTTTCCCTTTCGCCGCACCCCACCAGGCTTGCTCCCAATTTTAAATTTCCTATTCCCATTCAATTTCTCAGTACAGCCAATAGAGAGGAAACTCACTCTACTGCTACGCCCAATAGAATTGCTCCTTCTCACTACAACCCTGTGCCACACCGAACCTACGGATGTTTACGTCATCCTTCATTGCACCATCTTGACAGCACCGAGTCCTAATCGATCACCATCCTGACAGCACCGCATCCCTCAACCATTCAGGAGGCACGCACCTTTTCAACCCGCTGCTACTGCCAAAGACTAGCATCATCCCGGAAGCTCCTTCTCCCCACAGTCATCAACATCAAGGACTCAAAAACTTTTCAGATATGGGACGGAGGATTAAATTTGTAATCCAGTTCCCAAAGACACTCAGCGCATATACTTTGGGTGAGTCTGCTTCTTTGTTTACAACATTAAAATATTGAGTAGCATAGTTTAAACGGGGCAGTATACGAGCCTCCAAGACGAGAATGGCAGTGGTCGACCCAATGAGGTGACTACTCCAGAAAAGGTGAAGAAAATCCACTAAGCGGTTTTGAATAATCTTCGACTTAAAGTGCACGAGTTTGCAAACATAGAAGGCATTTCAAACAGTGCGGTACATCGCATATTATCTGAAAATTTTGACAAAATTTGAAAAGCTGTGTGCAAAACGGGTGTCATGTGTTTCCTCACACTCGAGTAAAAATAACCTATGTAATCAAAATTTTTTAGGTAGAAACTATGTGAATGAAAAAATAAAAATTTTGGCTAAAAAACCAAAAACATATATTTCTCTTGGTGTCTTCACAATTTAAAATCTTCGTTTTCGTGCTAGGAATTGTTTAATTTTTATGCAAGAAGAAATGAAAAATTGCCACATTTTGAGTGCAAGATGCTGATATTTGGGATGCTAATCTTGTTATGGTTAATCTGCTTTATGGGAAATGCAACCCTCTACAGCTTTTTGGCCAATATCTCGACACCCGAGCCTCACAGTCCATTCGGACCTGACTCATTCGACCCCTCTCTAACCTCTCTTCCAGTTATTATAATTTCATGATCATAGGGCTATTCCTTATATAATTTATAATTTTTTAAACTTTTAAAATTTATTTAAATCCACAATATCTTAGCTCCTGTTTGAGTCCCTGACTTCAGATTTGAACCAACTGTTTCACTCGTCGAGACCCATCCAGTCATATACATGACTCCCATTGTGTAAGCATGGGGAGAGCTTAAGCACTAAAATATCATGCTCCCATGATATCCTATGAGGTCTGAAAAAATTTCACCCTCCTAAGGAATTGAGCTTAGGGCTTGATTTTTGGAGGTCCGCCATATTTTCGTGTATGCGTGAGCTTTATGTGTAATTGGCCCCCTCCGGTGCTCCCCACCCTTACAGGGCTTCCCCATTAATAACTCGAATCCTATGCTACCTTGGTAGACCGCACAGGCTGGAATCCATTGTTCTCCCTATGAGCTCTTCAAATATGTAATTTTATCCCAATAGCTCCATTCCTTCCCCCATTTCACGTTTTTAAACAATTTTAAAAATTTTTAAATTCCCATAGCTCCGAAGATTTTTGACCTGTGTGGTTCGGAAGAACAAGGACTCGACCTCCCAGGTGTCTCCCCCACCCCTGGACAGCATTTTGCCAATATTTTAAAATAACGTATCTTCAATATCATTTACATGATGAAAGTAAGTGGTTTTATCAAACCCTGAGCTGTTTCAGTGAAATGATGAAATGAGCTAGTCAGGATTTGCATTGGCAATGTAAATCCAGTCTAGCTCATTACGTTATTTTAAAATATTGGCAAAATGCTGTCAAGGGGGAGGGAGACACCTAGGAGGTCGAGTCCTTGTTCTTCCGAACCATACAGGTAAAAAATCTTCGGAGCTATGGGGAATTTAAAAAATTTTAAAATTGTTTAAAAGCGTGAAAAGAGGGAAGGAATGGAGCTATTGGGATAAAATTACATATTTAAAGAGCTCATAGGGAGAGCAATCGAAGGTGGGGAGCACCGGAAAGAGCCAATTCCACGTAAAGTTCGCGCATACACGAAAACATGGCGAACCTCCAAAAATCAAGCCTCAAGCTCAATTTCTTAGAAGGGTGAAATTTTTTCAGACCCCATAGGATTAACATGGGAGCATGATATTTTAGTGCTTAAGCTCTCCCCATGCCTACACAACGGGAGTCATGTATATGACAAGATGGGTCTCGACGAGTGGAACAGTTGGTTCAAATCTGGAGTCCGAGATTCAAACAGGAGCCAAGATATTGTGGATTTAAATAAATTTTAAAAGTTTAAGAAATTATAAAAAAAACTATGTAAGGAATAGCCCTATGAGCATGAAATTATAATAACTGAAAGAGCAGTTAGAGAGGGGTCGAATGAGCCAGGTCCGAATGGACTGTGAGGCTCGGGTGTCGAGATATTGGCCAAAAAGCTGTAGAGGGGTTGGGGATGCGTCCCAGCAGATCCTAACCATAACAAAAGTTATTACGATCCCCCAAACATGAGTCCCCTATTACCAAAAAAGTGGCATATTTTTTTCATTTCATTTATTCACTAAAACAGTTCGGGGATTTAACTAATTCACTTGCTTACAACAGGGAAAAGACATCAAAGAGACGTTATTTTAACATCTTGCGTGAATCGATCATCTCCTTTAGGGATTTGACGAAAGCCCTAATTTTATTGTTTAACTCCGGTGAATTAAAAATTGGGAAGTAGGCTGTACTTTTAGATAAAACATAAAAAAAATATCATGCGTTATAGGAGGAATGAACAGAGCTAAACTGAGTATTAAATTTTTGAACTGAAATACATTTTAATAAAATTTTTGTAACTTTTCCTTTAATGTAACCTTTTTTTTTCCTTCATAATTTAAGCTTTAATTCATTAAAGATATATACAAAATCTATTCACAAATAAATATGCAGCATAAACTTTTGAACATTCAAAAATATTTCTCACAAGGGAAAGATGCGGCAAAGGAAATTCATTTGGGGACGAGACTTTGTGTAATAATAGTACTCAGTGACGCACACAAGAGGGGGAGTCCTAAGGGTCCTAATCCCCCCTTCAAAGTCCTTGATTTTTTTTCTATTGAATATAATTCTAAGTATATAGTACGTAAAATTTAATTTACAATTTGTTATGAATGATTAATTTTATTAATTAAAACTAATTATTTGTTCAATAATTAGTTTTTACTTTTTTTTGTTCCCGAAAATCGACAAAATCAAAAGGAGCATAATAGATGTAGGATATCCCATTTGTAAAAGGTTAGATCATATCCTTTACCGAGGTCGGCAATTCTAATCAAAACAGTATTCCACATCAACGCCATCTAGCGTCCCTTTTAAAACGCCGACATCAACCTTTTTCGACAGAGGCCCACTAACACTCGTCAGAGAAACGTCGTATTTCGCGCGTCCGCGCCAGGCGGTAAGTCTTAATATCACCATAATGAGTTTTATTTAATCTCAATTGCCTCCCTTAAAGTAATGTGATCTAACTTTCCTATACTTTTGAAATATTCCCTATGTAAATACTCCCCTGTAATTCATAATAAATTATTTAGTTTTCAACCAGTTTCTTTCTTTAACTATGTTGTCTATTTTATTTCAAAATTAACTAATACACCCTAAAAGCCCCTAGACACCACCCAATAAAAACCCTGCCGTCTGAAGAATCCAATCTTTTGGAAGATTTCGGTTGGATTCCCACAGAAATAATTGGAGGATCGTTCCGGGATTGATTTAAAATCTTCTTTTCCTAACCTTCTTCTTTTTTTAAAAAAAAATTGGCTTAACGCCCAAATTGAAAACGCTGACTGAAATGTAAACAAACGGTTTGCTTCTCATAACATACTGACATTTTACTTAGTGATCCTTTTTTGTTGAGTTATTTCATCCTACAAGTATCAGTTCTGAAAATTGATCCAGTCCATTTCAAGCTTCATCTGCAGCATCCAAGAAAATTACGTTTTCAACAACTGTATCAGGTACTGTTTTTTATTATGTTCTTCATTAAAAGAAAGGAAACCTCTAAAAGAAGAATTTCAGAGCCATCGTCACGCTGTTAATAACAAAATTGTGTTTGAATTTTTAAAGTATATAATTCATATTTTTAAAGCATAATGTTTATCTTTAAAATACTATTTTTCTATTTGTGCATATTTAATCGCCCGTATTAAATTATTTGCAAGTATATCTTTTTAAATATTAAGGAAATCGATGAATATTCAAGTTATGAATATTTGTGTAACGAATCTATTTTATGTGTTTTAACGAAATGCTTTGGTTGTGTTGACCTTGACCGGCACTTCTTAACTCATCAAGAAAATCTCGATTGTAAAAAGTTTTCCCCCACAGCTGTTGTGTATCAACTTAATCATTTCCTGTATTTTGAGAAGAAATTTCACTGAATCATTTTTGCTTTTCATTTAAACATCGTTCATTTTTATAATTTATTGATGAAACATCCTAGATGATCCAATTTTAATGGTGTACTTTATCATTCAATATATGAATATTTTGAGTTCATTTTGACAGAATTATTATGCTTTCTATTGAAACGTGTGCTTATTATTAGAATTTGATGTTGAGATAGATCCCGAATGATTTTATTTTATTGGTGTAATAAAAAAAATATATGAGCTTTTTCTTTAAGTGACTAACTTCTAATTGTTTCGTTTTCAAATTAAGAACTTGGAATGATTTGAAAAAACTCGTAGATATGAAGCACCGAGAAAATTCGAATACTATAACAGAACAGATAAGAAGTTTCCAGCGTCAACAAATTTCAACAAACATTATGAAGCTCCTGTCACCAAGTACGAAAATGTTCAAAGATGTCAAGACAATGCACAGAAAGGGTATTACAACAAAAATTACGAAAAACACCCAAACTACAATGCTTCCAAGCATGCTCAGACGAATGATTCAAAGTCACGGAAATTCAAAGAACGTCCAGAGGAAACTTGCACACTCATCGTTGAGGAAGGTTTACGTACTAAAGAAATATTTTTCGGAATGAAGAAAATCACGGCGCTTATAGACAGTGGTAGTACCGTAAGTTTGCTGCGAGAGAACACAAGCAGAAGAATAATGGACCCAACAAAATTATCGAAGAATAAAATACTTCTCACAGGTTCGGCTCCTTTGAACATGAATTTGAAATTGACAATGAAAACTACTAATTGACTTGGCATGTTGTACCTGCCGATAAATTAAAATTCGAAGCAGTTATTGGGTCAGACCTTTTGGAACAACCCATCGATAATTTTCCCCGAAAGAAGGAGTTAAATTCAACAAATATGAAAATCAAGCACTTATGCCAATTATGCAAATATCTGCTGAAAATCTTCAAGAAGAACTAGACCTGCATCATGTTGAAAATTACCGAATTAAGAAGGAACTCGAGAAGTTAATACTAGATTACAAGCCAGAAAAAATAGCATCTACCGACGTCACAATGAAAATTATTCTGAAAGACGAAGAACCAGTCTGTCAACCACCTCGTCGACTAGCGTTCACCGAAAGACAAGAGGTAAATGAACAAATAGAGGAATGGCTCAAAGAAGGGATTATACGTCCGAGTTCATCGGAATATGCAAGTCCGAACGTAATGGTAAAAAAAAAAGGTGAGATGCAGAATTTTACTGCTTTTATGTCTCAGTAGAGGAAAAAACTGGAAAAACTTCAACTAGAAATGTCAAATCTTCAGAAAAATTTCCAAACTGTTAAAAAAGTGTTTTCGAGACTTTTGGAAGAATTGGGCAATTTGTGTGAAATTTAATCATGAGCTTCATAAGCAAGACGTAGCCCTTCAAGATACTCAAGTAAATAGTATAATGCGCAATTTGAAACAGAGAAATAGTGCAACTAAAGTGAATTCTAGAAATAGATATGAAGTGGAAAAGGTTGGTCATCACACGAAGAACCGAACTCCACCACCACCTCAGCTGATTTAATGAAATATTTTTATACAAATTAAATTTTGAATAGTAATTATTATATTTAATCTTTCTCATATTATATCCTTTTCGAGAAATTAATTGCTATTATGTGGTAAAACTCGTTTCCAATAATTATATCATATTCGTTTGTAACAATTATTATATTTTCGTATTATTCTTTACCTTTCAACCTATTCGAAGGATTTTTTTGTGATTTGGTATTTAGCTAATTGCAGGTCGCAATATAGAATATTTTGGTATTTTTATGTTTTATTTTAGATCCGGAATTGTAAATATCGGGTATGCATCTTTTCATCTGTATATTTTATTATTATAAGAACAATTTTTTTTTGGTTATTGCATAAATATTCATATATTTATAGCTGAATCCAATTTAGCTCTCAACACTGTAAGAGCTGAGAGACCAGCTCAGTCAGAGGAGGGTGATTTTGTAGGATATCCCATTTGTAAAAGGTTAGATCACATCCTTTACCGAGGTCGGCAATTCTAATCAAAACGGTATTCCACATCAACGCCATCTAGCGTCCCTTTTAAAACGCAGACATCAACCTTTTTCGGCAGAGGCCCACTAACACTCGTCAGAGAAACGTCGTACTTCGCGCGTCAGCGCCGTTCGTCCGCGCCAGGCGGTAAGTCTTAATAGCAGCATAATGAGTTCTATCGTTCGTCCGCGCCAGACAGTAAGTCTTAATAGCACCATAATGAGTTCTATCGTTCGTCCGCGCCAGGTGGTAAGTCTTAATAGCACCATAATGAGTTCTATTTAATCTCAATTGCCTCCCTTAAAGTAATGTGATCTAACTTTCCTATTCTTTCGAAATATGCTTATCTAACTTTCCTATTCTTTCGAAATATGCTTATCTAACTTTCCAATTCTTTTGAAATATTCCCCATGTAAATACTCCCCTATAATTCATAATAAATTATTTAGTTTTCAACCAGTTTCTTTCTTTAACTATGTTTGTTGTCTATTTTATTTCAAAATTAACTATTACACCCTAAAAGCCCCTAGACACCACGCCATAAAAAAACCCGCCGTCTGAAGAATCCAATCTTTTGGAAGATTTCGGTTGGATTCCCACATAGATGAATGGCAGACTTTCGATCCTGGACCCCCTTGAAAAATTCCTGGGTGTGTTACTGACAGTACTCCCTTAGGGTGTTCAATCCTCTATGTAATGGCGCCGAATGGGTGGTCAATTTGGAGGGAAAAAGCCTTCGAAATTCATGATTAGCTTTTATGCTGTTAAGTTTTAATTGTCACCAGCGACGCAGTGGCGTAGATGCAACGTACCTGCTTTCTACGCAGACGATAGGGTTCGAGTCTCGCGATCTCCACTTGATGTTTCTTTCTTTTCCATACATTTAATTATTTTTACAATAAATAAATTTATTTAAGAATAAGGTTTAATTAACATTAAATAATATTTTATTTCATTATATATATATATATTTTGAACTTTAAAACGCAAAATGATTATAGTAATTATATAAATATTTATATTATATTTTATAAATATATTATTATAATATCAATAAATAATATTTTTTATACAAATATACTATAATAAATATTAAATGTAATATTATATAAAATTAGTTACACACAAATGGTTTTATAATATGAAATACAATATATTATAAATAAAATATTATATATAATATTACAATAATAATTAAAATATTTAATTATAACTCTTTATTGTATTAATTATTTTAAAATTAATATAATAAAAATAAAACATACCTAATTTTATATATTAATAATTAAATTATTTTATAATTATATAAAATATTTATTGACTCTTTTTTTTAATAAAATTATTTAATTGTCAAAATAATTAAATGAACTGAAAAAATAAAACAGAAAAGCCTATCGCGCAACCAGAACCGCGGCCGACCGCGTGCTATACAAGTACACTCAACATATCCCACTGCTTCGCAGGCGGTAATTATGACTTAATCGTATTAAATCTAAGTATGAATTTCGAAGGCCATTTTCTCCACATTGACTACCCATTTGGCGCTAATACATTGAGTTAAACACCGTAAAGGAGTGATATTGTTACACTAAGTCTCGTCTTCAAATGGATTTTCTTAGTACCTCCTCTTGTCAGATTTGAAATTATTTAAAACCCTTGAAGAAATATGAATAAATAAAAGTAACGAATATTACATCTTGAAAAAGTAATGACTTTGCTTTTCACATAATACAATAAATATCTAAATACTTGCATCAAAGTAAAAATTTTTAATGTATCACTTTTTTAAAAAGAGATTTAATTGAATATATTAAAGAAATTATTAATACGTGAATTAATCTCGATAACATAATGCCTTATAGAAGCGCTCTTAGTTGATGGCATGGTTAAAGGTTCGATGTCTTTCATTTTCGTCGTTCAGTAACATCATGGCTAAGGGGATAAAGAGGTGTGTGCTTATGACCACACGATAGGAATGAAATTTCAAATTTTGTAATGTTATTTCAAAGATTAGTTCGGTGAACTAAAAAAAAACAATGGGATATTAATATTGTCCTATAACATTATTTATTCATAAAGTAATATTTTTGTGCGAAATATACAATCATATTTGCGAATTGTATTCTAAGAAGGACAGGGGTTTATGGGGTAGGTGAAATTATTAAATATTTAATTAAAATGTTGAGTGTTTTTTGAAAAATCGTAAAAAAAAAGCTTTTGACATTTCATTTTTTAAATGATTGATTCTAAAGTAGAAAAACATGAACTTTTTTAGTGTTGAATGTCATTTCATTATAACACGAAAGAATTTCAAACGGAACGATTTAGAAATCATTTTCATAAAAAAGTATCTATTTTGACTCATTTTAGAAAAAATCGTATAAAATATAATTATTTCGTAAAATAAATTATAGCATTTCGTGGTAAAGTAAATGATCTTTCCAAATCTGTAATTATTTTTTGCGTGAGTCTCATGAAAAAAATTAGATCGCATTTTAAAAACGTCCGAGAGAAAAAAAAGAAGTTCCGAATTTTTTCCTGGTGGTGAGAAATGGTACTATTTATGCGTTTTAAGGTTTTTAATTAATATCTTTTTAACTAATTGGGGAATATCGGTATATAAATGGTCAAAACGGATTCCTCGGATCATTCAAAAAATCTTGGTACTTTCGGCGAGTTTCTGCGTCGTGTGGTTCGTGAGAAAATTTGGCATCATACATAGATACTTTGTTTACCTTCGGATTTTAATAGTGTAGATTCTTCTAAAACTGAAAATACAGCAAATATTTCAGTTGTAATTATTACTATTATTATTTTTTTTTCATTCTCATATACACAATCTAAATGTCAGTTTTTCCTGTTACTATGTTTTCCTGTCCTAATATCAATATTTTGTATTAAAAAAAAACGTATCGTGACGAAATAAGGGATCTTTCCGATTCTGTAATTATTTTTTTGTCTAAGTCTCATAAAAAAAATCCGTTCGTGTTTTAAAAACACACGTCGGGGTAAAAAAAAAATTCTCACCTCTCGGTTCTTCATTCCGGTTGAGATGTATTAACGGAAGAAACAACACACAGGAGTAAAACTACGCGTTTTAAGGTTTTTAACTAATATCTTATTAACTAATTGTAATATCTGAATATAAATAGTAAAAATGAATTTCCCGGATCATTCCCTATCTTTTGGTACCTTCGGCAAGTTTCTGCATTGTGCGCTTCGTGAGAATATAGATGTACATACAAACAAACAAAGATAAATAGATACGTTTATTTACCTACGAACTTTAATATTGTAGATACACACACATATATATATATATATCAGCAAGCTAAGTCAGCAATGTTCATAATACTGCAGCATCCATTTTATAATTTTTAATCTCGGTTGCTCAAGTGTCCTTCATTGTGTGATTTTCCTACTGTCTATGTGTTTTTCAAATGTGTGATTGATGGATGTTTATCTCTAGTTTGTAGAGAATTAGACTATATATATATATATATAAAGCATAAGAACAAAAGAAAATTAGTAAGGTCGTTCAACATAATGTTCTCATTTATGAATTTACTCACTAATATGTATCGAATCCCTTTTAATCAATACATAGTTATATCGATATTTCAAATATATCACACAACACAGGTTCCTTTACACCGTTCAAAGCGCAACAACGTTCACGTTACACAACGTTAGACGTTCTTACATCACTTTTTAACGTACTTTTACAACGTTTATACATCAAAGCATTCTTTCTTACAACGTTCTTTTACACCACTTTTTAAGTAAAATATTTTTGATTAAATTATTATGTTTATGTATTGCTAAACGAATGGGAAAGCTTTCTCTGAATGAAGGCATATAATAAAGATCTCTTCGGAGATCAGTCTCTCCGTAGAACCTTCAACACTCCGCTACACCACTCACCAAGAGTTTTTAGGGAGAATTATCGTCGTTTATATTATTAATGATTGTTCCACTAATGAACTATTTAGTCATAAATTTTTTTATTTCAAGTTCTTTTTTTTTTTTTTGGATTATATTATTCATTTTGAAAATATTGTTTATACACAATTCCTTAAAAAATATATCTTTGGATTTATAATTATGTGTTAGAGCTGTTAACTAACAGCGCTCTCTAGCTGATTGTAAAATAAATTTCAGTGTGTGCAACAACCTCGAGCGAGGTGTGTGTGGAATGAGTTATTGAGTCATAACAGTCTACTAGTGTGTGTTTATTGTGTTGAGTAAAAACAATATGAATTATACAATAAATTTCCCGAATAAGAGCAAAATCAGTTTTTAAATATTTTTTATGCAAAAAATTTAAGTTATTGAGACATTTTTAATAAACAATAAGTAACCTCATATAATATTTTTGATAGTACTTTTAAACTAATTAAAAATAATCAATATGTATTTATCTTAAATATATATATATATATAAAAGTTTTGCGTGGAACGCCACGCGCGATAGAAATGAAACTTCTTTGGTGACGTTGGAACATTTATTATTTGCCCTATTATTCTAAACTGACCATGTACATGTCTCAATCGCCTAATTTACGGGAAAGGCGAAATAAGTCTTTCTGATACCAAATCCACAAAGTAGGAAGATGTGCTGGAATTTCTGGGTATACAAAACCATTATATTTTGATAAATTTGGTATATTTTTCCTACTTAAACTTTGTCGGCAATTTTAGCATTCTTTAATGTATTTTAAATTAATTCACGGTAAAATATTTTCGTGCTCAGCAACAGACTTTCTCAAATAATCTCTAAAACATAATAAATCACAAATCAAACACCTGTGTCCAAAAGGATTATCAACGAATCGCTTTTAAAAATCTTTTTGAGCATTTTTATGGGAATCATAGTCATTGTAACGTAAGATGGAATTTATTATCGATTTACATGCATCGGTTCCAAAGGAAATCGGTACAGAGGCGTATTACAGTATGAGAAAGAATATAGCAACATAACTATATAGATACGATTTTGATTTAAGATACAGGATATACTAGAAAAAGTGTGAAATCATGAATCAGAGAGAAAGCATTTAACTCGTTAAATATCTGTCTAATTTTAAGTGTGATGAAGGTTCACCGGCATAAAAGCTTCCTAACGAGCCACAGTTTATGAAGGTGTCAATAAATATTTGTGTCTACAAAGACCATCCTTCTAAGAGCACGACTTTTCACTTCTTGGGTGCCCTGGGAGGGGGGCTACGCTGAGAAATGGCTTTTACTAGACCATCCTAAATATGTTCAATAGGATTTAGATCCGGAGACCTCGAGGACCAATCTATTCGACAAATATCCCCTCCCTAATAAAATTCATCAACAATGCGAGTTCTGTGTGGCCGCTCATTTTCGTCCGTAAAAATGTAGTCTGGGCCTATTGTGCACCCAGAAAAAATGGTTCGTGGAACGCCGCGCGATAAAAGTGAAACTTCTTTGGCGACGTTGGAACATTGATTATTTGCCCTAATAATCCAAGCTGACCGTGTACTTGTCTCAATCGCTTAATTTGCATGAAAGGTATTCGTGACGAAATGAGTCTTTCTGATACCAAATCCAAAGTAGAAAGATGTGCTGGAATTTCTGGGTGTACAAAACCATTATATTTTGATAAATTTGGTGTACTTTTCCTATTTAAACTTTGTCGGCAATTGTAGCATGCTTTAATGCGTCTTCTAAATTAATTACCGGTAAAATCTTTTGTAAAATATTTTTGTGCTCAGCAAAAAACAGGCGTTCTCAAATCATCTCTAAACCATAATCTATCGATTCACCATGCATCAGTTCCAACACGCGCTAGACCTGTTGAGGGATCTGTAGTTGATGTCACAGGGTGGTTCGCAAAGTCCGTATTAATCTATGTTGTCTTTAGAAGAGTCTCAATAGCATTCCCATCCCTTAAACTGGGCATTAAGAGAGTATTTTGCTCGCTCGATATTCTCTCATGTACTCTGATAGAGATTTGGCAGTAGCACTTGATGAATTTGTATTCCATTTTTCTGTTAGTTTGTCACTTTTTCGTCAGGACTTGCTGATAGTTTTTTTATCTTTCACGAAACTCTTTTCCTCTTTGTGCATTTGATTTAGGCATTCTGACTATAATTAATAATAATTCAACGCAAATGAAAATTATAAAAACAAATTAGCTACCGAACACATCGTCATGTAGCCAACAATCTAAGGAAATATTTAAGAAAGGCAACACGCTTTTGCTGCGAAAGCTATTTTGTCTACATCGTAATGCACACACGGCAACTCATACAACCTTTGATAGATGTTCCCGTGTCTGGGGGAAAAGGACCCAATCGGAAGGTGGGTAAGTTGACCAATCGGAGAGGTAACCAATCATTGAACTTTTTCACGGATATGACGCAAGTCACGTGGTTTCCCCACTCCCTCCTTTTCCTCCCGTTCGATCACCATGGCGACGACTCGGGGGAATGGGGGGAAGACTACTTCCGTTCGCTTTTTCACCGTAACTCAAAACTGGGTAATTTTCTCATTCACTCTCGAGCGCAAAAAAGTTTCACTTCAGAAAAACAAATTAGCCGCCGAACACATCGCCATGTAGCCAACAATCTCAGAAAATATTTTAAAAAAAGGCACACTTTTGCTGCGAGAGCTATTTTGTCTACTCCGTAATGCACACACTGCAACTCATACAAGCGTTGATAGATGTTCCCGGGTCTGCGGGAAAAGGACCCAAAATCGGAAGGTGGACAATCATCCAACTTTTTCACGTTTATGACGCAAATCACGTGGTGTCCCCACTTCTCCCCTTTTCCTCCCAAAGGCCATCTCCTTACCGTGGCGACGATTCAGGGGATGGGGAGGGAAAGACTACTTCCGTTCGCTCTTTCACCTTAACGTAAAACTGGGCAAATTTCTCATTCACTCTCGAGAGCAAAGAAGTTTCACTTCAAAAATTAATATATGAAATGCTCAGAATTTTATATAAAAATACATCATAATTTCTTTTTGTCAGAATTATTTACATGTAATCAATTCATCAAATGATTCTATGCATTGTCCCCAATATATGAAACGGAAAACGTACGGTTTGAGGCATTCTACTGTAGTAATCACAGAATTTTCTCACACTGTAAGCTTCAAAATTAGTTACAAAGTTTGTCCACAGATAGCGCTATCGACTAAGGAAAATTACAAAACATTTTTAATATCCGTACCATCTCTGATCGGTATTTTATAATTCGCTTTGTGCTCTGCTTCGAAAATGTGTTTCGAAAATGATTTACTAGCTGGAACTACTTTCTTGTTTTAGAATTTCATCACCAGGACCAGTGACGAAGTAAGCTCATTTCGGGTCCTGGGCACAGAAGATCTACAGGCTCCCTTGTCACCGGCGGATCGAAATTTTTAACCAGCAAATCTGGTTTAAGTCCAGCTTATCCGCGCCCCTGGGAGCAAGCCCCAATGGATAAACCGGCACTAGGGATTGCAATATCGGACCAAAAGTTCAATACGGGTATTCGGTATTTTTTAGATCTTAATACCGGGATCCCGATTTTAATACCGGTATTAGGAATTTTAGAACAACACAGGTGTTTCTTTGTTTTATATTTGCCAGTTTTATTAGAGAGTGTAAATATCACAAAAAATAATTTGTAAATTTTAAATTATAACAGTATACAAAGAACACACACAAAAAAAAAGTAGAGGAACATCTTATTAATTTAAATAACAAAAAAAGTGTAAATATCGCTATTTAGTCTGTGATACTAGTACAAATTTTTAAAATGTGATCTTAAAAAAACAATGCATCAATTGCAGTGTTATTAAGCCTGGAACGTAATTTTGTGCAATATATATATAATTTCATCTGAATTATCATTTTTTCAAAATAATCTAAAATCCCTGATGGCTTGGGCTTAGAAAGTGTGCTAAAATTTGTATCTTCATCGCAATTATATTCCTTCCTCTTTAACAATTTTGTATCATGTTTCGTTTTTAAATGAGTATGGAGTCCCCGTTTGTACTTCCTCCATTCATTTTAATAACTCTCGAGCATTTTTTACATTGTGCCACTATACTCTTTTCACATCATATAAATAATGAAACCAAAACCAAAGTATTATCAATTGATTTTTTATGTTCTTTAAAATTATTCTCATTCATTATTATGGGTTATTATTTATGAGTATATATATACATAATTAATATAAAAATATTTTGAGTCCTAAAGTATGATATGCAAATACAATGTGAATAACAAACTCACCAATTTGAAATATATCAAAATATCGCGCACTTTCTTCACAATTACGACCATGTTTTCACAGATATGAATATCAGCCTACGAATCCTGAGCGTGTGCAGTATCGCTCTGAGCTGTAACAGGATATTTTTGGCCCGCCTCTTTGGATGATTCACATATTTTATCACTTCTCTTGACTGTTCGATACAACTTTGTATTCACAGTTTAATTAATTTCGCCCGTTAGGGAGACACAAAAATAAAAACGTATATTATTTTGCGATGTTGGTGATCGCTGAACATATAGTGGAGACAATTTTAAGAAAAAAAATCTAGTAAATACTGAAAAACCGGTATTTAAACTTGTGAATACTGGTATTTCTAAATTGTTGAAATACCAGTATTGCAATCCCTAAACGGGACTAAATTGCAAATGTCCTATACTATTAAAAAAATAATGAATATGTCTCTGCTCTTAACAGAAAATAATCAACAGGTCATAAAACGTTCTCTAATTCAAAACACGAATCAAAACGCAGAGTTTTGACATCGACGCAATTGTGTAGTAATAGTAATATTACATGTTATTACTTATCATGAGAATCATGGTAAAAATACGTGTTAGACAGATTCGTGTGTTACTGTACATAAAACTTTTTACGTAACTGTACATATAGCTTTACGCTAAATTGGTCGAAGCTCAAACGTCCTCTCGTTGGTGTGGAGACTAGGAGAGAGAAGCGCCAGCTCAGGTGTCTTCCTCTTCATTTGACCATTGTTCAAAATTATGTGGTCTATTGCCAAAAGTCCTCAAGTAGCTGAATAAGGCAACGTTGATATGTCACTCTTCGCTTTCTTTTACCTTTTTTTTAGATTGTACGCACGACTTTTAATATAAGCTGTCTGTGCGTGTACGCTACTGTAATCCTTAATAATATTATAAACGTGAAAGTTTGTAAGGATGTTAGGTACTCTTTTTCGCAAAAACAACTGAATGAATTTTAATGAAACTTTATATTAATATAGCTTATACACATCAGAATAACGCATAGGCTATAATTTATAAAGATATTGTGTGAAGTGTCCGAAACATAACGATAATTGTCAAGAAAATAGGAAAAAATTCTGCCATCTCCCAAAAATCCCGCGACAGCATATATCTATCTTTTATGTGTGAAGCAAAACTTTGCATTTTGTTTTGTCTACGCCAGGTGCCAGGAACTGCGAAAGCTTGAACAGGCAGAGTGTGAGGCTGATTACAATTTTAACATAAAATAAATACAACAAAGAGTAATATTAACGTATTATACTCTTCCAGATATATAAATTATTTATACTTTTTGTAAGCGTTCATTACATATAATAAGTAACAATGTGCTACTTTTGCTGAGCAGAGATCAGCTTAGGAAAATGTTTTCAAAAATCGACCCTTAAGAGAGTCACGGGGAGTTATAGATAAAAAAAAAATTTTGCAGCTAAAAAGACAGCCGATAGAAGTGAAAATTTGGAACTTTTAGTATTAAAATTTGAAATTTCATAATGTTTCAATTAAAATTATCAACATCAATCTGGTTTTCACATCTATTGATACTCCGAGCAACAATTATATGCATGTTTATATGGTTTTTTATTCAAATATATTACGGGCTCTACAAGATCATGCCAAAATATAAATACAATTGAATTGAAATAACAATTAATATAGAATCATATTATATTTATGGATAGTATTTTTGTATTTACTTAAATTTCTATGTACTTGATTTTCAACATTATTTTAATTGTTTGCATCATTTTCATCATTAATTTCAACAATACTTAAACTTTTTGTACTTTCAATTACTTCATTTTGTTCTAAGCAAGATACAATAGGCTTATGGTAACTAAAGTAAGAAAAAGGAAAATGTTTGATTCAAATTTATCTAAGTATCGCGTAAAGACCGCATCGATCGTCGTTTTATATTTTGTAGTTTCGATTTACTGATCAATGGACATATTTAAATTAACTGTTTCATTTAGGAATTCAATTAGTGGTAGATTTTTATCATCTGCAAAGTTAATATTGAAGTCTCCGCTTAAAATCATCGGTACATTATCATATTTTTTGCCAAATCTTTTTTAGAGTATTTCAGAACCTTCTTTTGTATAAATCATCAAATTTTCGAATAAAAATTGTTGTATCGGTCTCATAGGTTTTCCAGGCGAAATATAAACGGCAACCATTAATATGTATTGCCCATTCTCGGAATCGCAACGAGCAACGCATATTTCGCCTTTATCAGAAACATTAACACCAATACTTCTATACTTTGTTTCACTCAAGTTGGCAGCGTTGGGAAAGGTAGGGAATGTAACAATCCACTTGAAAAAGTAGTTCCAACTTGTTTTGGAATTTAAATCAACGCAAATGCACAGAAAATTGTTAAAAAGTATCATGTATTATAGAAATTGTAGGTTTAAAGATATATTTTATCACATCTCTTAAAAGCATTTATTCTTCAATACCTGTGAACGAATACAGTAGAAAACAAGTACTTGACTTTTGGCTGACAACAACAATATTTGGCTGAAAAAACCGGTTTTCAAGATTACATTCTTCCGAAATATTCGCGCCAAATCAACGCCATTCGTTTTGCGACCTAGCTTCATTCTTACGTAATATTGTTACATCTCGTGCGACTATCTTAATTTTTGTTGTTTTTTGAAATTTTAAACATGTCTAAGATAGAAATGTCAACAACCTCACTGTATACACCAGTAAAAGATTAGGTTGCAAAAGAAAATGAAACATTTAAATTCAACGAAATAGATGAACTTGTAACAAAGGGAATAGATAAGGTCTCAACTCAAAAATGGATAAATTGCATCAACCATGTAATTAAAAAAGAGAAAGAGATGTGGACTTGTTGATGAAATTTGGGGAAATCAGAAATTCATTATATTTGTGAACAGTGACTCTTCGGATAGCGATTCAGAAATAATGAGTGCTGATGACGTAAAAAAATTATCATCAAAGTCCTCCCGTTAGCGTGGTATGGTAGTTTGGAGAGAAGGATGCCAAAAATGTCGTCCTCGGCACTTGACCATGGCTCAAAAATTACGATGTTTTTCTTTAATGATGCAACATAAGTGTATACATAATCAGCTATTAAAACAGTTTTTTATGTAAACACTTATTTTGCATACTGTGGAGTGACATGTGGAACAGGGTTCTCGCCCCTCACTCTGGAAACTGTGCTTTAAATATAATATTTAATGCACAGACAAATGGTACCACAATGGTAGAAGAAAGCCCGTGCAACGCCGGGCCATGCAGCTAATAATATTTATATACAAAAAAAGGTTGATTTAATTTTTTAAATCACCTTATTTGAGTAAATCAAATTTCAAAATTTTCTTAGACATTGCTTTTAAAAATATACATTATATAAAAATCTCATTATCTTTATAATCGAAGTATATCTTAATGTAAATCTTTCCTTGTGCAGTGCTTTCGTTCTGATTCTAAGGGCTTCCTACATGGAGTGTTAAATATACATGTATATATAATTTGATTTATGAATACCTGATAAAAGAGCAATTGTCCCTTTAAAAAAATTTTATGGAACCTTTTTACAACAAATACAGTTCTTAATATCAAAATATATAGTTTTTGTAATAAATTATTATAATAAATAATTTTTTTCTTTAAAAGTTATACTTATTGAGCTGAATATATAAACTTTGCATATAATGTTAGTAACACAATTTTTGAAATATGCATCGAGATATTTTTTCCAGATAAACTATAAATTTTATAAAAGATTATAAGTTTTAAAATTGATAAATTTTTGAAATTAATCCCCCAATTCTATTATGTGCTTCTGTATATCTTAAGCTAACGTACATAAACGGCATTTACATGTAATGTGAATAATAATTACAAACTGATCTAAAACAGTAATAATAGAAAAAAGATGATTAATTATTTATAAATAAGATAGAAATTTGTATTTTATAAACAGATGTAATAAATGAAATTATGAAACTAAAGATATATGAGCCGTTTATTTTGAAAGTGGCATAACTCATTTAAAAAATCAAAGTAATGATAGCATGTTAATTACAATTTAACCGTATTTTTTCATTAAAAAAAATGCAATCAACATGTTGAGAACTATTGAGATTTTATTCGAGAAAATTTTTGCTAGTTAATCAATCAATATTTTTAAACATATTGAAACGCAAACCCTTAAATATCTCGATAAAAAAAGGAGCTTATATACTATTATTTAAAAAAAACCCTTATATACAATTTTAAAGAACAAATTTTTCAAGAGTAGTTTTTTTGCTCGCCAAATATGGAGAATTTTATTTGTTATAGTCACACTCTTCTCCTAGAGTAACCCTGTAGCGGCTGTGATTTGGTCCGCGTACCCTTCCCAGCGCTGCCAACTTAAGGTGAAACGGAGTATAGTGAATTTAGTATGTATGTCCATATGTGAAGTAATGAAGTGTGTGACGTATCTTGAGTATTGTGATAAATAAATAGGCTGATGGAACTTCGGGTCGTTTATAACTTACAACAAAGTTGAAATTCGGAATATCAAGTGGCTCTTAGTTTTTCATACGAATTTCTGACAAAAGCAGAACATTTGACTTTTTTACGATAGCATCATTTTTAGGTCAGCTGCATGCGCATGCAAACTTTGACAATTGAATGAAAATATCGATAATCCTTTCTCGTTGGAGATGAATTCTAGAAAAGTTTTGGTGACCGTTTGTAGAGTAGAGTTTTGTAACCTTTTCAATTCTAACGTTAGATCTTCTTGATGACTTGTTGATCTTTTATGATGTTTATCTGTTTCTGAAGCATTCGAAATTTTGGATTGGTAGAACAGGAACACGAACACTTCTAGTGTTCCTGTTCTACCAATCCAAAATTTCCGGCTGCTGCTAATATTTTCTTGAGTAACCAAAAATAAACCTTGAATCCTCGTTACTCTTGTTAAAGCTATGTATACTAATTCTCTAGGATGTTTGCGATCGTATTCGTAGACAATTGCATCATAAGTACCTCCCTGTGATTTGTGAATAATCATTGCCAGAACAGAAATAAACGGAAAATGTTTTCGTTTCGCTATTATGGTTTTATTGTTATTGAGTGGAACGGATGATGTGTGTATCTGAGGAGTGATTGGCACAACATCTTCGTCAAGATTCAGGCGGCCACTAAGATTTCTCGATTTTGTATCTCGTTTTCGTCCACATAGTTTTGGAAATTTTCGTCCAAATTCTTATATGATGTCATGTGATTTTCATCTCTCTCTACGTAACACAATTTTCCAACAGGGCCATTTGATAATCCGTCTGCAACATCTATGTTGTTTGTTATCAAGTAAGGTCGGTTGAGAACTAAAATTAATTCGTAAGGCAATCCACCAGTGTTATATATATATATATATCAGCTCTTATTTTATGCAACTTCTGTCTAACAAAATTTTCTTGCTCAGTATTATGACACCCTACGAAAATATCAGATGCCAAAGATATTGTTTTATTTTCTTTACTGTTTAAAATAGAATGGTTGTACTCGTTTACCGCGCGGTGTTTGTATATATAAGCCTAATTCCTTCAGGACATATTGATTGAGCTTCTTTTGCGATATATCTTGATTCTATTACCTGTATTTCGATTCCGTTAAAATATTTCCATTTACATTCAAAAATAGCATTATTGTATTATTTTAATATCGAAATATAAATGCAAAATTTTAATTTCTCACATAATTTGACTTCTAAAATTCCAAAAGTTATATTTAACCGTTACCTTAAAACCGTTATAAGTTTCTTATTGTGCAAAACTAGTGGTAAGTTTTAAGTAATTATTTTTTTAAGAAAATCAAGAAACTATTAAATATGCAGAAAATTTATTTTCATAATATATTTTTCAATTCGCGACAAAATTACTCGGTAAGTTGGTGAATTACGAGTTACGTCGCCAATAGCTTTGTAGCGCGACGTAAGCAAAATTCTCAATTACTCACTTGGTAAGTTGGCTTTCGTACTAAACCTGCCATCTGCGAGGAGAAGCAACCTTTACAGCACGAAGTGTCATGAGCATGTCGGTGACGTGAACCCATAAGATTTTCCCCTACCAAAAAAAGTGTCCAACGCGTCTAAAGAAGTTTTCACTTAAAAAACAATCCTTTTTATCAGCTATTAGATCTACAGACTTAAAATTTAACAAACAGGGTTTTTTTTTTGTTCAGGTGAGATATGCAAAAACCTTTTTTTTTTGTTGTTTAATCTGCAATTCACGTAAAACTAACTCATTAAAAACTTCTTTATCCTTCAATCTGTATTGTTTAATTTTTCAATTCACCCGTGCGAAGAACGGGTATAACAGCTAGTAATCTATATTTAAAATAAAGTTTTAAAATCACCAAAGAAAAATAATAGGAAATTTCGGACAATTTTTTACAAAGTAATTTTTGAGGTTGAGAGAGATAAATTCATTTGTACATATTCGACATTTTTACTAAATAAAAAGATAATTTCTTTATTGAATATTTAACATTTTGAATCGCGATTTTAACTTGTTATATGAGTTGAATACTTCTATTTTTTGCTAAATACAAAATATTTATACTAGTTTTTTAAAAAACACTTTTGTTACACCCTCTTTATGATTTAATTACAACTTATAGTTATGTGTTTCCATTTTTAATACGTTTGTATACATTTGTCAACAATTATAACTTTTGTTTGTACAAATAATGATCACAGGATGACATGGTTAGATAAAGTGAGTTATTATATAACATAGGATTGCAGATTTAAAAAAGTAAAATTAAAAATTTAGATTTTAGTAGAATTTAAAAAAATAAAATAAAAGTACAAATATCTGTATTACTGTTTATGCCTGCATTCATCAAAAATGAACCTAATTTTTAAAAATTATTTTATTCGAAGTTTTGAAAAGTACAGTTTTAGCTATCAAGGGGCTATATTAACTATATATAACATGATTACAATAAAGAATTATATTTTGGCTAGGTGACATTTATACAGAAATCAAAATAACAATCTCCTCTGTGGTTAAAAAATATGTTTAGTGCTACTAAAATAATTAAAATTTTGCATTTCCACAAGGCTCTATTTTTTTTCTTTTTTGCATGACCTAAAGAAGATACAACGTAACATTATATTTAATAAATATTTGTTTTCCTGCTCATATAAAATAATCAAAATTGCTTGCAGCGCACAAATATTATTTTTGAAATTTAAGGTGGCAAGTTGCTTTTCAAATAAGGAGATATTACATTTGCAAAGTGAAAATTCCTTTAAAATATGTATATAAAAGAAGTGAAAGGTACATAACTTTTTATTTGGCTATTATATACAGCCACACATCATACAAAACTAACATTACAGTTCAAGAAATAACTAACACTATACATTAACTTTAGTTACACACCAGTTTTGTTTCCATCCTAGCAATTGTAACAGTCCTTTTTGAAGTGATTACTTCTTTAGGAACGTTTTGCTGGAGAGTGAAATTTAATGAATATCACGCTCGGATTTGTAACGCTCATTTGGTATTTTTCGACTTTAGTCGGAAATTGTGCCCAAGGTCATTCACGACATACATACCCCTAAAAAGGCATGTGACCGAGGAAGGACGTCCCCCCATCCCTCCGAAATGACATGAAACATGGTAGGCTGTCCCCCACACCAATACGCCGTAAAAGTAAAGTTCCTACAACTTTATATCTTATCCACAGCTTCGATCTAAGTGGTGCTCCCCCCCGCCGCAAGCTCTTTCTACGGATTCTTTCTAATCCTAGTAGAACCATGAAATTGAAACATGAAATATTTTTAAAAAGTAGGCTTAGAGAGATAGAGAAATCCTACAGTAAAATTAAGCTTAAAATGTAGAAAAAGGGCAATTTTTTTTATAGAACTAAGTAATTAGTGTAATAATTATTAGCAATATTGCAGTGCATTTAAGAATAAAAATCTATTTTTTTAAGTGAAGCAGAATAGCAATGAACAAATAGTTCTATTAATCACATAATTGCTTAAATATACTTCGAGTCTAAAAAGAAAATTAAAACACTTAAAAATTTAAAATTACGAAATCAAGTATAAAAGTATTAAGAAAAATTACATTACATAATTTAAATATAATAAGATAAAATGTAATTAAGAAGACTTATCTTGCAGCAGCATCGAATATGCTTGTAAAAAACTGCCATACATTGACAAAAGAGCTAGTATAAGCTAGAGATTATGTGATATAAATCTTCTGATTATAAATCCCGCTTTAAAGATTTTGACCTATATTTCTCTTTTCCCAACAGACTGCATGTCTTACTATCTCTTTCCTTAAATTAATTCATGGATAGAATCGACTATTGTTAAATTATAACCAAAATTCACAAAGCCGGATCGGGTCTTCTGAACAAATTATAAGTTCTCAGCAAATATTCTCTAACGTCTTTTTCATAAGAAGACAATTACCGATAAGGGGTAGTCTCCCCATTTGGAACCTTAGATCCAAAACGCAAATGAGATTTTGCTCGAAACAAAATCATGAACTTCGTAATAAATAATTAGTCAGATTTCATTCCAGAAGACTACAGCATGCAATTGCACGTTTTTATCGAATTTTAAACAGTATACGCGGCGCTGCCAATCAACCCGTGCTAAAATTACAAAGCAAATTCGAATGGAATGCAAGCTTTATCGTCATCTACCGACACCTGGTGGAATGAGAGAAGCAGTGTTCCAAAAATTATCCCCCACAGAAGGCATCAACGACAGTATCATTTATAATTTTCGCGATGGTGCGAAACAAAGTAGAAAAGTTTAAAATTTTGTTGTTCTGGGGTGTAAAAGGGGAAATTCAGTCGCTTTTTAATAAAAAAATTATTTTTTTTCACCTTCTATTTAAAATTTAATTAAAAATATAATGTACTTAAGCAGTTACAACTGCCTGCCAGCGTTCTGACAGCTCTTATTCAAACCCCTGCTCCTGGAAATGAATTCCTCTATTTTAGAGAAAAAGTATTTTTCCACTGCCATTTAGATGCCCTCATAATTAATATATCCATTTACACCAAGAAAGTCTTGCAGCGACCTAAACAGATGACAGTCAGATGGTGCAATTTCAGAAAAATATGCTGGCTTAGTTCAAGTTTCTCAACCCAAATCTAAAATTTTTTTTGTGGATTTTCTTACCACGTAAGGAAAAAATACAACCTTTATGCTGGCCAAAGATGGACGTTTAGGTTGAATTTCTTTATTTAAGGTATTCGACTACCCTAAAATCATGATTTTTTAATAAATAAACAAATATTTTATGATTTTATTTTATGGGCCATCTTATTCGCTTTATAAAAATACCATGTTTTTTTATTTTTCATTCTCTAGAAGAGAAACAAGTGTTTTAGTAAAAGCAGATGCCATAACTTTACATAAGATGTCAAACTTTAAAATGTGTTTTACTCGAAATGTGTTTTTTTCGAAAAGCTCAAACGGGGAGACGATTGCTCAAAAAGTTTTAAAAATAATTTGCTCAAATTTTTTCTGTGTATTCTGTATGACAGTTAAAGTGTTTTAACTTTCAGATTTATCAATCACTGTTTTATTACCAAATTTACAGTCCTTTCTTATTTACAGTTTTTTTTATAATCACTGTTTTTTTTTAAAGTAATTTCATATAACAACTAAGGTAAAGTGCTATAGTTTTTGTAAAAATAAAAATTACTTTAATCCTGAAGGTTACTTCAAAAAGGAATAGCAAATTAATATATCACAATTGAGAATTGGTTTATTTACTATTTGTACAAAGTGGGCCCCATTTTGGTAATTATTTGTCAATTTTTACCCAGGTTTACCAATTTTAATAGTAATAATTTATTTTTCTGTTCTTAATTTTACCTTTTTTTTCCTTAAAATGCACTGAATAAATCTAAAAACCTCAAAAAAATCTCAGCATCTCCATTTTTTTTTAAAAAAAAAGTTGTCGTAAATAGTCGGGTACCTTAAAACATCTTGCGAACAGTAAGGATTAGCATCGAAAGTTTCATTATCTTTCAGCAACTCATATTGCACTACACCCTTATGGTCGCATCAACAACTCAACATAACCTTCTTATGAAGAACGATAACTTTGGATGTGGGTGGTGGTGGTGTCTCCTATTGTGAACACATGCCTTCTTTTTCTAACCACGTATTTGTATACTGTCCACTTTTCATCTCCAGTCTGCAAGTGGTCCAAAAATGTTCCCTTTTTGACGAGCAAGATTTGAAGAACATATCGAAATTCTGTCCATTAAAATTTTTTGCTTAATTCGTGTGGCACCAAAACAGAGAAATTAGACACGAATCCCAGCCTTTTAATGTGATGCAAAACAGTAGTCTGATGAATTCGAAGATTTAAGCCCTCTTCTGTGGAACTTAACGTTCGATTTGTGCTGATCATACTGCGCAGCACTTCATCAATGACATCTGAAGTCCTTCCTGATCTGGGTTCATCTTTAAAAAAAAAGAAAAAAAGAACCACGTGGCCGTGGTAGCCTAGAGGTCATGGTAACTGACGCGTTGCCGGCGTTTTATGAGTTTGAGCCTAGTACCGCTGAAGACCCGTACCGTGTAGGATGATGATACGCGTTAAATCTGTCCATGATCAAAAGTCCTCCCGTTGGCCTGGTGTAGAAGTTAGGAGAGAGGGTGACAGCTCTGATGTCATCCTCGTCACTTTACCACACTTAAAATTTACGAGGGTCGTCACCAAAAGATCTGGAGTAACTAAATAGTGTGACGTTAATATTCACTCACTCAAAGAAAAGTCCCCCGAACGAAATTTTACAAACCATCTTTATTATGTTCGAGCTGTTATCACGTCCTCTCCAAATACGTCACACAAGTTGTTTTACTCATACAACATACAATGTCTCTCCACTCATGATGTCAGCTTTACAAGTTTAAATAGGCTGACTATATATATATAACGTACAAAAAATGTATATAAATCATCAATATCAGTCGTATTCGAATTCTTGCTAATCCGAATGCATAAAAGTGCACGTGTTCAAAAACGACTGAATGAGTGAGTGAAACATTGCACTATTCAGCTACTCAAGGGCTTTTGGCGATGGACTTCGTAATTTTGAGCAACGGTCAAGTGATGACGAAGACACCTGTGAGCTCTGGCACTCCCCTTCTAACTTCAACACTACATCAACAGGAGTACTTTTTGACCCTCGACATATTGAAAATGCATCGGCCCCTTCTCCATGGCTGCTTTTCAGCGGTAGTCCAGCGAACTCATGACCCTCAACCCAAAAACGACAGAACTTTCCTTTATTCCCAATAACTCAACCGATTATTCTGGATTGATGCTGCTTTGGTTTCTAGGTTATGTGTCCACGGATATTTGAATGCGATAGACTGGAAAGGGACATGGGTCCGAAGCAGATTTACAAGTTTAAAAAAGCTGACTAAAGCTGATTCATGGATCATCAATCACATAAAAATTTAACCGTTTAAAGATGTTTCAGTCGGATTCGCGAATTTTTGCTAAGGATCGATAATGCATAAAAGTGCACTTATTCAAAAACGACAGAGTGAATGAGTAAATATTAACACCGCAATATTCAGCTACTCCAGGGCTTTTGGCAATGGACCTCGTAACTTTGAACCACGGTCAAAAAGACGAGAATTTCCACATTACATCAACGGGACGACGTTTGATCCTCGACATACTTAACGTGCATCGGCCCCCTCGGCATGGCTGATTTACAGCGGAGCTAGGTTCGAACTCATGACACGCTGACCAAAACGACAGAACTTCCCTCATACACAATAATTCAACTGATAATTTCGATTGATGCTGTTTTGGTTCCTTGGTTATGTATAAACCAGCTTTTTTTAACTTGGGGCGCGCCCCCAGGGGTCGTGATAACTTTTCAGGGGGGGCCCAAAAATTAAAAGTCGAAAAAAAAAGACAATTTTAAAAATTAAATTTTCAGGTAACAAAAAAAAATTTCATTCTGACATTAAAAAAAAAAAAATACATTTACAGATAAATGATTATTTTATACAATTATTTTATAATTAATTTAACAATACTAAGTTAATAACAAATTTGATGATTACCAGTGACCTTATGGGCTTGTATTAAAACTTATCTTGATAATTTGTAAAAGGTTTTAATTTTTTTCCCCAATTTTTTTAATAAAAGTTACGTGATTCGCTCCCCCCCACCGTTTTCCACGTAGATCCATATGTGTTTTTTTTGGGGGAAAAAGGGTAAATAATTGTATTGAAAGTAGTGCACAAAAAATCGCGTACTTCGGGAAAATCGTGTTTTTTATATATATATATGTCCAGAAAAAATGCTTTCGAGGGGATTTATATACGTCAAAAGAAGAGGCTAAAGTCATTGTAGCTTTTTGTGTCAAATTATAGTATTATTGAATTCAATATATTGTTTTGTATGGGAAAAGGGGGAGCGAATTTTGATTAATATTGGGTGGAATATTGAAAGTTTGAGAAGAAAGATATAAAAGATATTTGAATACGATAGATTGAAAAGGGCAGGGAGAAAGTAGTAATTTGTTTGAGTCTGTGTGATCGATTGAAGATACCAGAAGAAAAAGGTAATGGTAGCATATGACCTAATTAATTTTTTTTTTTTTTGATTTTGTGCGTGATTGCCTAATTTTCTGCATTCAACAGATTAATATTGTTAGAATTTTGAAGACTATTGAACAATATAATGGAAACATTTCGAATGAGTTTTCTGCGAGTAGTAATATTAATGGTTTTGCGTGTTTCATCGATGTGCAATACAGGATACACTCGCTATGGGTATACACTAGATGATTTTAAAAAAAAAAAATTAGACAAAAGACAGAGAAAGGTCCAAAACGAACATGATCTTCATGCTAAAAATTAAAATTTCCTTGGTGCATGAGAGGGAATTGGACCAGTGGCGTACACAGATGATATTATTACAGAAATGACAAAATCTAATGAAAAGGCTTTAATTTGAGCTAAAAGCTCCTGTAAAAAAATCGTATTTTAATTAATTTTTTTTGAGAAAAATTTAGAGACTTACTTTATACAATGCAAATGAGTTTTAAACATTGTCACAAAACTTTGATATACCCAGATAAAATAAATATAATATCGAATTTTCTTCATTTTTCCAATTTTACTTTTTAAAAAAAGTGTAAAATGAAATTTCTTTTGATAGCAGTCATTACTCAATGTTAAACTCTTAATGTTGAATGTGCAAAGGACATAATACCGAAAAAATATCAATATAAAAAAAATATGTTTTAAATTTTATATATACAATGTTGAAAATCAAAAGAGAAAAAAAAAACAAATTTATTTGCATCGAAAAGAGAATAAACGTTTCTAAGTATATACAGGATTTATAAAGAACCAGCGCATTCGGGAACACTTCTGCGTATGAGTATCTGAAAGTGAAATATCGTTGGCGGGATGAACAGTTTCTAGCCTGCCGTGGTTTAAAATCTCATCATTGGAAGTTAGAGTGACTATGATGATTTAAATTTAACTCTTGTCCTTTGGTAATTTAATGTATTTGAATGTTGAGACTTACAAGTTAAAATTTATGAAAAATACAAATTAAATATTCTGAGAATGCATTAAGTAAAAGAGAAAAAAAATTGTTTGGGGCGGCCCGGAGTAAGACTGAGTTTTTTCCTTTTAAGAAAGGTTGTCTTTGATTATATAGTAGGCAGGGTAAATAAAAGCATCTCATATAGTACTAAAACCATGTATGTATTTTATTTATTCTATTCACATTTTTCATATTGATTCGGTAAAATAATATATATATATAAAATAATATACATCAATTATATTACATAAATATATTAATAAATAATTAATATATATAAGTACTATGTGTTAAGAAGGTTGATTTAACTCACTATTAATACTCACGCCATTATTAATCAGATGAGTTAAAACCGAGTTTTTGTACTGACTGATCTTTGAAGATTTCTAATTCTGATCTAAGCTCTGAAAATTTTTGAACGGCTCTTTTGACAGCGCGTGACGTGTGATACGCTCTGCACGGATTCTACGACTACCTATTAGGACGGTGGACGCTACAGAGCCGCGTTGCTTCGGCAACCCTCATCAGCTACCCTCATACAATAGAGCATCTGATTTCGCAGCCCTTATCAGGGCTCTATCTGACAGAAGCCGACTTCTAACTCTTCTCCCCTCTGGAAACGGTAACGACGCGGACATGGCTAATCTACCTACCGACATGGAACTGGAACTAGCTTTATCGCAAAGGAACTCTACAAGGACTCCATCGCCACAGCCCCAGTTCACACCATGTGAGCAGTTAAAGTTCAACAAGGCTCAACTGGCAAAAATGGAGACCTTCCGCAAATGCAAACAGGTTCCGCGTTGATGCACCCAACAGATGCCTGCTGACCACTACCCAGAAAAACCTTTTAAAATGAGAGCCCTCACGGAGCTGCAAGACGTAGAAGAGACCATGACTATAGCGGTAACTGACATTGACTCTTACGACCCATGTACTATCCCCTGGCTGCCCTCACCATGAAAAAACCCCAATCAATTCTCCTACGAAACTAAGTCTACTCCAAAAATTAGTAATCAAGCAAACAACTCAGGCAAAAGAAAAGATAACTCAACTTTTGCATATCCCCCTTTAAAAAAACCGCTCGCAAATTGTGTTATATTTTCCTGAAAACAAGGAGATTAACATAATAAATACGCCCTGCCACAGGACGTCCAATTAATTAACTCCGAAAACCTAGGTTCAGCTGTGCTTAAAAATAACCCCTCCTCCCGCTGCATGGAAACCACTATACCGGGTCGAATAATCCGACTAATCAGAACGTCAGCAAACCAGCTCCCCCCACCCGTCATGCTCCTAGTAGGGAAAAATTGCAAAGCTGAAATGGTCGCCATTACAAAGGAATTTCCAAAAATTAGATCCCGACTAACGGGTGATTTCCTCAAGCTGTATACAGACAGCTCCGAAGAACGTACAGCTACTTAAAAAATTAAGATTTCAATTCTACACCATTAAAGATAAAGCCGAGAGCCCCATAAAAAGTGGTAATCAAAGGTCTCCCGCGTACCTCCAACCCCGAAGAAATTAAAGAGGATTTAGAATTACTTGGCTACACTCCAGAAAGAGTAAATCAGCCAATAGGTAGGAAACCAAACGCGCCCTCCCTATCTTCTTAATAACTCTCTCCCGTAATTTAGATAATCTAAAAATATTTGATCTTAAAACTCTTAGCTACCTAAGCATCAGAGTTGAAGGATATGATGGAAAGGGCGTAACGCAATATTACACCTGTAATAACCTCAACCACAGCTCTGAAAACTACCACCTAAACGCAAGATGCCTAAAATGCGGTGAAAATCACCTCACTCGTGGTTGCTCAATTAAACAAAATTAGAAACAGCCTACTGTATTAATTGCCAGGTCTACGGACACATAGCAAACTACAAAGGCTGCCCCTCACTCCCCAAACCCCCAAAAGGAGCCGCAAAAAAATAATAGAGAAACTGCTACTTGCTAATATTTATAATAGTTTTAGTAAGACCAAACGTTTCTTATACTCCGGCAGCAAAATGGAGCGACTTATTCTAAAAAACAACCCACAAATGGCGACACGAGGACTGGGTCTTCCTTTAAACCAAGGCAAGAAAACCAAATCCCCATCTAATAGATACAAGCAGTAATTTTTCCAGAAATTTCAACCATCGAAATAATAGCTTCAATTTTAAATAACAATAACAATTTTATGTTCAAAACAACGCTGCAAATGACAATGCATTGTTGTCTTATGCAGCTGTCTAGAAATCCTTTGCAACAACAACTTAATCATTAATAATTCGAACCAACCACTAAATCAGCCAGATGTACGCCCAAATAGAGGCATCCCGCAGCAATATTGTATGTCTAGTTCCTCTCCAAATTGGCCTGTTGCGTAATTTGGAGACGCAAAGCATTTGGTTTTGCTTCAGGCATGTGCGAATCACGTATTTTTATGGCACTCCCAGAGATATCATTCTCATACAAAACTCACTTGAGACCTTCACACACATTAATATCATAGTGCCTGCCATAGAAATGATAGAATCTCGGACGGACTTGTCAAACATTCGCTCAAGCACTACTGTCTCCCCACCCCACCTCTCCGCGCTATGAAAGCAACTAACATAATACTAGATTCCCAAAACATGATCCCATCCTACTCTATTACCAGTGTTTTATATCCCCCTTCTTCCTGGCGAAACATGAGCACACTATTGATATCGAGCACTTTTCTTCAAACTGCCAGTAATTGTGTTCTCTTCGGAGATTTGCAACGCCACTCATAATGCGTAGGTGTAACATTAACACTAACAGGGTAAGGCACCTCTTTAACTTCGCTAATATGTTAAATTTAAATATCGCCTTTCCCCCTACTTCTACTAGATTTGGTCATAATTCTGCGAATACAATAGACATCGCACTTATAAAAAAACTTCTACCACCCTTCACGATTAACTCCATTAACGATCTATCCTCAGATCACACAATCCTGTTTTCTTAAATTTCAACTTTAAACCCCAGCAGTGGAACCCTCTAATCAAGAGCGGTCTCCACTGATTGGAGTAATTTAAAATTAATTTAAAATAAAAATCTTTTCCCTCTTTCATTTACCATCACAACAATATTAATAAGCCTACTACCGATTTAGAGTGCAAATTACTGAGTTCTCCGACGCGGTCATTACGAGGAAACTCTAGCCACGCCTCCTGATAATAGAAATCGACCGTCGAAATTTTCACTCCACAACATATTAACCAGCATTAAAGTCAAAACTACCTTCGCAAAAGATATCACCAGAACCGCTAACCCTATTTTAAACACATTACAATAGAAACTGTCGAGTTTTAAAAGAACTTAAAAAATATACAATAACATTTGGCAAAAAGACTGGAGAAAGCACTTAACACCACAGACAACAACAGCCTTTGGCACTTTTTAAAATTTTTCAAAGTAAAGGCCAAATTCTACCTCTAAATTGTACGGCAGGTACGGCCGTCACAGAGATCAGCAGAAAGCTAATCTTCTTGCTACTAACATTAAAAATAACTTTGTCGAAAATGAGCGCGAAAATGATACTTATAACCAAAACGACGAATTAATTAACCCCACTGTAAACAACTTTCTTTCTACTCCCCCCACCACTTTCATTGAACCTACTCTTCCGGATGAAATAATCCACTGCATTAAGCATGTCAACGCCAGAAAGGCCCCGGTAAAGACTCTATCAATAACCGTATGCTAAAAAATTTTCCAGTTAAATTAATCTTTATTTTAACAATTCTCATCAATAAAATTCTCAAATTTAATCACTTTCCAGACAACTGGAAAGAAGCCATTATTTTTCCAGTTAACAAACCTGGTAAAGACCCCCATCTAGCATCTAGTTATAGACCTATCTCTCCTTTCCACAATAAAAATAAACTTACTGTGAATCTATGCTATTATTTCTCACAGTTACCTTTAAAATTTTCATTAATGATAAAAACATTTGTAATCACTCAATCAATATGGTTTTGCTAATAAGTTCCTCTTCACATACACACCCACTTTAAGATTAACTGAACTTATACATCTCGGAAGGTTTCCAGAAAGAAAGCACAGGAGTTGTATTTCTGGGATACATAGAAGGCCAACTTCGTGCGTGTTTGGATTAATGGACACTTTTCAAGCCGCTAATATCCTATAATCCTCCCCTCACAATTGTGATTCACTTCATTCACTCCTATCTAACCAACCGTTCTTTCAAAATTCGAATTAACGAGTCCCTATCCTTTTTTATACATACCACTGTTTCTGCAGAGGAACATCACAGGTTCCTTGCTCGGCCTGCTCTTTAATCTCTATAACAATATTCCTAATTACTCACTAACCAAGATCAATCTTTTACGCTGATGATACGGCCATACACACAACTTACAAAAACCTGACAACTATATCTTTTGCACGCGATTAACAAGCATCTTCTATTTCTACGACAAATGGAAAATTAGTATCAACGTGGAAAAATCTAAAGCCATTATTTTCTACAAAGCACTTCACGCACACTCATGTATACAACAAACAAGATCCCTCGTCTCCAGGACGCTAAATATCTTGGAATAATTTTCGATACACACCTAACATAGAAACAACATATTTTATACGCTCATGATAAGTTCCGGAAAATCATGTTTAAACTTTTCTTTAATAGGCCGGAACTCTCATTTAAGTATAAGAAAACAAAATTTGCTTCCCTATATACAGCAAGCCCGTAATGCGTTCAATAATAGCTTACGCTTGTCCAGTATGGGGCTCATACTTGTTAATACAAATATTAAAATTCTTGATACTCTGCAAAAATTCTCTAATACGCATGATTGTCAAAGCCACAAGATTCATGCACAATGACGACATATGTAACCATTAAAAGTACTAGTTTTAAATCTCCATATTCAGAAAATAGCCAATTAACTTTTCAACACTCTACCACAAACCAATAATTCTAATAATATAGCTTAAATTCCTCACATTCCAAATGATAACACTAAAAGTCGGAAAGGTGACTTCTTGATTCTTATAATCCTCCTTAAACTAATTTTTTCCTGCAGCCATTTTTTATTGCACCATAGTTAGCTAAAATTTTACTTTCTTTTAAATTTTGTCATTATTAATTTCTCTCTTCCCCACTGGAAAAGCGCCTCCCCATTTTCTAAATCTCAGCCCCCAAGGCAGCCAATTGAAGTCACTGTTCACTGTACCCAGCATCCAATCAGAGAGCAGCCTCTAAGCTCTCAAACAAGCCAAAACTCTAAACTGTTTTTGCCCAGATGAAGCACCATAGCCACGCCTCCCGGATTCCTTCGTTCGACCAATCGCCGTCATGCCACTCAGCAGAATGGAAAACACCACTTTCGTCAAGCCCAACATCAAAGTCTTGTCTCGATATGGGATTGAGGACTGTTTTACAGTCCAGATGCCCAAAGAATAACGCCCATTCAACGCCATCTGAATTAGTTGTTGGAATTTCCAGTATTGGTTAAAAGACTGATTTAGATGCCTTCGATCGCGGACAAATCGTAGGTGCACGTCGCATGGGCCATTCAATTTCCGAAATCGTCAGACAGCTACTATTTTCAAGCTCGATAGTGTCAAGAGTATACCAAGAATACATGGATGATGGACGAAACACTAGCGATCAGACAATTTGCGAAGGACAATTGGCCTTGACAGTGCGTGGCTCAGGTGTATTGTACGTAGCCAAAAATTAGGTCAAATTACCATCTAGTTGAATGACAGTGCCACAGCCGTACAGTCAGTAAATGGATTGTGCAAAGCTTGCTTCACCGTATGTGTTTTGGGAGCTGTCGACCTACGAGAGTACCAATGCACAATACTCGCCATCGGCCTGCGCGTCTTGCCCGGGATAGAGAGCACACACACTAGAATGCAGAGGACTGGAAACGAGTAGCATGGAGAGATGAGTCTCGATTCCGACTACTTAACGCCGACGAAAGGCTGAGAATACGGCGCCAGGCTTATAAAGCCATGGATCCTGCATGCCAGGTTGGAACTGTACAAGGGCATGGTGGCTCAATCATGGTCTAGGGTGTTTTTTCGCGGCACTGTTTGGGATCTTTGGTGCGTGTATCAACCTCCCTCAATGCAATTTAGTACGTAGAATTGCTGGGTGATCACCTCTGTCCGTTTATGCTGTTCTGTTATGCGCACAGCAATGGAGTTTTTCAGTAAGACAACTGTGCGTCTCACAAGTCCCGGTTGGCTACTGCCTGCTTGGAGGAGCGTTTCTCTCCCTTTTCTGTCATAAACTGGCCACCTAGAATCGCAGTCTTAAATCCTATTGAGCATGTTTGGGATGTTTTGGAACAAGGCACGAAAAGCCATCACACAGCATCAACGAACCTTACTGAATTATGGACAGCTTTAGCCAATATTTGGCAAGTCATTCCCGTGGAACGTTTCTAGAAACTTCTTGAATCTATGCCTCGTCGTGTGGCAGTCGTTATCAATGCCAGAGGAGGCCCAACTCGTTACTGTGTAGGTATCCCTAATTCAGTGGCACTTCAGTGTAATAAATGGCTTTTAGTAGTGTAGTATTATCCTTTTGATTTAATCGGTAAGTTCAGATCCATCGTGTAAAATTCAAAAAGGAGGAGCAAGTAAAGCTTGTTCTTAGTTTCCATAAGTAATTGCCAAAAAAAAATGTGAAACACACTCACAAAGCCTTACCTTAATATTTTTCACCCTTGCAGCGTTTCGAAGTAAAAAAGATCAAACGCAAAAGAGGAAAGGAAAAACTAATCCACTGAATTATTTAACAAATTAAGGAAAAAATGAATAACAATTTAAGTTTATTTTGTCCAGTTTCCATTCACTTGGTTTAAAATGACACGCATTTCGCAATCTCCAAACCTTGAAGTGACGCGGATAATGTTCCGCGAGAGATCATTTGTTGATCCTCAAAATATCTTATTGTTTACAAAGTACGTTCTCCCATTGTGGTTACGCAGTCAATAAATATCAACGAGATTAAGCTTAAGAACAAAAAATAATGACAAAGTTTTTTGCCATAAAGGGTTGTGTTATGATCCATCAAATCTTAAAGGGCTTCCTGAAAGCCTAAATTTGAATATGCGAATCACGAAGTCAGAAGCGAAGAAGATGGGTGGAGTTAAAACACTTTTCCAACTCTAAAAGTGTTGTCAGTGAGTGTGAATTAATGAATAAATTTTTGAATTCCCCACATCTGCGAATGTGTCAGAAGGAATCGTTTCAATGATTGATACTTAAAAAAAGCAGATAAATGATTGCACAAATCCCGAGCGGCGTCATTGAAAATTATTAAAGAGGGGTGGTAAAGTAATAACTACATCATCACAATTTATTTCGCAGATTGAAGACATTATTTAGAAATCTTAAAGGATATTCATTCTCTCACAGTATTCCCCATGGATTATCTTAATATGTCCTCTCATACAGTAATACCTCCCAATAGGGGGACACCCACGGGACCAGATATTTTGTCCCTTAAACAGAGGTGTCGCTTTTTCAGAAGGTACATATTAAAAATATAATCTGCTGATAAATTCAGGCTATATCAAACTTTAAATGAAGTATGTATAAATAAAATTTATATAAGTTTGAAAAAGTTAACAGTTACTTATTTGGAAACGGAGATAAATAATAAAAATGAGCAAGTCCCAGAAATTTATAAAAGAATCGATGCTGCAAATAGATGTTCTTAAGAGTTATTTAAAATCTAGCTTTCTCAAAATAAGAACTAAATCGATTCTTTACAAAAGTCTTGTAGGATCTGTCCTAACTTATGCCACTCCGAGCCTCGGGCGTCGACTTTACGTGATGAGGCTTTTCGAGAGAAAGATCTCACGCGTTGCATTCTTGGTGGGATCCAAGTGAATGGATCATGGAAAAAATTTTACAAAATTTACAAGCAACCTGATATTGTAAAATTTGTCAAATTACAAATACTTAAATGAGCTGTTTATCTGGCTAGAATGAATTATCGTTACTGCAAGAAAAACTTTCTAGAGCAAAACCCATAGGAAATAGACTTCGGGGAAGACACCCGCTAAGATGGATTGACTGTGTTGATAAAAAGATCTAATTATTTTACAGGTCAAAAACTGGAAAAGAGTTTGCCAAAAGTAGAGATGCTTGGAGAAAACTTCTTTAGAAGGACAGGGCCCACCCGGGACTGTCGAGCCATTGAAGAAGATGTATAAATAATTAATATAGTCTCAAATCTTAATGCAAGTTTGAAGTCAATGAAAATTTCTAATTAAAAGTTTGATTATTTGTTTAGAGAAATGTATCGAAAATAATCAGTCGCACAAATTTGCTCGAAAGTTTGTGCGTTGAAAGCATTTTTCTCCTATTAATATAGTCCCTAATGATCTGAAGGCCATCACTGCCACCTATAATTACCAGAAATTTCTATATTTTAAACTAGGAGCAGTGCCAGTATATCCACTTGGTGCTCAGGAGACAGGATAAGTTGGACTTAACCAGATGTTCTGGAAATACATTTCGATCCACCAGTGCCAAGGAGGCCTTTAGATCTTCTGCACCTGGGGTCTGAAATGAGCTTAAATCGGCTGTATAGTTTTTTTTTTATCTCATATTTTTCTTCTGTTTTTTTCTCACTGATTTCCAAGCGATTTTTATTTAAGCTTACATAATGAGAGAGAACCACATTTGAAATAAAATATTTTACGTCGTCCTTAGTTTTCGGCACACAAATTGTTTCATCAATTTCTAAATATCCTTGTATTTGAGCCCTGTCACTCAGATTTTGACAAATTCCAATAATATATTTTCAAGAGAAGTATTTTTCCTAAGAGCACTGGGAACAAGAATTTTAAGCCTGCTTTCTTAAAATAGGGCTACATACAACTTTGTGATATGGGTTGAGCAGGCTTTATTATTCACTAGCTGACGTTGAATAAATTGAATTATATCTTGGTCTAAAGGCTGTCATACTGATGCTGCATGAGGTGAAAAAAAAACCCGCCAATTTCACAGTTTTACGTTTGGAGGGTGTAACGTAGTGACGAGGTAGCGTTTTCAGTCACACAAGCAAGACATTAAAAAAAATTTTTCTTTATAGATATTCGAAGTCCACATTATTTCAATTCAAGCAGTATCACGAAAATCGTAGAATAATTAGTCCCTTGTTTGCCCGTAAGAGTAATAAAATACAGTCCCAGGTTGAAGTGGCTTCACGATTACCTAATCGTTGTGCAACCGTCGGGTATTTTTTTTTCCTCTATTCTCCGGAGAATGTTCTCCCTGCACAGTTCGTCAGCATCACAAGCTCCTCCCTGCTCGCTCTCACCATCACGTCCCGACCAGCACGTGAAGAGCATTTTCTCCCATTTCTTTCTCTTTGCAAAACAATCAGCTCTCATCTCGATCTCGGTCTCCCTTTTTTTTTTCGAAAATGACCCTTTTAAACTCCAGGGGTGGGTCCACTACATGCCCCTGGTCATTTCTCATTGGCAGGCCCACAAAAGTCTGCACATGGCCTTCAGACTCATTAGCGCCCTACTGGCGTGGACCTAACAATGACTCTTCCTGGTCCTTCTCGAATGCATCGGTGATAAAAAAAAAACTTCATCCGAACATCTGGAGTCTTTGTCTACCCCGTCGCCATTCTTTCTTTGAAGCAATTTTCCCGCTGTCCTCAGAGGCATCTCCTCCGTCAGACAGGCCTATCAATTGTCCCACAATGGGTCACTGTCATGTCTATTATGGCTACAGACATACTGGCGTTGCAGACCCGAGACCAAATAATAGACAATGATCACAAAGCCACGTGCACTGTCTCCAACCCACAAGCGAGCCACCTGCTTTAATCTATCAAACTAGATAGGTATAGAGGGGTGTGGGTCGTATCACTGTGAAATCGTTACAAGGGTGAGCTGGCAATTGTCCAAAAAAAGCAAAATCTGCCCATTTTTTTCTATACATTGTTTCATGAAGAACAAGAAGTGGTGCACACAAAAAGGGGGAGGGGGAGGTTCCTCGGTTCCGGATTACCCCAAAGTCCTTAATTTTTTTTTCCGATTGATTATAATTGTATGTATATAATACGTAAAATTTAATTAAGTATTTGTTATTAATAATTAATTTTATTTATAAATGCTAATTATTTATCCACTAATTAATTTTTTACTGCTTTTTGTTCCTGAAAATCGACAAAATCAAAGGAATACGTTGAGCAGCTTATTGCAGCATGATACGAGATGGGTGGACTTTCAACCCTGGACCCCTCCCCTTGAAAAATTCCAATGTGTGCCACTGTTCCTATCGTAATGCTCCCTACTTAACTAAGCTTTTTAACTTTATGCCTTTGTTTTAATCTTTGCCTCTTCGAGGCTCAACTAGAGAGAATTTTTGAAATATATAACTTAGAAGTAGGTTTATCCATATTTTACGACAACAGAGGGGAGCAATTTTAAGAAAAAAATGCCAATAATTATTTCAATTGGTAGTAACTCTGAAAATAATGTGAATTTTTCAAAAATTTTATTTGAGCCTCTGTAGAGAGGTCTGAGCTACATACAAACAAAATATTATTATAATAGAAGCATTTTTCACAAAAGGAGATCATTTTGAAAAAAGATTATTTGAAGTTAATTTTTTGCCGAAATATTGTATTTAAATAAATTTTTTTTTATCAAAATGTCCTTAAAACAATTTTATGCATGTATTCTTTGAGTGATACTAAATATCATGAAAATTATCCATTTATGCTCTTTTTTAAAATCATGCTTCCGAATGTAGTCGGATACCTTAAATAAGTATGAACTATTTATGTATATCCAAATACTTTAATTGCATTATTTCAGAAAGCAAACCATATGGATCAATTAAAATAAAGCAAATTCCTCTCCTAAGGCACATAAATTGAGATTCAAAATTGGTAAATGATTACCCAGCGACTTTTTGGGTAAATACCATTTTTTCGCTGAAATAACAGAATCATAACTATGAATATTTACCCCCTAAATGCAGAGTGATGTAGATCTGTATCTTATGTCTTAAGACCTCTTCATGTACCAACCTTTTTGCATAGCGGTTTTTTTTTTATTTATTTAAATTTCAATCTTAAGAAAACTATTTTTATCATTTCCGAACGGAACTAGTCTTTTACATTTTATTTCCTTATCTGTGACAATTTTCATTGTTGGTGAGCTATCTGAGAACAATTTCACTCTTTGGCGGGGGTTACGAATTACGATTATTCTTATAAAGATTAACAAAAACACACAGGAAAATTGTTTCCTGTTAAATATAAGGTAAGAATAACGAATAATATTTATATTTTTCCACATACTGATAAAATGTATCTTTTTTTGTGATGTAAAAATAATTCAATATGTAAAAAAATCGTATGTTTTTTTTTTTTTATACTTTTCCATTAAGTACACCATTTTTTCCGGGTGATGCGTTTAAGGGCTAATTAATTAAATATTCCCAAATTAATCTGATAGTTAAAAATTAAAATAAAGCTGATCTCGAATAAATAAGCATGAGGTATATTTTCCTCCCAGATACAGGATGAATCCCAACGCGACGAAAAAGAGTAGACATGTATCCGGCAAGAAGCAGCTGGAAACTATTTCTATGAGCGCGCGCGAGAGTTTAAAACCAAACAATTATTATCTGGGTTTTTTTATGTGTGCAGCGTAGTCCTTTAAAAAAGAACAGCAAAAGGAAAGGAGACTCTTCGAAAACAATATTCACACTTTTAGACCTTCACAAAAACCGCACTTCAGAAAAACCGCAATTCGTCTCCCTCTGTGGTCAGTAAAAAAGAGCTTCGCCTCCCGCATTCCCCTTTCTTTCCCACGCAGGAGGGTGTCATTAGAGAAACCGGTCCTCCGGCCACACCCCTCCTTGTGACATCGCGGGAAGAAATGGAGGAAGTGCGTCCGAACCCCGTGACCCCCGCGAACAGGTTCAACACTGTTTCTATTTATCTCGGTAATATGAAAAGAAAAAGAAACAGAGATGTTTCTTTTTCTGTTTGTCTTCCCGAACGGGAAGGACGATTCTTTTCAAACAATCATTTCGGTCGAATTTCCACTGCACGCAACAAGGCCAGTGACGTCATCAGCCTATGATTTTTATAAATACTTATTGGGAAAAAAAAGCCCTTCTGATTGGTTTCAGGTGTATTTACCTGAACTCTAAAACTAGCTAAATCTATAAAAAATAGGCGCTATTTCTCTAACAACAAGCAAAGCCAAAAGGAAGACTTCAAGCGGTATGGTGCGAGATAATACCTCAATAGGATATGATATCCCTTCATTGTTCCTCAAAATTGCAAATACATAGCAGTTTTGATTGCTAGTTTACTTAAGTCGCGCGTAGAACCAATACAAAGGCTTTTGGTGATGGCAGTAGCGTACACAAGGGTGGAGTTTAAGCAGGGGCGTAGCTACCACCGTGTCAATGATACGGGGCCCCCAAGCTACAGGGGCCCAAATGTGTAACTATAGTACCCCTATCAGGGCTTTCATTTCTAAAAAGGGCCCGAAAGAGTTTTGATACGGGGCTCATTTAGAACTAGCTACGCCAGTAAGCTTAAAGGTTCAGAACCTTCCCATATACCAAGAGATTTTTAATTTTTAGTGTAAGGATTAGGTCTCGGTGCTTTCCCTCTCTCTTGTCTACATGTTTTCTTAAGTGTAAACACCTCCAATAAAAGAAGTCTATATATGCCACTGAATGATGAAACTCTCCTGGCAAGTGACAATGAGATGTTGAATGAGCTGGCGGCGTACCAAGCCACCGTGATGATATAGAGCCTCGACATCTGTTTCTGTGTGTGTGAGATTCCCTTTTTCCTCAATACCTTTCCTTATATGATTTCCTAGTCGCACAATTACTAGTTCTTGCCTGGCGTATTTACTTTAATAGAGTCAATAACCGGCATATATATAGGTAACAGTGAGTGAGAGTTATATGAACGTCGCACTATAACGCTACATCTCATCATTTCGTGCCATGATCTAGTGACGAAGACAACACCTGAGCTTCCACCCGCTTCCACATCACACCAGTGGGATGATATTTGAGCATCGACAGATTTAACGCGCATCAACCCTCTCAACACTGCGGCTCGAACTCATGACATGCCAGCCACAAGTCCGTGACCTTGACCCCTAGGCTAAAGGGGGCCGCCAATGGAACCATCCAATTGTATAACATAGGTTAATTTTTCCACATCAAAATTTATTCCTAGAACGGATCTCTTTTTTTTTTTTTGTTCTGGAAAACCAAGAAAACAATGTTAAGAATTAAAATATATATATATATATATATATATATATAGGAAGGTGTAATATGGAACTTCTCTGTCTTTTCTACGCTTCTCTTTCGATTTAGTAATTAATGAAAGCATATGGTTCTCGGGAACACTCTCTCTCTCTCTGATCAGACATAAATATTCAATTCCAACACTTCAATTTCTTCGCGAAACATCCATTCGAATTCTGAGATCAGTGATAAGTGAGTGAAGAACTTATTAATCTTTTATGTAATCCAGAGATGCTTTGAATAACTAAGAGAAAAAAAAACCGAGATTCCAACAGAATGCTGTGCAAAATAGCGAAACTAAAAACCGGTTGGCCCATGCTTTGCCTATTCTAATCAGGTAACAGGCTTCTGTGCAAGGATCCCTTAATTAAGTAGAATATCACGGGTAATCACCTCCAAATGAACAAGAGTGCTTCGTGTTTCTTCGACTTTTTTTTTTAATCTCATCAATGGACGGTGATGAATTCTAACATCTCTAATCTCACTCGGTTCTCACGCCATTGGATGTCGTCAACTTACTTCCTGCGGTCGATTCATTTATGATCCTCGAATGCTGAAGGGGTAAATGGACAAGGAGCTGTTTGATTATGAGTTTTGGATATATGTCGTCCGATGCACAATTAATGACAATTTGGATAAATGACATGAAGACAAAAGATATCGCCCCCGGTCACTTCTAGACATGAATGCTAAATTGAAACCACAGGCGAATATGGGTAGAATAACCGGATAGAGGCATGCCCACTCAAATAGTCTATTTCACTCTACTCACACGCATTTACTTTCACTCCGGTTTGCAGCAGGTAGATTGAATTGAAAGTGAGGGAAGCGGTAGCTCACGACTGGAGTCCTGATTCCACAGCTGATTCTCATTGAATCTGTCGAGGCTCAGAGTCGTCTCATTGCTTTATTTTAAGATGTGTCTACCGAGTTGTGTGACAAGGGATAACAATTACAAGGCGTGTTTCATCGTGCCTTTGTATTGGACAAAAAGTGGTGGTTCCCAGCAACACACATAGAGGCTTTCGGGAAGTTCATAAGCAAGTTTGCTTACCCCCAATGAGCATTCATAGGCTCATTTTTGCATCAAAGGACAGATTACAAGCACAAATTTGTTCACAAATTATCAACCTAGAATTTTTTTTATTTTTGTTGCCAAATTGGGTAGCAAAATGTGTAGCCAATTTCACTTATTCATTTAATTATTATTAAAAGAGTTACCTCTTCCCAGCCGCAATACTTTTTTGGCACAAAGGCAGAGGGCGAAATTTCTGTAGCAATATATATATATATATATATATATATACAGTAGCGCACACAAAAATTTTTCAAGGGGGGTTCCGGGGTCGAAAGTTCACCATTCTTGTATTTTGCTCCTTTTGATTTGATCGATTTTCGGGAACAAAACACAGTAAAAAACTAATTATTGAATAAATAATTAGCATTATTAATAAAATTAATCATTTAACAAATAATTAAATTTTACGCATTATATACTTAGAATTATAATCAATAAAAAAATCGATCGCTTGGGGGTCCAGGACCAGGACTTTGTGTGCCTATGTATATTATATATATATATATATATATATATATAGTAATATAAAATGACAGTGAAGAAGTACTAGAACCAACAGAGCTAAAGCAGGAAGAAATTGGAATTCACCAGACAACAAATGTAGATACAAAAAAGTCTTTGGACTAAACTGGAGACCTATTATGATTTCTAAAGCTGTCGCTGAATTAGGCCAGTGAATTAGGGTTAGCAATGCTTTACGGATCCTACCTTCCCCGTTCAGCAGAAACTTTCGACATAATAGGGGAAAAAAAAACCTAGTTGAAAAGTTAAGCCTAATACAACACGTAGAAGAAAAACCTGATAATATATTAAAATGAAGCTAAGAAAATAGAACAATAATGAATGTCACAAGAGGAGGAATAAAAATAAAAAATAAAATAAAAAATAAAAAAAATAAAAAAACTTACGTGTAAAATAATTACTGGAAATCGAAAATTCAACCTTCCATAATAAGTTCCCTACGCGAAATGACGTAAAAAATTGGAAAGACTATTAGAGAAGAAAAAAATAGTGGCCCCACCAGATATTTATTTTGCAATTAAACAAAGCACTAAGATTTTTTTTTAAAATAAACAAAATAAAGGAAGATTTAAAAACGATAATGAACAAATTTTAAAGAATAGATAAAACAAAATAAAAATATATAACAAAGTAAAAAATTTAAAAAGATTATATACTAATCGATATATAGCAATTAAAATAGGCGCTTACAAATTTTATGTTTTTTTAGAAAATAAACTAAAAAAGGAATTTTAAATAAAATAATGAACTAAGATAAAAATAAATTTAATTAGAAATAGAAATATATTTATAAATAAATTTATTTGGATAATTGTATTCTAAACAATTATAGCAAAATTTCACAAAATTACTATGTTTGAAAATGTTTTCAGTAACTAAATCATTGTTTCTTTTTATAAAATTTAAGATAATATTTCTAAATATTGAAGGGTGTAGGTTACTACCCCAAAAAGGCATTTTTATAATGTTAAAATCAAATGAGTCTTTTTTATCAAAAATATTACTCTTAATAGCAAATTATTCAAACCCTTTTAATTGAAGGCCCAAAAAAAGTAAGCTGACTCATTATTATAATTAGTTTTTACTAATTTTAAATAGTGGGGATAATAATTAAGGTTAGGAACAAAGTCTACTATATTACTAAACATAATTAAGTCATCTATGTATCTAAAAAAGTAACAAGATTCATAACTAATACTTTCATTTTCATAAAAAGGGCAAGTAGATATTTCTAAGCAGTTGCTAGTTGGTCCTCCTTGTGGTAAACCTTTAATTTGCTGATAATAAGCGTTATTATGGAAAATATAATTTTTTTTCAATACTAATTCAATAATAGAAATATATTTATCATATTTTAATATCCTATTTAAAAAGTATTTGCTATATGCTATTTTAAGAATCTTAAACATGTCTTCTATATCTATGGAATTAAATAAATCTTCAAAATGATAGGTATACATAAAAATAATTTTTTTACCTTGCATGTACTTAATAATGTCCATACTATTCTTAACAATAATATAATTATCAATTTTGTCTAATGTAGATTGAATAATATTTTGTAGCCTTTTGCCCGGAAGTGTAATATAAGTTTTAAAACCATTCGTAATAGTTCTAAATTTAACAGGAATTTTATGAAATTTAGGAGTTAGGAAAATATGAGGGAATTTAATATCCGAAATACGTAAATCTATTTTTTTTATAAAAGCACAGATTCGATTAAAAATTTCTCTTTTGGTTGAATTAGATTTTATAAAAGCAGAATTATTATGAAAATGTTTGTTTAGCATATTAGTATAAAGCCATTTGCAAATAATTGCATAATTACCCGGTACTTTATCGACATAGACAATAATAAAGTTCTTTTGTGGGTCTGCAATTTGGTTCTTAATATATTATTGTAAGTTATATCATTATCTCTCAGTTTTATAGTTAATGTTCAATAGCTCATTTAATATACTTTGCATTTAAATTCATTAAAAGCTACAATAGGAAGACTATATTTAATGGCTAATTTTGTAATGAAATTACTAATATCTTTAGAAATTTGATTTTAATAGCATTATTATATTATTAGAGATCATTAATCTAAAAAATAGTACCTTTGGACATTATATCTCTAAGATATTATCTTTAACTATATTTAAATTACCAGTTACCACATGCTTGTGATGATCATTTACATATTCAGAATAATCTTTACAATTACAAAAAAATATTATTATTAATTTGCAAATCATTAATATCATTGTAATTAAAAATTGAGCTACCTATTTTTTTATTGTATTTAAACGCCTTCTTAATGCAAACGTTATTTATAGGCAGGCAATGAACATACTTATTAAAAATATTTGAGAAATTAACGTTATTATAAGATTTATTCATGAACAGTACGGTACAATACTCAGTAGAACTATTTACTAAATCTATGTCTTTGATATTGAATTTATGAATGAGAAAATTAATAATATCCTTAATAATATGTAAGGCATGACAGTCTTTAAAATCATACTTTTTGAGGATATCTCTAGTATACCTAATTTCTTTTTTATTTAGACCAAACACACATGAAATGCTTGATTTGTTTAATGTTAAAAGACTTTTTTCAAAATTCCTACAATAATATTTAATTTTAGAATCTATCTCCACAAGAAGTCTATGAGTTCTCCTCTTCCTATTACCTCTTTTCATACGTTTAACTTTATGTGTATATAAAGTCATTATTATAAAAATAATCCTTGTAATCACACATAATGTTGAAAGCTAAGTAAAACATTTTTTCCAAACAGAATAGTATTCAAACCATATGGATATATAGTGTTATAAAAATTAATAAAGTGGTTTTCCCACCACAATCTTTTTTGAACATGTGGTACTATTCTGAGAATAGAAATATCGACATTATCAAAGCCATGCAAGTGAAAGTGCCTAAGTTCAATTTTATTAATATTGTTATTATGCTTTAATTTTTGGTATTTGATCTATGTAGATTAATACGAATATTTATATTTTTACTTGTTTGGCCAATATATTTAAAATTACATACTTTACAATTCAAGATATAAATGCAATTGAAGGTTTTACATAAGAAAAATTTGGATGTATTATCATATTGCTCTTTATTTAACATTGGACATGTTTTACATCTACTATTATTACATTTATTATAACGAAAAAAAGTTTTGTGTTGATATTGCTTAGTAACAGTATAATCATTGTAATTGTGGGAATCAATAAGATTATGAGAGTTTAATCTATTAGAAATATAACCAGGATTATGTTTATTCTGAGAGTTAATGGTATCATATTTATAATGATATAAATTGTTATGCCTAATAAAATTTGTATTCCAGAAAGTTCTAGTCCTATAGGGGTTTGCCATTTCAACACTAGTATTAACTACTGAAAAATTTGAACCACCAATCTTGTGATTCATTGTAAGACCTTACACAAAATTCAATGTATCTCAAATCAAATACTCAAAACGAAATAACTGTTATCAAAGTTCACAAATGAAATGGATATATATATATATAAATATATGAGAGAAAGTCTTCCAGAGTGAGTGAGTGTTTGTTAACGTCACACTATAAAGCAACTAGAGAGCTATTGGTGACAGACCTCAACATTTTGAACCACGGTCAAAGGACGAGGACGACAATTGAGCTGGAACCCACCTCTCCAAATAACCACACTACACCAACGGGAGGACGTTTGAGTCACGACAGATTACCCTCAACATGGCGGCATCTTCAGTGGTACGATGCTCAAACTCATGAGACCTCGGCAACTAGATCATAATCATCACCGCTGCCATAAGTCATCCAGCAGAGATGTTGTGAAAAATGAGATAGTGTAAAGGCGAGCATTCATTTATGATTCACGAACAAAAGCACTGACCAAAAAATTGTTACAATGAATATTCTGTTCGTTGAATATTTTCTGCGGCAAACTACTAAAAACTTTTCTTTCGAGATGTTTTGTTATTATTCGACTAAAAATTGCGATAGGTATCATCAGCTGTGTAGCAAGAAATTCTGAGAATTTTACTGTAGATGAAAATGCTTGGCGGATAAGTCAGGATAAATTGATGTCTGTCATGAAATGAGGACAGCTTTAACAAAGAAAAATATATATCAACAACCAAAACTAACCAAACATATAAAATAGCAATGAATTGGATGAACAAAAGGTTTAAATACATCATCTGGATGACTTCCAAGCGATGCTTATTAAATAAAAAACGCTAAAATATTTATTACTGCGCCAACAATTGAAATATCAAAAATTGTATTTTGTGTGAAAAAATAGTTTAATTTGCTTAAAAAAGATTAATTTTCGCAGCTAAATAAAAACGTTAATAAAAGTCACTATTAAGGCTTCGAAGGTAACTAAATAACGGTGTTAATGTATTACGGTCGTTAACTTTTAAAGCAAAATTTTCCTCAACATAAAACTCAAGTTTTATAGAATTAGGTAGATTTATATATACAGTCACTCAAAAAAGTATCGGGACACTTGGCGTGTATAACTGAAAACCATTTATAAAAATATTTATCACATTAAAACAAAAACAAAATGAATTAAGTAATATTTTAACATTTGGGGGAATTTAACATTAAGCATTATAAGGAAAATTTTATTAGTATTATAGAATTATAATTTGATCTGACTTTTCAAATATAATTCAAAGGCATACTGGAGTCAAAAAAATATTGGGACACTTTAGAAATGAGAAATTTATCAAATATACAGCGCATCAATAGAATTTAATTTCACACTACTTTTTTAGACTAGAAGCTTAAACACAAATGTTTCAACAGATAAGATAATTTATAGAAAAAATGGCGAGAAACAAAGATATATTGGTTGATGTGCGAAATTCTCGTAAAAAGTCATTGGGAAGAGGGAAAATCGCTGAATAAGAAAAATATTGTGAAATTGAGTAAGTCTACTGTTTTTAACATCATTAACAGGTTCAAGAAAACAAACAGTGTTGAAAACAAGCAAAGATCAGGGCGTTCAAGGATATTTAATGAACGTGAAGAGAGGTGGATTGTGAGACAAGTACACATTAATCCAAGAACTAGTGCATTAAAAATGACTTTGCAATGTAAAAGTAGGTTCAGGAAATCAGTAAATCCTGAAACTGTCAGAAATGTTTTAAGAAAACATACGTATCATGGCATAGTACCTCAAACAAAGCCCTACATCAGTAAAGCAAATAGACAAGCTAGGTTGGCATGGTTGTAAGGCAGTAGCGCACACAGAAATTTTTCAAGGAGGGGTCCGGGGTCGAAAGTTCACCATTCTTGTATCATGCTCCTTTGGATTTTGTCCATTTTCGGGAACAAAACACAGTAAAAAACTAATTATTGAATAAATAATTAGCATTAATTAGTAAAATTAATCATAAATAACAAATACTTAATTAAATTTTACGTATTATATACTTATAATCAATCGGAAAAAAATCAAGGGCTTTGGGGGGGTGCCGGACCCCCTTGTGTGCGCCACTGATGTAAGGCATCCAACATAGTATTGGGAAAATATAGTTTTTGTTTATGAAAGCAAATATAACATTTTCGGAACGGATGGCAAGCAAAAAGTTTGGTGGAAATCAAACACAGAAATGCATGTCAAAAATTTACGGCCTACTGTCAAATATGGAAAGGGTAACCAAATTGTCTGGGAACCAGTTTCGGGAACTTACATTTTATTGATTGTATAATGAATAAATATGTCTATCTTGACTTATTCCAGCGAAATTTAAAGCTAAGTACGAGCAAGCTGGGAATCTCAGGATATTTTAAATTGTACCAAGATAATGACCCGTGACATACTGCAGATATTTGCAAGTAATGGGTCCTCTACCACTATCCTAGAGTTATTAAAACTCCTGCACAAAGTCCAGACTTTAATCCCATTGAACATGTGTGAGATTATTTGCAGCAAAAACTATATGAGCTACAAATTTCTAACAAGCAGAATTTGAGAAAATATTTGGTCGAAGAGTGGACCAAAATCGATAGATTATTTTGCAAAAAATTGATCCAATCCTTGCCAAATAGACTTTTAGAGGTTATAAAAAGCAAGGAGTGCCCAACAAGATATTAATTTCTAAGTTTGAATTTTTTCTTAATTTATTGAGAAGTGTCCCAATACACACACACTTTTTTGAGCCCTTTTCTTAACTCGATTTCTTTTATTTTCAATTTTAACCATAATTGCATTAATGTAGGAGTTGTGTTCAAATTATTATTTGTATTTAACAAAATAACGTTTACATGTTGTTTTTTTTTCTTGGTTTCATTTGTATGTTTAAGTAAAATATTACGATAAAAATCTATGAACTGGTAGTGTGTCCCAATACTTTTTTGACTGATTGTATATACATTAGAGTTCTCAATCTCATCAGTTCTAAGATATTTAAGAAAACCGTCAAAAGTTATGCACAAAATTATTTCATGTTTTTCATTTGTTATTAATTAACGTCACACTACGTAGCAACACGAGGTCCATTGAGGAGGGACCATGGCATTTTAAAAAAATTTTAAGTGATGAGGTCGACACCTGAGTTGACACACAATATCGAAGCATCCACATTATACTAGTGTCAAAATTCTGAGTCTAGACAGACGGGCTTAGACCCTATACACGGGAGATCTTCAATGACACCAGGCTCTGAGGAAGAATTAACGGAAATATCACAGCCCATGAGATGATGACCAAGAACACTCGGCTACCGCGGCCACTAAGGATGATTTCATACAAGCGATTTGTAAGGTCCCCCCTCTCCCTTTCTTAGCGGTTGTGGTATTCTAGTGGTCAAGGTCATGGTATGCCATGCGTTTGGGCTTAGTGCGGCCGAAAACCCGCCGTGTAGATGGGTAAACTACACGTTCAGTTAGGCGAGGCTCAAACGTCCTCACGTTGGTATGGTGTGGAAATTTGGAGAGAAGGGTGGCAGCTCAGTTGTTCTCGTCACTTGATCATGGTTCAAAATTACGAGGCTCGTCACCAATAGCCCTCCTGCAGCTTTATAGCGCGTGTTTTCTTTCTTTTACGTTTTTAAAACTATAATTTCTTTTTTTCCAGTTGGGATTTTAATTTCAAAATTGAATGCTTCCTGAACAAGTGGAAGAAACTGAAATTATTTAGGCATTGAATGTTTTATAACTCGAGCAAAACAGATATGTAAAAATCGAATGGAATGTTACAATTTATTTTCGTTTTTTTATATATAATATATATATATATATATATATATATATATATATATATATATATGTGCCTATAAAGCAAGATAACTTAATATGTAAATGTAGTGAATTTAAAGATTTCATTGATCAACATCACAAGCATGTTGTTACTGGTGATCTCAATATTGTAAAAGACAATAATCTTAGAAATATTATGAATAAAGGTACTGGTTTTAGATTAATGATTTCGAATAATAATAAAATTATCAAAAATCAGTTATATAATGATATTGAGCATTTTATATACAAAATAGCTATTAAATATAGTATGCCTATAGAGGCATTCACAGAATTCAAAGATAAAATTACAAAGCAGCTTAATAAATATAACTATGGTACAGATAATAAAATCTTTTTTAATAATATTAAAAGTCAGATTAAAAATTTACAAAATAAATTTATTATAGTTTATATATATATATATATATAGGCCAATTCTCTACTAACAAGAGATCACATCCAAACAATAACACTCGACAAACACATAGACAGCAGGAAAATCACACAATGAAGGACAAAAGAGTAATCGAGATAATAAATATAAAATGGATGCTACAGTGTTATGAACATTACTGACTTAGGACAGTTATTATATAAAAAATAATTTATATAAAAGTGGGGTTGAACATGTTTTTTGGCCAGCCAACCTTCCCCTTTTTGTAAATAACACTGAGCAAAAACCAATAGGAAATAATGGATAGAAATATCTAAATCCATTACAAGATAGAGGTAACTTACCTAAAAATTGCACTTACAAATGCAAAGCCGGCGCTAAATCTGAGTGGAAACATCAATTTGTTGCCAGATTCTATACCCTAATACGGATTTAAATCAAAAGAGTGGCTGAAATGTAGCACTTAACAAAAAGATTAAAAAAGAATGGAAATAAAAATTAATAAGAGTTGCATATTATAGCATAACTATAATAATTCAGAGTAAATATGAATAAAATAATATATAATTTCTAATCTAATATTAGATTATGGAGATAAGTATAACAATAAAATATTTAGTTTATAAAAATAAACTATTATCACCCCCATAATTTTAATCCTAACTATGGAATAGCTTTATTTATATAACTATTAATAAAATAAATTGGGTATTTCTGATTTAAGCAATATTTAGTAAAATGTGTATAGTTATTTAAAAAATGTCTGATTTTTTGACAAGAAATTTATTAAGTTGTATATAATTAATAACAATATTTCTAAATATAGAAAACATGTACATTACTCCAATGAGGAACTCTTATATAATATTGAAATTAAATTCTTTCCTTTTATCATAAATAATATTAGAAAACTATTACATTTCATATAATTTGACATGTATGTCAAGAAAATTTGTCGAGAAGTTGTTATTATTTTGTCTGTATTAAATTAAGATATTGTGATAAAAATTAATGTTAGGTATAAAATTGGCTTGTTTGCCAAAAGATGATTATCATCTATATAACGATAAAATAAGTAAAATTTAGAATTATTAATGTAACCACTTTCAAAATAATGTAAGTATAAATTGGCCAGACAGTTGCTCGCAGGGCCACCTTGTGGCAATCCTTAATCTGCTGATAATAGTTACCTTTTATGATATACATGTTCTCAAGTACAAACCTAAGTAGGAACCAAATCTATCATATCAACATACACAAAATAAATTGTCTTCGTAAATTTACAAGTATATTAATCAAATCATCAATATTAATATTAGAGTTAAAGAGATCTTCAAAAATCTAAACTATAGACTGAACAATTATCTTCATTTTTCAACAAGTGATTTGCTGTTTCTTAAGAACAAATGGCTTTATAATTTAGCGTTATTTTTTCTATTGTTTCCGCCAATATTTCATGAGAATTTTGTACGTATGATATATGTATTAAAACTCATTTGTAACCGTCCTCCAAATTTAACTGGGTCTTTATGAAATTTTGGAGTTAGAAACATATGTGGAAATTTAAAATTGACATATTTGAATTTTTAACTTTTATGAAAGCCAAGATACGTTTATTTGTTTCTATCAGAAACAGAAGACTTAATAAAAGTTGCATTATTATCGAAATAATTGTTGATCAATAAAATAAATAGTATTTACATATGAAGGCAAAATTTCCCGGCACTTTATCAACATAAACCATAATAAATTTTATTTTGTAAATTTTTAAATTCAATTTTAATATTATTAAAGATTTTATTATCTGCTAGTTATGGTTTGGTTGCTGTTTCGTACTTTTATCTTTAGTTCTGTGAAATTTTTCCCTTTATATGTATTACTCTTATTTAATAGCTATTTTGTATATAAAATGCTCACATCATTATATAACTGATTTTTATACCTTTTATTATTATTCGAAATCATTAATCTAAAGTCCAGTACCTTTATTCCATAAATATATATTTCTTGATTATTCTTTTGACAATATTGAGATCACCAGTAACAACATGCTTGTGGATGCAAGCGATCAATGAAATCTTTTAAATTCACTACATTTACATTAAATTATCTTGCTTTATAGCACATTATAGTTAAAAATTGATCTACCTATTTTTTATTTGTATTTTAAAGTTTTCCTTTTAATAGTGATATTTGTACGTGTTTACGACATGTGTGTTTAACATGTCAGAAAAAATTAACATTATCATATGATTTCATTCATATATAAAAAAGTGTACAGTATTCTATTTGATAATCCTTTTATTTATATATTTTCAACATTTATGTTATGTTTATGTTTCACAAAAATTTATGTGTGTGAAAATGTCCTTAATAATATGCAAAAGCACATGACAGTCTTTAATTTTATTTGAAATAGTATCTCTGTAATACATACCCTTGTCTTACTGAGTCCAAACATAAAAAGATTTAATAAGTTTTATGTTAAAATTGTTATCAAAGTATTACAAATATCTATAATACTATCTAGACTTTTTGGTCTCTACTAATCTTTTAGTTCTAGCCCTCTATTTTTCTTTTCTTTTATTGATATTATATTAACCTTATTATTGTAGTAAAACTCTTTGAGAATTGATTGCATTTAGAATTTTTTTCCTTGGTGAGTAATACATTAAGTCCATAAGGATAAATTGCATTATAATATTTAATATAGTAATTTTCCCACCATAATCTATCTTTACTGATAGGAACAACTTTTAATAATATTTGAGTGATAAGGCTATCAAAAACCATGTGTACTAAAAGTGTCTTATTTCTATTTTATTTGGAATTTTTTTAATACTATTAAAATATTTACCCTGACTTATGTTGAATTAATTCTAATATTAATTTTATTTGATGTCTGTCCTATATATTTAAATTGGCATTTATTGCATGTCAATAAGTAAATACAGTTATATGTCTTACAGAAGGTAAATTTAGAATCCTCTTTGATTTGATCATTATGGATCATTTTACAAGTTTTACATCTTTGTCGCCACATCTTTTGTAAAAAGGAATTTTACTATTGCCAGAATTACAATTTTGAAGATTATCTAAGAAACTATTACAATTGTAGGCATTAGAGTTATTTGTAACTTTATTGCAATGCAAATAATCTTTTTTAGAATTCTTTAAGTATTCTTTATTCCAGAATACTCTAGTTTTATATGTATTAAAAAATCTCGTAGAATCTCTACCATGACCTGCATTCATAACCTTGTCACTATCTTCTGTGTTCATCATGTCTGTAGTAAATACTGTTAAAAACTAGAGCCTAACAGATTATAATATACTACCAATATTAAAATACTAATTGCCAAATATAAACTAACTAATTAGCTTACCAATACCGCAATATCAAAGGAGTTAATGGTTATTTTCTATCGATGCTACATATACCATATATATATATTATCAGTAACACATTGATACCTATTTCATTTTACTGCATGTAGAAGGGGTAACCTCGCCACGTGATCGAGGTTTAAAATTAGAAGCTGTCATGCTTCGTGTTACTCCATATTTCGACATTAGGAAACAATCATTCAGTTTTATGAATACGTTAAAAATTTGAAAAGATATTTAACAAGGATATTTATCTATGAGGGCTGTACAATGTTTTGTCTACATATCTGGAACTACAAATGAAACATCCTGAATAAAAGAAAGAAATTAGCAGTGCTTTTGTAAACTGCCAGGAGTGGAATAGCATTGCTTGTACTCTCCTCTCCACCCCAGACTGTTGACAAATGGGGAAGATGAGAGATAATCCTCCCCGACAGGAAATGAAGAAACAAATCGCTCCCAAATGAAGTCTCTGAGACGATAGAAGACGGAAGGTGATGGAGCACTTCACAACCAATTTGTCACTCGGAAACGAAGGCACCATTGTTCCCTCCAAAAGCCCTGCTCATTTTCCCAACCCACCGTCGACCCCTTCTGTCCGACAGGCCTTGGATGGGTGGAATGAAGCTGTCAGGGATATCGACGGAGCCCAAAATGATTTTCGACAACCTTCAGACAGATAAGAAAAGAACACAAAACGGAATTCTTTTTCTCTTTTAAATGAGAGTTTCGCAAATCTCCGTGGCAGATTATTATTAAGTGTGCCAAGGAATCCCCCTGTCTCGTTTATTTCTAATCTTGTCTGTTTTTTGTGCCGTTTATTTCGCAGACGTCAGTCTCATATCTTATTGCTTCGTATATATATTTTTTTTCTTAAAAGATATTAATTGGAAGGAGTGGAAATAGTAAACGGATGGAATATATATGAGAGGGTTGGTGTGGAAGAGGACGTTTCTGAAGATCGAACTAAGAAACCCTTCATTAGAGGGCTTTTCTGAAAAGATGGATGTTTCTCATGCTATGAAAAAATATATGTTATTTTCAAGAGAAAAAGGAAAATTATTCAACACAGACATGAATTAATCAAAATCAGTCTGAAAAATTTCTGTGCTTCCTTTCCATCTCTTTCAAGGATAAGACAGGTTACAGTGGAGTGGAATGATTGTTAATTACCGTCTCAATTTTAAGCTAAATGAGTGCTACTACCGACGGACCCCTTCATTTCGAAACGCAGTTAAGGGACGAGAACGACACCTGAGCTGATCACTCTCGAAGGTGGCTCCTTGATGGCACCAGTATACGAATCCATGATTCTACATAAACAATGGCGGCCACGAGTTAGCTGCCCTAACTCTAGGGTTACTGTGGCCATCAATGCATTTGAGGTTGGGGCCGTGGTAGCCGATTGGTATGAGTATCGGATCGCGGCTTGCCTTGTCACGAGTTCGAGCCCCGTACCACTAAAGACCCGCCGTGTAGGGCAGCGATGCACGTTAAATCTGTCGAGAGCTGAAACGTCCTCCCGTTGGTGTGGTAGTTAGGAGAGGGGGTTCCAGCTCAGGTGTCGTCCACGTCACTTGACCATGATTCAAAATGACGTGGTCCGTCGCCAAAAGCCCTCGTGTAGCTGAACAGTGCGACGTTAATATTCAATCAATCAATCAGCATTTGAGGTTGGCATTTATCACCATCACTGTTGTGTCTCAATTAGTTTCGAAGGGATTGACAGATTGAGAGATATTTTTTGTCTTTGAAATGGCGCCTAAAATTACACTGCGAAAGTCTCGTATCTTTTTTTTCAAAATTCTTTAAAGATCAAAAGTTAGCCACAGTAACTAAGTGGTCATGGTCAGAAACATGTTCTGCGTTATTCCCTCGAATCATGGGGTGGAGTTCCTTAGCGCCCAAGAACCAGTGGCGTAACATGGAGGTGCCGAGGGTGCCATGGCCCGGGCGGCATACGAAAAGAGGCGATGGCAAGCACCACGATATTTAATAATTCAAAAAATATTTCAAACGCCAAATCGCGACCGTGCGACGAAACTGACGGAAACGAGTGAAAGCTTTAATACACGCACAGATGCAGGAAGTTTATTAGTCGCTATGCAATCGCATTCGTTTTTGTTGGGGTGAAGCGAGTGAACTATTTTTTCTGGCGGAAGGATAACTGTGACCCGTCCACTCGCGGTTTTTCCCGCTTCACTCCCATGCATTTCTTCTACGCGGTTCACTAGCTGACGGGTCGTTGTGTGATTTTGGACAGACTTGCTGTGTGCAGTATCCATCATCGTTATTTTCGTATTTGTATATAAATAAATGTGCTGTCTAGAGATACCTGAATGGAAGTAATTTCACAAAAGAACAACAGTTTTTATGTTACTTAAGCTTCTGGCAACCAGTACTGTGTAAAGTCAATGATTCTCAAAATTATTTGCAAAGAGAGGGACTAAATATCCATCAATGTGCTAAAAAAATACGTGCTTTACAGACCATATTAGAAGCAAAACGAGAGGAATTCGTGGATGACGCTTTAATATATGCTAAAAGTTTATGTAAAGAGCTTGAAATTTCCTTTGAACCCCAAGACGAATCAGGAGGAAACATATATTTGCGACTGGAAGCTGAAGATGCTCGTTATCAGCTTGGGCCAAGACGACTTTGAGGGAACAGGTGTTCTCTCAATAGACAGAGTAACTGCTGAAATTCGAGAAAGATTCCAACAGTTGCAGAATGTAGCGCAAAAAATATACTTTTTTAAGTCCTGAAGTGATATTGAGCATGGACGAACTTAACTTAGATCAAGCTCCTCAAGACATTAATAAAGAAGAATTCCAACGAGTGCGTACATCTACAATCTTTTGTAGCGGCAACACAGACCCAGGCTGTAAAAAAGAACTCATTAGGTCCGGTTCTCTGGGTTTATTAAAATACTTGAAGATGGCTTACCAAACATTGTCATAATGTTGATAGTTTTTTTAACATCTGCTATCAGTAATGCCAGTAGCGAGAAATCAAAATTGCTCGCATATCGACTATGTCCACGTTAAGGCTAACAAATTTAGCTATTCTAGCAATTGAACGTGACATACATATTGGTTTTGATAGTTCTATAAAAGATTTTGCCATGAAAAAAACACGAAAAGGGCATTTTAATAAAAAAAATAATAATAAATTAAATCTGCTTTTTTCTTAACTTTTACTAATTTTCTTGACTAGTAATTAAAATAGAGAGGCAGCAAATTTCCGGTCGGCCCCAGGCGGCGAAAGCTACGCCACTGCTAAGAACCATTATGCAAAGAGGTTGTGTGTGTGAAACACGTTATATATATCTGTCTAATTCTCTACGTTGACAAAGAAGTTTGAAGAATGAAGTGTCGCTCAGGTGTCGTCCTCATCTCTTCACCGTTACTCGTAATTACGAGAACCCTCATTCTCTTGGTGCTTCAAAGGACGACGTTAATAAGCAATCCGACTCCAGTTTCAGCACTGTTTGACCGGGGATATTAAATAGTTTATCAAAAAAAAGATAAGAAATAAAAGGGATCAAAAGGGGAATAAATATACGACATTTTTACTCTCTAAATATAAAGTGGGTAATGAAAAAGAAAAAGAGGAGATATAAAGCAGGATTTATTTTAATTGGTCAAAATGCACCCTTTTAAAGTTAGGGTAAAATATATAATGCTTGTTATATAATGCACTGTGTTAACTTTTTTAAAACTAAACCTTGTTTTCAGTGGATCGTTTTATAAAATACGACATATTTTTAGAAACCTAACAACCATTTGATATCGCAATTACCCATTATTTGTATTTAAGGACCTTCGACCCAGTAGGATGGATCTGTATTAATCCTTCCTTCCCGACCCCATTGCATGAGAAATCTGTTCTTCACCTGCTCCGAGTGGGATCCGTCCACTTGAGGTGGCCTCAAAAAAGAAAAGCAGAAGTGTTCTCTTTCATTAACAGCGCTATCTCCCGGGGCGGCAGGTGTCGCGAGCTGGCCACGTGGCGCCTGATCATTCTGGAGTGCGCCCTTATCTCTGCGAGTTTACACACATCTCGTTGTTTTCCTTATCAGTGCTTTGTGTGAATTATTCCGTCTCCCAAGCCAACGCCTTTTTTAGAGGGGAAGCTCTGAAAAATCCCACCATTTCTCCCCCGCGCGTGATAGCAAAGTTCGCAGATTTGAGACTAGAATTGACTCAAAATCACTCTGAAAACTTATGCACGCCGCACTTTGAAGCGACACGAGTGTTGCTAGAGATAGATCACGCAACTTTGAACCACGATTAGGTGATACCTGAACTGTCACCTCACTCTCCACACTTCCACACCATGTCTACGTGAAGACTTTGAGCCTCTACACATGTAACGTTCATCAATTCCCTTACGCAACGGATGTTTAGGGACACGAGGACTTTAATTCCTGACTGGACAGAGTCATGAGTTCGCATCCATAACCACTCGGCCATTGCGACGAACAGAAAAAACTAGAATGCAATCAGACTGTTTCGCTGCCAATAGAATAAGATAAATTCTTAAAAATTATTATACGAAAAATAAATTAATTCAGAGATGCCGCATAGAAAGGCTAATGCACGGTAAATATGTTACATTTGAAAATCATCACGTTAGCACGATGTGGAAATTTGGAAAATGGTTTATTAGCTCCATGTCATCCTTGTCACTTAACTATAAAAATGCGAGTTCTGTCACTCATAGTGCGATATTGATGAACAAACAGCCTTGAGAGATGCAAATTTTGTTTTTCCGCACAAATGGTTTAAGATAGCTCAATAAAATTAGTTCAACATACGAAAATCCTCTAAGCAATTTGTAGTAGAAATATATTAATCATTTTATATACGGTCTTTAGTTATATCCGCGCAAGTTCATATGTTGTGGTAAAATAAAAGGTTTGAAAAAATTTTACTTTAGCTTATTCATAAACCCATTGAATATGGATGCCGAAGGCTTCCAGTTAACCAACGACGGGAGAAGAAAAAATATTTCGTATCTAATGATAGCGTTCAATATAAGTTGTTAAATAGCTATACAAAAAAAGTGTCGCTATTAGTTGCAAGAGTATGTATATTCTACACAAATTATTATTATTTTTAAACACTACACCGTCTTTTTCTTCCCAGTTCTTCTTTTTCGTTTTAATCATTTATCCATTCTTGTTTAATCATCCTAATTTCTTCTCTTTCTGTTTGTTACTTTCTACAGGTAATCTTTCTGAATCCGCTGCCATATAAAGAAATATCCATCCACGTAGATCCATCCATTAATAAAGTGTATTTATATTTCCTAGTTAAATGTTCGAGGACTGATCAAATTTATACCAACTGATGTATCGCTAACTTATAACGGAAAAGAAATAATAATTGGCCTCAGAGAAATAATTACATTAAATAAGTTTGTGTCCTGCACTTAAAGTATCCGACTACTAAAGTATCAGAACCGTGATTTTAAAAAAGCGCATAAATGGATAATTTTCATGATATTTAGTGTCTCTTAGATTAGAATACATGTATAAAATTATTTTAAGGACATTTTGACAAAAAAAATTTATTTAAATACAATATTTCGGCAAAAAATGAACTTAGAATAACCTTTTTTCAAAATGTTCTCCTTTTGTGAAAAATTCTTCTATTATAATAATATTTTGCCTGTATATAGCTAATACCTCTGTACAGAGGCTCAACTATGATTTTTGAAAAACTCACATTATTTTCAGAGTTACAACCAATTGAAATATATATATATATATAATTATCGGTGCTTTTTTCTTAAAGTTTCTCCCCTCTGTTGTCGTAAGACATGGATGAACACACTTCTAATATATTTCAAAAATTCTAGTTGAGCCTCTTTACAGAGGTCTGAGCTATATACAGGCAAAATATTATTATAATAGAAGCCTTTTTCACAAAAGGAGAACATTTTGAAAAAAGTTTATTCTAAGTTCATTTTTTGCCGAAATATTGTATTTAAATAATTTTTTTTGTCAAAATATCTTTAAAGCAATTTTATACATGTATTCTAATCTAAGTGACACTAAATATCGTAAATATTATCCATTTATACGCTTTTGTAAAATCATGGTTCCAAAAGTAGTCTCTCTCTCGCGCGCGGATACCTTAAATAAATGTAAATTCCCCAACGGAGTATTAAAAATTTTATTCAACTCAATATATACTTAGAATACTATTATTAACACCTTTTATTGTGCTTCTCCAAAAATAATGAATTGTTCTATAACACTTTTTAATACAGCTACCAGAGAAATTCACGATATTTCAATACTCTCTTTAATTCACTGCATATAGCGTGATCTCTGCAATATATCATGATTTATTTATTATTTAAGTTATTTTGTAGACATTTCAAAGCCTTTGGAGGCATTTATCACACAGTGTTTATTTCACTTTCTGTAAAACATCTCCTAATGGATTGCGTCGATATTTGTACTTTTTGGTATTTAAAAATCGATTTGATCTCTGAAACTTCCTGTTTTCTTGGGCAAGGCCCTCGAGGAGTGGGGGCTTGTGAAAGGTCAAGTCGTTTGGTCGATAAAAGTAACAAAGTGAGAATCGATATCTTATCGGCGATGCTCGGAGACACTCCACAAGATAAGAGGTGATAGGCCGAGAGAACTCTCCAAAAGCGACCGGCACCACTTTTGCCTTCTCGAAAATGGCGATTCGCGCGACCGCAGTCAAGAGACTTGCGGTTGAAATTCACGGATCAGGAAAGAATATCAAATGATCTTCGTTGAATGAATTTCAAACAGAGAAAAACAAATGAGATGATAAAGGAGTTTTTATACGTTAATATTGTATCTTGAATCCTGTAATATATACTATGAAAAAACCTATTTTTAATATACTTTGCAATTAAATTTGGATGTAATAATAAGTTTTTATATATACAGTGGCACAAACAATTGAGAGTGCACCTTACTTGTACATGTGATAAATTCAACTTCAATAGAAATAACACATTACCGGGAAGTGCCAACATGTTTGTATTTTTACACATAAAAAATGCTTTATTTTAAAGCAAAAATAAAGAACAATCAACGAACAAATTTCTAAATTGAAAAGTTTCAGAAGCATTTTCAATAAACATATGCGGATTTTTGCCTCAAAAAACTGAGAATACATTTATGTGTGAAAAATATGTTTAACTACTCCTAAATATTTTCTACTTGGCAGCTATTTTAATGTAATTTTTCCATAATAGTATCGTAAATCTTTTCAAGGATCCTTTATTTCTGCGTAATTTTGTTAGAAGAACTTAAAACCATGTATTAAACTGGAGAAAAATGGCTCCTCTAAGAAAGACCGATATTGATGTAAGAAATTCACATTAAGGTTATTTTTTAAAAAAAGGAAAATCTTATATATCACACACATGAAGTAGCTGAAAATTGTTGGTAGAAGCAATATTTATGTTCAGAAAATCATTATGAAACTTAAAAGTGGAATAATCAAAAATAAATGTGGAAGAAGAAGGAAAGGTATTCCAAGTAATGTTATAAAATCGCTTAAATTCGATGTAAATTCGCTTGCTTAAATATGGGCTGCTGGCTAACGATTACGATGTAACTTCTCTGAAACTGGTCCAAGTAATATCATCCAACAGTGGCAGTGGTCGAATCAAGAAATTTACTGTTTATAAAATGTCGCACTCTAAAGAAACACGAGAGCTATTGACGACGGACCTCTTCCCTTTGAACCAAGGGCAAATAAAGAGGACGACCCCTGTATTGGCATTCCATTCTCCAAACTTCCATACCATGCCCACTTGAGGGCCTTGAGCAACAACAAATTTAATGCTCATGATATTTACAAGGCAGGTATTCAGTGTCATCAGATTTGAACCCACTACTAGACAAAATCAAAGCCGACTATGAGTTTGTAACCAGGACAACTCGGATACCGCACACACTTGCACTGATGGTCCATAATATGAGATATTCATGATATGTTCTGTTAAATAAAAATCAATTACAGTTAATGTGGAATATATAATGCGTTTCCTATTGAAATCTACGCACAAGTTTACCACGCAATATGACTTATTTTAAAATTTAAAAAAAAAAAAAATACTAAAATTATGTAAATAAAAAATGGCGTTGTTAAAGATGTTTGTGTTCGAGTAGAGTACAGTCTGCAGAGGTGGCGTAAGGCGTATGCGGTGTGGGCGATGCATAGGGCCTCGCGCCTCAAAGACGAAATAAATTTAACGAAAAGTAAGGAAAATCCAAAAGTGCACACCACAAGGATTTTATAATTAATAAATTAGAGAATTCTCAACTCTATCATTTTTTCGCCATAAAATATCAAAAAATTGATAAATCGACTTTTTTTTAAAGATATTCTATTTATGGGTGCATGAAAGTATATGAATAAATAATTTGTGAAAATATTGTTTTCCATTTTCTTTTATTAAAAACTTCTCAACCTTGTCGTTACCACTCATATTTAGTCCGGCAACATTAGCTGGATTTAAGCAGCTATCACGGGGAGTCCCTGGTAAGAGACGAGTCATAGCTCGGGACTTCCCATCATTAGAAAGTCAATAAAAGTATCGCATACAGACGCAGCAGGGACGTAGCTGCCACCGTATCAATGATACGGGGCCCCAACATATATAAGCAATAGAATCGTAACATGCTAAGGGGCCTTAAAAAATGGCGGGCATAAAGTTTTGATACAGAGCCCAGTTCAGACTAGCTAAGCCAGTGAGACGCAGTCTCACTTCATGTTTCTATATCGTATTATAAATTTTAAAAGTATTTGATGTGAGAATAAATAATAACGCGCGCGCGCACGCGGTACTGGGCATGCTGGTTCATAATTTATCAATCATGTCAGGCTTAGGCCCTAAGAGAGATAGATATAAAGGGAGAAAATGGAAATCTGGCGTAGCAAAAAGGAAAAAAAAGCGGAAAGAGTCGTATCCATCCAGGTTTAAAGTTCAGGTATGATGAAATTTCTCGGTCAGACTGAGAGAGAGAATTTAGCAGTACAGAATCAAGTTAATCGGTTCCTTCGACTTCTCAACAACATTTATCCGTATCCGAGACTCCATTGAATTTGGAAGTTACCCCAGATGCACCAACTATTGATACCGAACGATGAAAATTGGAAATAGAATTAGGATCAAAAGCTTGCCAATCATAATCTGACTCTGAGATTTCTGTATTCACGTTGAGTAACATAAGTCACAATCAAGAAGAGATTGAGATGAAAAGTGAAAGTGACATTTTCCAGTTTTGACGAAGGATTGTGTACGTTTCCCATGACAGATGCTCACCGGTCATGAAATAGTTCAAAGTGGTCCCACACAACAGTTAAATAACAGTGATGAATATTATTCTAAAGGTGATGATTATAGAAACTTTTCCAATTTCATTTTTTAAGAAAACTAAATAATGGTGAAACCTACAACGTCGTCGCTGGTTGGTTTATTCTAACTCTAAAAATAAAGATTTCTGTTTTCCACATGCACACTATTTGGAAATTCACAAACTCAAATGGTACAGGAAGGGTGCTGTGATTGGAACACTTAAGTATGTATAACATTTTACACAGACAGGAGAATACTAAAGAACATATGACCTGTATGTTGCAATGAATAACATTAGAGAAAGAAATAAAGCACGGAAAAAATTAGACCGAAAAAACGAAAGGTGAATTCTTGAATCTCAAAAACATTGCTACAATTTATTTGAGGGATTGGTATCACGAATTTCTTAGCCTATCACAATTTGCCGTTCAGAGGTCAGAGAATCTCTCAAAACAGACGAAGGCACTGAGAATTCTGGAAATTTCATATAGACTTATTTAAATTGATATCTAAATATGATCCTATGTTACGGGAGCACACAAATCGCATTGATAATAAACAGCTTGCACACCATTATCTAAGCCACGATATTCAAAACTAATTGATCACAATCACTTCAAACACAGTTACCAGTGAAGTGATTGGTAGGATAAAAGAAAAAAAAATATTTTTCCCTTTTTTCTCAACTGCGCTGCAGACTTATTTAGAATTTAAAAAAATTCATTCATTTTTTGATATTGTAGTCATCAACAGGAAATATAGAAGAAACTTGATCATTTTTTGCTGTCACTAAAACGACGGAGAATATTTGACCAATTAAATACGAGAAAACTAGAAAAAATGGCAGATAGTAAATTTCGGGGAAAGGATCGACAAGGGTGCAAATAGGGTAGGAAAAAAGGGGAGTTAAAACTCAATATTAGCTATAAATTCAGGGCATTTAACCTTGGGTTGTCATAGCAAATCTTTATTGGAAAACCAGCTAAAATTGCCAATGGCAAAAAAAACTTTTTTGTGGTTTTATTCAAAAAGGGAACTTTTTCCTTTTTTTGGTATTTTTTAATTTCCCAAAAACCGGGAAAATTATAAAAGATAAATTAAAGCTTACTATTGCCTTTATCAGACACAATGGGGGGAAAGTAGAACCGGCGGTGAAGGCCGCATTATTACATGTGATGATGTTGTTGAATCAAAAATTTAACAAAACGGAAAATCCGACACACTCGTGCGATTCTTTTTTTAAATAAATGTTTAGTTTGGGTTTATAGTATCATTATATGTATAGTGTGTGGGCGCAGGGGGTCCCGGGGGCCGGACCCCAAAGCCCTTTTTTTTTTCCGATTGGTTATAATTCTAAGTATATAATACGTAAAATTTAATTAAATATTTTTTTAATGAAATTTTTTTAATTAATGCAATTTTTTATTCAATAATTAGTTTTTTTCTGTTTTTGTTCCTGAAAATCGACAAAATGAAAAATAGCATTGCCCCCCCTTGAAAAATTCCTGTGTGCGCTACTGGTATGTGTTATTAACACGTGTCAATACCAAAAGCAAATCATGACAATTATTACAAGCCCATTTATGCATTACTTTTGAACATTTGCGTACATTTTGTAGCAAGATCCAATCGTATCGACAAACTGGATTCGGGAAAATGCTTGTCTGACGCTCGTAAGTTTATTAATTGATGCAAGGGAATAGAGTAATAGAAGAGAGATTGATGAGATAAAAAAATGTAATAAACTATTTATTTTTATTATTATAAATTTATTTGAATAGAAAGCTATTTGGATATTCACATTGTAAGCAAAATTTACAAAATTTTTTAAAATTATAGAATTTTTCTTTCCCTGAAACTAAATCATTATTTCTTTGTATATAATTAATTATTATATTTATAAAAATAGAAGTATGTAAGCTGGGCTAGTAAAATAAGGTATATCTTATTTATGTTAAAATTAAAATCTTCTCTTTTGACATTTATCTTAATCTTTAATTAATTATATTAATTGTATTTAATTGCAGATCCAAAAAGTTTGCTTTATCTATAATTCAGTGTTGGTTCTAACTATTTTCAGATACTGAGGATAAAAACTAAGTTAGGAACATATTTTAATTTATAACTAAAAATAACTAAATCACCTATGTATCTAAAAATATGTTACGATTCATTGTCTATATTTTCATTTTCATAAAAGTGAAGATAAATGCTAGCTAGGCTATTACTTGACAGGCTCTCCTTGAGGCAGCCCCTTAATTTGTTTACAATAAAAACCATTGGGTATATATACACACAAATGTTGAAGAATTTAAACAAAAATAAATTTACTTTATTATATATCTTTCATTGTGTAAGTTTATAATTTTAAATTATACTTTTTATTTTAACTGATTTGTTCAGACATTTTTATGTTTAAGAAAGTGTAAAAAGTTTACGAATGTATTTTTTTAGCTGCTTATTTTCTCCCGTAACACAAAACAATATTAAAATAAAAGCACAGGGAATAAGATAAGATTAAATTAAGATTCCTCTACTCGGTAATACTAATAAAAATACATATGTTTTATTCTACTCATTTTAGTTTTCTTCTAAATATATATATATTCTAAGAAATAAAACATATATATGTAATAATTTAACTATGTATTGCATTGAAAAGTAAATCAGATCTGTCCATATATGTCATATTCTGTTCTATTCACTTGCTATAAAGTTAACCGACATTTTTATCAAGCTAAAATAAGACATTTGCAAAAAAAAAAAACGACAATGCTATAATAGCTGCTATGTGATCCGTTTCGAAATTCAAAAAAGGGACAAAAATAGTCTAAAATCTGTGGTCAGCTACTGCCGTTCACAGACATAAAAAAGGGCAGAAACGAGACATTGGGGGAAGTGGAAATATATCTCCATTTTCATGATCTGTAATCTATTCTAGAGAAAAACAGCGCCTATGAAATGGATATGTAGAAGACTGCTTCCCTTTTCTTCTTTTAGAAGAAAAGGTATTAATAAAAAAATACACATTTGACTGTAGATTGACATTAGAATGTCCTTTTGCGAGATTATCCGTGTTCCCTTCTCGATCATGATGATGCTTTAAAAAAAAAAAATCTTCCGCTTTGATGGTTCAGTGACAGAGGTTATCTGGTGCTTCTCACACCTCCCGTGCATTGTTTCGTGCGCAGGAAACCCTCGCACTTGACCCCACTGGAGAGAACCCTTTGAGTGATCAGAGAAGCTGAATTAATGCGCATCTGACCAACCGACTATGACACTCTTCAATCTCACCACAGGGAAGAGCGGAGGGGGAAAAAAATCTACCGGGATTCTTTGTCTTTTTAATTCCTTTATTCCGGACCGTTGGAGAAAAGACCTCCTTGGGCACCATTCAAGCTGCCAACGGATTAGAATGATAATAGATTCACGCCATGACAGCCCTAGCCGGAGGGGGTCAAAATGCTTCCATGAATACCCTACTTCTTGTGTGTGCAAAACTTCTTCACTCCTTTGCGAGTTGTGGAGACTCGTCAACATGACGTATAGGTCTTGAACCTTTGTGGAAGACGATTTTTTTCGCACGCCGAGTCAAGCATGCAAGGCTCCTTTTTCCTCCTTCTGTTGGATGAATTCTTTTCGGCGTGTAAGCGTGGCTGATGCCATTCTCACACAAATTTCTGTTCCGAGGAATTCTTTGAGCTGGCAGCCGAGCCTCCAGTTTACTCAGTAGAGGTTGGTCTTTGTAGAGCGGACAAGACAAACAGAGGAATGTGCTACGATGTCGCGAACACAAGAAGTGATTGTTTACCAACAGGAGAGTTTCTGGCTGGGGTGAAAAAGGAGGGAATGGTTACCGTCGCAGAGTCAACATGGTTCAACGTCATGTTAATCGGAGAGCACACCGAACAGTGCAAAGAAACCCTGCTTCGGGTTGATTAAGGCTGCCTCAGGCTAAGCCGAAAGGAAAAAAAACAACCAGGATCCATACTTTTGATAACCACTTTCACAGACAGAAAAATCCCTAATGTAGAAATCTGTGTGGTACTAATACATTTAAGGTCTCTTAATATCCTATTCGTATTTCTTTTGTAAAAGGAATTACTTGCTTTCTCAAGTTCAATTCTCAGTTACCCTTTTTAAACTTTACTGGTATTTTTTTCAACTTGATGGTAAATCTCATTTTTGTGTGTGAGATAATAAGATATGTACATGAATGAAACAAGTATTGGTATAATTTTTTTATAGTGCATAAAACATAAAATAATTTTTCTGAAATTAAAACATACTCCTTTTTATTATGGTAAGATGCAGATATTTAAATAAGCATTTTCTTAATTGCTCTGCATATGAGATTGATTAATTATCAACTTCGCACTTGAAAGCAGAGCACGAGGAATAGTACGATAGACTTGACATTATTATGAGGCCCATCGTTCACAGCCCTCGTGTAGCTTCAAAACGAGACGCCGGTGAACAATCCATTAAAAAACAGTCAGAGGGGAGAGAGGATTTAAACCCAATTGTGTGCAGCTGTAACGCAGGGTTATTTTATTATAGGGTATTACAGTCTGAAACCATTGCACGAAAACGTCACGAAGAATTTCAAGCAGTCATTTTTCCTTTTTATACCTACGTTGCCATGACACACACATTACTCTAATAATTTAAACTGTTATACTAATTTTTTTATCAATGTCACATTCCTAAGCAACACGAGGGCCATAGGTGACGAGAACGACACCCGAGATGGAATCTCCCTCTCCAACATAGGACTTGAACCACTGGCGTAGCTAGTTCTGAGTAGGCCTTGTATCAAAATTCCTTCGGGGGCCCCCTTTTTTATATTAGAACCCTGTTAGTTGTTAGTACCTGGCAGTCCTATGTTGTAGTCCAACTAACAAGTTCCCTGTTAGTTGGACTGTAGTTACATATGTTGGGACCTCTGTAGTTTTGAGACCCTGTATCATTGATACGGCGGTAGCTACGCATCTGACTCGAACCTGTGACAACCATAGCCGGTCACACGGCTATCACGACCACACCATATTTTAGTAAGACTATTAAATTTTATTTAACAGCACTTGTTAAAGTTGCTGTTTGTGCTGTAACTTTTTGTTGTTGTTGTTGCTGCAAAGTTATTGTCAGAGAAACAATATTTGTTAACCATAATTAGTTTTTTTTTATTCATTGCATTATTTTCAATACAAAAAGATAAATCACGATCAAACTATTTAGAAATATTCTACTCACTAGTTTCATTCAATAAATAAAATCTATATCAAGTCATATTGATTAACAATATAGTTTTCGAAGCTGCATGTGGTCAAATGTAGAAATTTCAAACCATGGTGAGTGACCGCAGTATCACAGAGTCATGGTCGCGAATTTGTGGTCGGCTTCCATTCTGTCGAGTAGTGACCCGTTGCGGGGAGGGTCAATAAAACAGAAGTGTTAGGAGACTCAAAGTAGTTGAGGTGAAATTTGAAAAGAAAATTCTCAACTCTATGTTACGGGGGTTAAGAATACGGGAGCCCACACGCGTTGCTACGAATCGCGGCTTGAGTAAACCATTCGTGAGTCACGGTCAGATGAAGAAGGGGAGACATAAACTAGTACCCTACTGCACTAATAGTAGTAATATTCATTTGGTTAATCCTAATTAAACATAAATCAGTGTTATTCTATAACTTAAAATTAAAAACAAGTATATTTTTATTATTTTATTTATTTCAAACACATGAGTACCTAAGAAAAGCATTACAATATTTCGATTAAAATGTAAAAAGATGATGAAAATTAGCATTTGCACTTTTGTCAGTCACAAATAGCTTTATTACGTGTGGGAGTGTTTGTTAAAGCTGCAGAATAAAGCAACACACACGAAAGCTATTGGCGACAGACCCCGTATAAGTCATAGTCAAGAGACGAAGACGATACCGGAGCTGTCAGTCCTTTCACCAAACTACCACATCACGCTAACGTGGGAACTGTCTTTGTTTTAACAGTTACATTGCTACAACACTAGAGACAAATCTAGGTTGGCGCGTCAAAACCAATAATTAATTTAATTAATGAATTAATATTTGAAAAAATGTGCGTTAACATCAAGTGTACTACCACTACAAGTTTTAAAAAAATGTATTTGAACTTCTTTGTATAAACAGAAAGTATTTTATTAACGATTGAAAATTTGAATAAGATAAATATATAAATAAATAAATATATAGAGAGAGTAAGCTAATAGTAGGAATTGAAAAAGTGATGTCTCTTCTACGCCAATTGATTAAAATTACGAGATCCGAAGACAACAGCCTTTTAGTTGCTCCAAAAAGACTTTAGTTAATAATCCATCGCATCGGAAAGTGCATAACTATTAATGCGCTTTATAACCCTTTATCTACTTCATTATGATTTACTACAGTTTTTTTCATACAATATTTCTTTTTAGGATCTCTACATTGAAAATGAAGAGATATACATAAACAAAATACTCAACTTCGGGAAATTTCATCCATTAGAGCTAATTAAGATATTCAACTTTCAAGTCAATTATATACTCTGTTCACTTAAAATAAATAGTCAAATCGTTTTCTAAGGTCATCATTAACATACAAAAAAATAAGACACTTAAATTTTGACATTAACTATTTTTTCGGGACAAAAATGATAACCTTCTCAATCCGCTGAAAACGCAACCCGTCATAGAACCCGTGCTGCCATATATCTTGGAAGAGTGGATTTCAAAGAATATTCCTGCTAAGTATCATCAAAATATTCCTAAAAATGTTTATTCTATGTTATTTTAAAGTGAGTGGTACTTATAAGTACCGCCGGTAAATAAAGGGTTAAGACCATGTTTCATTCTGCTACGGTAAGCAAGGTGTCCGTGGAAGTGTAATATAACTGTGACGTTATAACATGTAATGTATTGTATGCATTACCTTAAAAATTTAGAGATGTTCAATAAGCACTCAGAGAGAGTTTCACAGTTTATGCAAGAAATAAAGAGTTGATCGAAGCATTCAGGGGAGTGGCACATTGAAATGATGACGTTATGTTAAATGATCCATAGTATATTATTTTAAATAGAAGTGGTTAGGGGAAAAAACTTTAAACCTCCTTAACTTAACGACACTAAACCGTTGACCTCGTCAATCGCACAAATTAACCGGAAGATGAGTTCAACAAAAAGTTCCATTTGGTTTAAGGTCCCCCTCCCTTCAGGTGAGCCCCCTCCTTCTGCTTCGTTCCGCTCCAGGTCTCTTCGAAATTATGGTCTCTGGATAATAACATGGCTCCTAAGATAGCTTTTTTCCCCTACATGTCCATTGGATCCCTATGAAGCGAGTAAATCCCCTTTAGTTCCTTTCAACTCCCAATTGGGGAGGCGAGGGGGTATCATTCCACGGATGAAGAGTCATGTCATCTTTGGAAGATTTTGATGGGGGATGTCTCCTCAAGACTATCTCAGGAGAAGTCCTTCTTCGGGACAAAAGGGAAGGCCAGCCATGATTGGTTCAAAAAAAAAAACTTTTTTCAATATTAAATTTATTGAAAGAATTCTATCAATAAAATTTGGGTACAAAAAATTACAAAGGGGTAACTATGTGAACTTTTATGAAAGCGTAGAGTTATCTGTAGACCCTTTAATTTGATTTGTGTTCCTCTTCATTTGAAGTCTTAGATTGTGTTCTTAATAAGTGCAATTGTTTTGCGAGAAAATATCTTAGAAGTTTTCCCTCTCAAGTCTATTTGACCAAGAAGCCGTTATTCGTTGCAAGCACATAGAGAATGAATTTAGCAATAAATCTTTTCAAGAGCAACATGAAATGCAAAACTTACCATTGTGGTGGATGATAAACATAATTAACTTTCTTTTCTGAGGGTTCATTCTTCTTGCAGTGGTTAAAAGAAGAAAGTGAAAAGGCCCATTAGTAGACGAAGGAGGTTGCCCATTCAAACACTGTAAAGATGCAGTCTCTGAATATAAAAGAAAAATCTAGTAGTGTTCTTCATTAAGACATTCATAGTTCTCTGCTCAACAACATCCATTTTTTATTAACATGGCACTCTAAAACAACGCAACGACTACCGGCGACGGACCTCGTCTTTTTGAACCTCGGTCAAGGGACGAGGACAAACGAAGTGATCCTCCACTCTCTAAACTTCCACGTCACTTCTTCGTGAGGACTTTGAGCCATGAATAGTGTAAGGATCTACTGCCTGCACCTGGCAACAGGTCGAACCATACACACGAGATCTGGCAGCTATATATACAGGAGGACCTGGCAACGACTGGGATGAGCTCGGACCGGGGGTGGAAGGAGCAGCGGTAGCGAGGAAAAAACGTGGTCAGAGGAAGAAAGACTGCTAGACGATGGGTTGCAATCTTGTATCATCTTAATATTTTCTTTTTTTTATGATGAGTCCCATAGAAAGAGTGAAATAAAACAGAGGAACAAAATCCTGACTGAAGTTTTTTTTCACAATTCGAACACGACACCGATCAGAAAAAGAACCCACAAGTTTATATTATAGATTAGCAAAAATTAGCTCTTGCGCACGCTCACTCACGTAAGTCACAAATGATTTAACGTTGATCAGCCCCTCTGCGCGTTGGATCCCCAGTGGCACTTGGAGTGACGCCAAACTTTAAATCTCCATGGACCACTAAATGTGTAATTTTATACTTCAAGACCACTCATATAATTGACCATTGTATGGCGGACCACTAATTTAATTGACCTCTTCTTGACGGACCACTTTAACTGTATCTTACTTCAGAGATTTCTACTTACATTTCCACACAACTTCACGAAAAACGAGAACAAACTGGTAATAAAGCGATATCCACAGAACTGAGGTGTTGCGCCGCCAATGTCAAAAATATCATTAGATACACTTACAAAAGTAGCTATTAAATTCTAAACATTCAGAAGAATTTTGCTAAAATAATAGCTAAAATTTTAAGAAAGGTATAATCCATATTCCATAATACATTTGTTACTCGTCCTTCTAGAAACAATCTTCATAAAAAATATAAATAATGTATCAATTTTTCTGCGGACCATTAAAATCTTTTCACAGACCATCGGTCGGCGACCACTGTACTAAGACTCAAACTCAGAACCCCCACATTAGCCACGATATCGTTACCATGACAACTCGGCTATCGCATTCCCACTTTTTTTTAGACGTGGGCTAGTTAGATGGAGATTTATATAATTTGTTAATATAATTTTTATATAATTTGTTAAGGAACGAAAGGGCGGGAGAGAGGGAAATAATCTGCAATAAAACATTTTTATGGTGCATTGTTTCTTGCATCTTAGATTGTATAGGTCCGTAAGAGCATGAATTAACGTAGCATTAACACATAAAGAACTTTATCATGATCATTTTAAGAATCAGATTATTTATTTTTAAGACTTTAAACTAGTAACAAAAATTTTACAAAAACAGAATACTGGTAAATTATTGAAAAGAAATTTAATATATCGCATTAACTTTTTAATAGCCTCACCAATATAATCAGACGTTCAAACTTCAACTTAAAAATAACAGTCCTAAAATGAAATCACTTTTACGAATTAGATTTCTTAGAAACATTTTTTCCCCCTCATTTAAAATAATAAGTAAAACCTCTACTTGATCATTTTCTTATCCCCCGCTTATCCCGGGGCACAGCCCAAGGGGGGCGTAGATCCCCGCCCAAGAGTTTAGCTTCTATCCCAACATTAAATCGAAACTAATAAAACAAGGCAGAGGTTTCTGTGAGCGTCAGCAGTGATGAATCACCGTGTAATACAAATTGGATCCGTCATGGATGGAGCGTGTGACAGGGTAATCCAACGGAAGGTAGGAGACGCGCATCTTGCCAAAATGGAAATTATACTACTATTCTATCAGCAGACTAATGGAGGATTACTTGCTCCGTGGCTGTACCATTTCACACTCGGAGTTGAATGCTTATAAATAAGGGTTAAAACGTAGCTAGAAGGCGTCCGATAATAAAATGAGTTTTAAACAGATTCTAGTAGAGGATCTATAAAATGGCTAAGAATTGACTATAATATTGCGTTTGCTCTGGAAAAAAATTATTTCAAAATAAGAATTATCCTTATTGTTTAATAAATTTAAATAAAATTAAAAATAAGTTTTTAAAGAAAAATGTGTTTTGTTTAATAATTCAAAAAAAAAAAGAAAAAAAAAGTACAATTATATATATATATCGAAGAATTCAGATTTCCCTTCTGTTTTCAACCCTCTCTATCGTCATTCCACCGAGAAAAGTTTAGATTTGCCTTCACAAATCTAAATTCGTCCATCAAATTAGTGAGAGTGCATTAAAGCAAATCAAAAAGAATTTTAAAATAAGAGAAGGAGAGAATTCCTATTTAAATACATTCTTTCCTGTTTTTTTTTCTCCCCTATAGTATTTTTATGTATGTGTTGAGTGAGTGAATACTAAGTTGCACTGTTCAGCTACACGAGGGCTTTTGGCGATGGAACACGTAATTTTGAGCCATGGTCAAGTGACGTGGACGACACCTGAGCTGGCACCCCCTCTCCTATAACTACCACCCCACGGGAGGACGTTTCATCTCTCGACAGATTTAACGCGTATCGCTGCCCTACACAGCGGATTTTTAGTGGCACTGGGCTCGAACTCGTGACATGCCTACCATGATCCGATACCTTGACCACTGGGCTACCGCAGCCCTTTTATGTATGTGTGAAGAATTCGCTTATGATTTTCTGGAGAGTATTTAAAAGTTCTTTACAAAATCGCAGAAAAAATACAATCGAGTAGAAGCTTCCTTCCATTTTTATTTCTTCCATTCCCCCCCCCCCCTTTTTATTTGTGTTTATCTGCTTTACCAGATGAACTGTGATAAATAAGTACAATAACTTAAAAACAATTAATTTCTTGCATTGATGTTCAGTCATTTACAAGTCAATTAACGATATATATTTTCGAACGTGTATTCTAATTCATCACGTGGGAACACATTTACGCAAAATACCGCCGCCTCTCCGCATCATGTAGTTTAAGAGAGTATTCGGTGCTTCTCCCCACTCAATATTCCCTGTCACTTCTAAGCGTTTATTGATACTGTTTGCTATCTAGAGTGAGTGGAAGATGGTTTCATCATAAAGCTGCACGAGGGTTATTGGAGACGTACAATTTGAACCATGTTAGACATGATGTAGCACTCCTCTCTTCTAACAACTACACCACACCAATGGGAGGACATTGAGTCCCGACAGATTTAATGTGAGCTTGTTACACAGAAGATATAATTGTAAATTCTATGCGATGAACAATATGTTCATCTTGTTCAGATGAACATGTTGTTGATATCATGGAATTATTATTAATAAGCGGCTTTATTAATGAATTTCTATGAAAACTGCGACTTCAAAGAAATTCATTCATAAATCACAGCACCTTTGTCTTCAAAAAAATTCTGTATATATAATTTACATGCTTTTCCCCTTTCCC
>BMAV01021124.1:21471-45651 GCA_019973955.1 Trichonephila inaurata madagascariensis | reverse complement strand
AAATCTTGAGTGAGTGAATAGGCTGACTTGCGCGGTGCGCGACAGTAACCCTGGGGTTCCAACAATTGTTGGAACGCTTGGGTGTGTCATACAGGACCCACTTCTCGTCACTGGTCAGCAACCGATTGAATATGGATGCGCTACGTGGCTAGAAAGCAACGATAAACAGGCTGTCCCTCGTTGTTGTTTATGGACTTCCGACAGCGTGTGAGGAGCCCACTTGCTCAGCCTGTACGTCTTACTTAAGCGGCACAGATGAAATTTAACCATTCCACTGGAAGTATAGAATTGTCTGGCAAGTTCACTACACATTTAACTCCTGTCCTCCTCAATGGCCGCCTGCAGGGCTTCGTCATTCAAGGCCTGTAGTCGTCCTGTTCGAGTTTTATCACAGAGGGACAAATCTCCTGACCTGAATTTTTGAAACCAATGCTTTGCTTTACGTCCATTGACAACACTATCCCCAAACGTTTAACATATTCGGCGTCTTGATTCAGCGGCTGATAAGCCCACTTTGAAGTCGTAAAGTAATTAACCCCGAACGAGCTCCTTCGATACGTCCATTTCATTTCGATACTGTACGAGTTCCAATTGATGAATGTGAGCAGTGGACCTGCGTTTATAACAACTGAAATTCCTACTCTCGACTGTCGGTTTCTCAATCACGTCTCATACATGAATTTGTATACTTATTCTCACTTCTTTCAATAGAAATGCGCAAATGGCAAGAGCTTTTTCGTTTATCTTGTATTTCTATAAAACCTTTTGATTCTGATTTTTGTAATATTTTCTGACTGCACTAAAATACTTCTTATTCTAAAAATATTTTTTTCGAATTAGGGCATGTTATTTCAATAATTGTATCATAAAGACTGTAACATTTCTTATACATTTACTCTTACAACTCTAAATTTTTTAATGTTCATAAAACATTAAAAAAATTTTAGCACATTCTCTAGATAAATGCATCTAATTGGTTTTTGTAATACATTTACTGATATAAGTTTATTACTTTTTTCTCTAACTGCTTTGAAGTTCTTTAAAAAAAAATGTTGCTAAAATTTCACAAGTAATTGTGTTGTTTTGTTTTTTTTAAATTTTGATAATTTTATAAAAATATTGTTAGTTAAATATTAGTATTTTTTTAGAATTGATTCCTGAAAAAAGCATTTATATTCTTTTACCATGCTATGTTTTAAAAAGTACTCCGAACGTGTTCGGATATCTAGAAAGTGTATGGAATGCTTTTCACACTAAGGTGGAAATTATAATAAACCATATAAAAATGATTTCAATATTTTAAAGTGCCTTGTTATAATTTAGGAATCATTTAATAGCGGTTTTGTATTGTTTTTAATATTTCAAAACATTACAGATGTCATATTATAAATTCAGTACAAAAAGTGAAGACCATCACAAAATATTATCAAACAAACCTCCTCAAAATTTTTAATCAAATGTATCAACTTGTTGACAACTAGACAACTAAATAGGCAAAAACTCTCGCCAAAGGTATTTTTCTGAGAATCAATAAAGATATTACGAGAAAGGAAAAGTTCAAATAAATATTCTATTTTTCTACGTTTTTGAAGCCAAGTTAATGAAATGGAACAAATTCGTACTCTTACATACATATTCTTTCGTTGCATACTTCATTTCTTTCTCTTTCTCTCTCTCTCTTTTTTTGAAGTTATTTTAATAATATAAATTATCCTTTTTTTAAAAAAAAATATCTTTCTCATCATATTTTAAAATTAATACATTTCGTTAAAAGTCCGAAATGATATTTAAAAAAAAATCTTTTCCAAGTTGCTTATTTATATTCATTTTTTTTTATGATCTTGCATAAAAGGAGGAATTTTCTTTTCAGTTTTGTTTGTCTGAATTCTGGGTCTATTAAGATAAATAAGAAAAACTGAAGAAAAGTAGATACGGAAAAGCAAAATACAACCTTTCGTTGATTTATTTAAAATTGAGCTCAATGTAAAAATGCATGATGATGTAAGGAGAAAGAGAAAGAAATAGCTGTTTTGTTCATCAAAGATTTTAAAAATATAAATTGCCCTTTGAAGTATCCAGGATTTGAATCTACCCATTTGAAACCATTGATAAAAATAAATATTTCTTTATAGTAGATAATTATTTAATGAAAAATATATTAATACTATTTCATGACACTCTGATGAAAATTTAAAATTTGTTAAATGAAAATGAAAAGTTATTAACCAGAGGCAGTCTTATCAATATTAGTCATGATGGCGAAAAAAAAGCGTTTATTGTATAAGGTTAAGAATTATGTACATTAAAAAGAAGCTTCTGTTTAATACCTTTTAGGATTTTTAAAAAAGAGTAATCTATTACATGGAAACTATTAAAGAGAAACATTATCATATACCTCATTAAAACTTTTTTCTATAATTCTGATTGCATATTTTTCTTTTATAAAAATATTAAATAACGTAACGTCAAGTAAGCAAAAGTATATGCATAAAATAAACATCAGTTCTGATCCTATAGTATCAATAATTCCACTCTTTAAAAATGGAAACATTTTTTTTTATACAAAATCTAAAAAATATACGGAAAATTTTCTTTCAAATCTCATAACGTGAAATCCACTCAACTCTTTTTTTACACGGTCTTTTTTAACACGATTTTGATATAACATGGTGAACAAATTTAACGAATTAATATTTTTTTACACATTTTTTTTTTCTAGAACGAGTCCCGAAAAAATTTGGGGATTGATGTCCATTGAATAAGGACGATTGGATCGAATTCATGAGAGTTTATGTTCATAAAAATGTCGATAGTTAAAAGTCGATTTCTTACTTATGATCCTGAATAGAACATGCACTAAAATTTCAACGTAATTTTAAATTTTAGGTAACAGGACATCACACACGCAAGAATTATATGAGCAACTTGTGGTACCAAAAAATAGCAGCTTCAATAACATGGCAAATAAAAACTTGTCAATAAATATTATTGTGTTTATGCTTTCCATATACTTAGTATCTTTAGCCATTTCTTTATGTGTAGGTTCACTTGGTGAGCATTTTTTAACAAAAAAGTTTTTTTTTTAAAAAAAAATGAAAATAAATAAATTCTGTGAATATATCTCAAATAAAGTCTATATGCTAAATTTAATAATAATTTGAACTATTTTAATTGCAGGATAATATTTATAAATGATGTCGAATTATAACCATCCTGTATGCCCCACAGATTATTAATAATGGGATGAAATAAATGATTTCGTAGAAGTTATTTCCCATCCTGAATAAAGCTTCATAGATATTACGAATGAAAATTGGTACCAAGATTAAAAAAAAAATTAAAATATATGCTAAAAATTGTAATTAGCAACTAGTTTATAGAAAACAATAACTAAGTAACTATTTAATGAATTACTGTTGTGCTAATTTTTTTTTAAATACTTTTGAGAGTAGGGGAAATGGAACTATAGTCCTTATTGGCTTAGAACTATTTTATTAAGTTACTCTATATTTATTTTTCAAAAATATTCGCATATATTCACATCGAATTTTTAGAACTTTTATCAAAGATGTTAAATCTTATGAAGCCATATGGTATAAAATTGCGTATGCTTATTATACTCTTAATAGTGGATTTTAATCTGTTAGTATTTAAAAGTACATCACAAAAATATTTTATAATTTTATACAATAACTGCTTGTGTAAATAAAATAAATTTATGAGAAAAAACTATCAATGTTTCAAAAAATATAATTTATATTTTGTTCAGGAATTGCATTTAAATCTGTATTTCTCAAACTGTGGGGCTTGTCCTCACTAGAGGGGCATGATAACCCCTTAGGGGGACAAGCCTGTTGAAAACAAAAAATTTTTTTTTTTTTAAAAGAGTGTTAATTCACTGAAAAGAAACAAAACAAAATAACTTTCTGACACATTTACACTGATGTAATATATTGTTACGAATATTGTGTAAATAATTTGTATTTGAATGTGTAAGGTATTTATATTACTCTATTTTACATGTTAAAATTGTGTAATATTCACAAGCAACGCCGTCCCTTACGTTATAATGGTGATTCAATGGGAACTTGGAGATAAAACCAAGTTGGCATCATATTTGGTGACCATGTTGGCAAGTTTGGAACCCTCTGGATTTTTCTAGAAATTAGTGTATAAATCCACTAATTTCACGCTCTATGACGCGTGCGGATTTTTTCTGGAAGTTTCTAACATGTCCATAAATAGAGCGATGCTCGCCGAAACGAGTCGGTCTTTTTTAACCAGTGATTAGTGAGCATTGTTTTGACTAGCGATTTGCTCGGCTGTGCTTGTGAATAATCTTTTACATACGTGTATTTTAGACACTGTTAATTGTGTCTGAGTGCTGTTGAAGGTGTATAGACCTTCTAAAACTTATTCTGCGAATATTGCTGCTGAATCTTATATTTAAAGAATTGGATTTCGGATAATAAATTCTTATCGCTCTTGAAGAAATTTCTTGTAATTGTGACTGATTTGCATAAAATCCTCGAACTCCGATCAACGTAACAATAGTTATAAATGAATATGCACTGCATAATGTATTTGATACTTAAATTATCAGTACTAAGTTAAAATAATAATTATTAGTGATTCCCATGGGCTTGTTGTATACAAAATTTATATATAAAAAATGTAATACTTATCTTGATAATTTGTACGGCTTATAATTAAAGTCATAGATATAGCCTCAAAGTACATTATTATTTAATTCCCTTCATTATTATTGTACGGAGAAGAGCGCGGTGAAGATTATGGTTGAAAATTGAATCGTAAATATTGAAACTTTGAGAAGCACATGTTTAAATAGTTTAGATTACCCTTTCTAGCGCCTTTACCACAAAAACTTTCTTGGGCCTCTATCTGACACCGAAGATGAGGTGACATGAGTAACAACAACAGATTACATCACAGTATAAATTTGAATACCAGATTCCAAAATCTATGTTTAAATGTTTTCATAAAATATATCATTCAAACAAGGAAAAGAATGTTTGAAATAAAACAGTCTGGTTTTCCACCTTTTTTTTTTATTATTATTTTTTCCATCCTTAGGAACTTTTGAAGTCCGTAATTTATTATTCAACAAATCTGAGTGTGTTCAGACCACCAGAACTCATTCATATATGGTATGAAAATATACAAAACACCCCTTCAATATCCAACTGCTATTTCATTCTTGCTTCACAGCCCTACTTTACAAAAATGCAGACTATCTACACGATAAAATATGGAATATTTCTAAATTTCCAGTGATTTGCTTAGCACGAAGAAACATTCAACTCCCATCAACCGACTGTTCTTGAGATCAATATACTTCGAGTTATAGAACCAAAAGCGTATTCACTTTTTCAACCATTTCATTCTCTTTTTCATCTTTAGAAAAAGAAATATAAAAATGGATACACCGGAGTAGAGAAAGATTTAAAAAAAAAAAAAAAAATGAGAAGCGTTGGTTTGAGGCTTTGAAATTTAGATGTAAAATACGGAATAAATATTCCATTTCTACAATCGTGATTATCATAATGTTAAGCCTAATACACCTTGCTGAGAATAAAATAAAGGAGTCATTTCTATTTCCTGCTGTTTCTACAAGTAAAAGTGAGATATGGAAATGACAGTGAAATTTAAGAGATGCCGATAAATTTCTGGGTACGACATGTAAATATGTTTTTAAATCATAAAATTATATTCCCTATTGAATGCAATTTATGTGAAACGTATAATTTTATTTTAACTTGAAACGAATGTTTCAGAAAATAAAATATATATATATATATATAAAGATATTTCAGAATTTTTTATTGTAAGATAAATATTTTGGAATATAATTCTTTTAGAAATAGGCTTGAATATTGTGATATATTTTTCCTTTTAATACTGTTTAAGACATATTTTCTTGTAAAATAAAATTTATGTTAATGTTTTCCAAATGTAAGATTTATAAACAACATTATATTTAAATTCTTTTGAATACTGTTCTATGCTTTTAAATCATTTTAAAAAATTTAGAATCCATCAAGAAATCGTAAACTAAAAACATCACGAAAACATTTCAATAGATTATTAGAATGACTCCAAGTATTAATAAAAAATTTGTTTTCAACTATCTTTACTGAATTATTACGAATTAAAAAATATAACTCTATAATCTAAAATTATATTTAAGTACATGTAAAACAAAACTAAAAATGCAAATGTGCAAAGTAATCAGGGGTACGTTTTTCAATTTTTTTTTTTTTTACCTTTCTGCAGTCAAAAGAGTAATTTTATTTGAAAATTTAGTCAGGAACGCATTATTGATTTAATTTGTTTTTAACGTCGCACTTTAACATTGTACTAAAGATACTGGTGATGTATCTCGTAATTTTGAATCTCGGTCATGTAAATGTGATACCCCTCGGCCCGCGGGTATCATCTCTTCATCTACTCGACCTAGATTCGTAGGAATATAAATGATAGATCACTTAAATTCTCCATAATAAATCTAATTAATTATTGTCTAAATATATATCGATCAACGCAACACAAGTCTTATTAGAGGGATATGATCAGGAGTGATTCTACATAATTATCACTTCTAAATAAATAGCGCCTGAAATCCTACTCATCATCGGTATGAGAACCTCAGAATCTTTATTTACTGTATATTCCTTAATAAGCTAAAGTCCATTCTATAATTACACTTCTATAATTAACCTCTTACCAATATCTCACGGCGATCTGCACCTCGGATTTTTGTTTCTTCTTGTATTCTATTCTTCTACTATTATTCTACTATTCTATTACTTTCCGACTTCTAGTCTGCTATCCGGCTTCTATCCAACTACTATTCAACTAACTCGAGAATGCAAAAGCTCCATTATATATCAATCCACTAATCTGCATATCACGGTTTCTTCTTGAGAGGATTGGATTGAAGTAATACCATTTTGGCCCAAAGATTCCCCTAGAGGATTAGTGTGAAGGCGCGATTAAGCCCCATCATAGAGTAACTTAAACGAGTACCCCACTTTCTATACTACTGCACTCCAATGCGAGGATTTTGAGCCTAATAAGCTTTAACGTATATTAGACCCTCTACACGACGGATCTTCAAGAGATTTGAAGAGATGAATTTGATAACGACAACCACGAGTTCACCCCCATGACTACTGACTTCTGCCGCTTTCAGAAACAAAATATTGCCTAAATTTCAGAAGCAATAGTTGCATTACGCCAAGTACACCGAAGTGCTAAAACATTACGAACACCTACTCGATAACACGTTACACCACTTTTGTCCACCCAAACAGCTGCATCTCTTCTTGGCATGGATGTCACAAGTTCTGGGTACATGACTAGAGACAGGTTGTACTAATTGTCTAAGTAGTAGTCACGTAAAGTCGTGATATTTCAACATGAAGATGTTTGATCTCTAAGCTATCTTTAAATGAAGAACCTAAATGAGCTCTATCAGACTAAGATCCGCCGAGTTAGGTGGTCAGGATATTAATTGGAATTCATCTTTATGCTCTTCGAACATTTCCAACAGTAACCAGGGAAGTTGTTTTATACTAGAAGATTACATTTCCAGTTGGGAAAACAGACGCCATATGAGGGTGCAAATGATTCTCAATTATGCTCAGAAAGCCAACAACTTTCACCAAACATTCTACCAGAACTAAGGGTCCTAGAGGGATCCATTAGAGCATTGTCCAAAGTATAATAGCGTCACCCCAGTGTACATGAAGGGATCAACCATTCGACTGTGAATGGCCGTGCACCCGGCACAGCCATCGGAGTGATGAATGAGAAATCGTAATTCATCCAACCAGGAAACTTGCTTCCAATTATTTATAGTCATGTCTCAATGTGTCTGAGCCAACTATAGGTGAAGTTGGCAATGACGCTTGGTCAACAGAGGCCCACGAGTTGGTCATATGCAGCACAGTCCCATATCCAGCTATGACCGCTGAACTGTATGTTTTGAAACATTAGCACTTGGACCTGTTGTGACGGGCTCACGCGTCTTTTCATTAACATGTCCTTTGGGTTCTTTGGGACCAGAATTAATGACAATTCTTTTTCAACCAAACCCAAGAAGCGAAGCGTGAAGGAAAGATGCAAATTAGGAAGCTTTTAAATATCAGAAGTTAGAGTAAGTGGTGTGGTAATATGGGGAATGTTATGATAGTCCGTGATTCAAGTTTGAAGAGCTTTAAAGGATTGAGTGACGGCTAACAGAGGAATTCCGTGAAAGAGAGCACTTAGGTCAAGGTGCCTACCATTGCACTCCTGTGAACCGCAACTGCAACTAGAATCAGATTGATCGCTACTTCATTCATTCTACATTAAGGTAGGAGTGACTATTTAATATTCGGATCTGTGATAGAATTATAATTGAGCTTTGGCGAGTTTGTTATTGATAGTGGTCCGGTTACGCTATTTCTGTATTATAAATATATAGTGTGATTAACCATTGTAGATTCTCTCCCATATATTATTATTATCTAATCTGTTAGAGGTTTAAGTTTAAGATCTTAATAAAGTCATATATTAGGATCATGGCAACTTCACACTCTACTGTATTGCACTGTAACTCACACTCTACTGTACAACTAAGCCACTGTCAGGCGAGCATTTCGCTTTACCGGACAGGATAATTTCCGATGTCATTTGCCTTTCATGACGCGTGGACGTCTAATAGATAGATGTATACTTCTAGTTTCACCTTCATTTATCCCCTTTTCATGAATACTAAAAACAACAGATTACGAACAACTTACCAGTTATGCTATTTCGGAAATACTTGTCCCGATTCTTCAAGCCATCACAATTTGTCCTCAATCAAATTTTCTTTGCCTCTCACTTGCAAAAGTAAGTGAGTGCAAGAATGATAGCTTACCTTCTCTAGCAGCAGTTGAAAAAATACCATCCTCTCTTAATCACTTAACTTGCACGTCATCCAAACGAGGTCATTGAAAAATGTGAAGGTGTACTTAATGTTTTGGCTCGTCAGTGTGTATTATATATAAAGTACATGCTTATAATAAGATCTGTTGTTGTTGTTGCTCATGCCACCTGCCTGACATAGTCAGATCGAGGCCCACGAAATACATCGTGGCAATGGGCTAGAAGTAGGCCTGTCGTAGGCTTTTAGCCTTGAGCACCTTACAGGTGACAGTACGATTTAGCTCGGAGAAATTCCCGAAGGAACGATAGATGGCGACACCACCTATCTCCACCTCCAAAATTTAGGCATGGAATTGAATTGGAGGGAAATTTTCTCCAGTTCCCTGCTCTTGTGATTTAGGCCACAAGACTTTCGGACCCATTGATTTAATGAGCACGTGCTCCACGTGTACTCGGAGGGTGTTTAGCGGTACGGGAATCGAACCCAGGCCTTCCGGTCCGGAGTCCGGTGATCTAACTACTGGGCTACCCACTGCCCTCTAATAAGATCTAAATGTAAATGCTAAATATAAGTCATAAAATCCCATCATGGAAATATTTTGCAACCCTCAATCTGCATGCGACATTTGAATTCTCCATGCACAAGACACTGATGTCGAGATTGTAATTTATATACGTTGGTTGCGATAAATAATCAACAGTTAGGTCGAAAAAAATTATAAATTATTCATAACAAATGCCTCAAATTCATGGGCTTGAACATTTTGATTCATTCTGCAATGATTGATATAATCTGTAATTTAGATATATGTAGGACAGCGTTTTTAAAATTGTGAGGCGCCTTTCCCTAAGAGGGCGTGTTAACTCTACGAGGGGGGGCGCGAACCTATTGAAAAGTCAAAAAACAAAAGATTACTTTAAAAAAATATTAATTTACTGAAAGTAAACAAACAGAATACATTCTGACATAGTAAAAAATAAATAAATACCCATTTGCACCGATATAATTCACTTATAAATGTATTAGTACTGCATAATGTATTTTATAATAAATTTGACAATACTAATTTAAGAACATTAATAATTACCAATGACCCCATGGTTTGTCATATATGAAATATTTTATACAAAAATTAATAATTTGTACGGTTTATAATTAATCCCTTTACTGCCGATCAAAAGTTACGTGATTCTCTCCCTAGTGCCATATTTTTCCACGTGGGCACGTGTATGTGATATATTGGGGGAGGGAAGAAATGGAATAAACAAGTAAATCCTTCGCAAACACTGTAAATGTATTTTTATAGCATTCCAAGGCTTTCGGAACAATTTTATGTATAGCAGTGCCAGAAAAGACCATACTTCCGAAAAGCTTATATATACGTCCTGGACAATTAACGCTTTGGCTGAGCGAGACGCTAATATACGCTGGTGGCAAGATGTTGAAGCTATATTGTAGCTTCAGCGTCAAAATATAGTTTTTTTTTAATAATATACATTGCAATCGTATGGAGGATGGGGCAATGGAAATTATTATTGAATATTGAATCTTTGAGAACCACTGATAGGATATTATAGTATACGTAGATAATTTAAATCTATTAAAAAACTGTATTAGACTAATCATGAAAAGTATATTAGTTGATCTTAATAAAAAACTATTTTAGGGAAACTATAAGTTGAGGTATATTTGCATATGTACAATACATAATTCTTGAATTAAAAATTTTGCTCCGTTATTTTTGTGAGAAAAGAATATAATTTTTTTCAATATCTGATAAAATTACTCCTACTTATGTTATTTCTTTTGCTGAGATTAGATAATATAACTTTCGAACAAAGTTGCTTCCACATTTAAAAATTTCCAAGAAAAAGTTTCTTCCAATAATTAAAATCCATACCATTAACTGCCTAACTTTATAACATAATGCTTTAAATGTATCATTTATTACTACTTTAACAACATCTTCTATTTAAAAAACTATTAATTTATTTTAACGTATAATTTTTATAGGATTTATTACTTATTTTTATCAATATTATTGTACCATACGTAATTTTGTTCTTCATTCTTTATATCTTAGAGGAACATTTTAAATTCAAATTTAGGATTTCAAATATTTATGTTTTGAAAAGAACAAAATCATCTTATAAATTCCAGCCTAGTAGTCCGATATTTTTTTTTGTCCTCATTGAAAAAGAAAATACGTTTTTTTTAATATTTCATTTTACCCTTGAAATCGATATTTTTAATCTTCCCTACATTTCCGGGCTAAGTGACATGGAATGTCATTCACCTTGAATGGAATATTTTTTAACCTAAGATATATATCCTTTTCTTCTTTACGCAAAATTTTAAAATCAACGAAGATTGAAAACTTGAGAATCACTTTATTTCTTATTTCTATCGTAATACTTGTTTTTTCATCAGATCAAGGGATAGAACCTGTTTTTCCCCTTCACTTTCCTCATCTTTGATCAAAATGAGAAAATACAACAAAAAAAAAAATTGAGCAAAAATTTAATGCATATATTTTCATTCGTAATATTTGTCTTTTTAACAATACTTCTCCTGCTTAGTAATATTTTCATCACGTTCCTTGTGCATTAGGTACTCAATAGCTCTTTATATGTATTGGATAACAATATTTTATGAATAAGTGGTGAATGTAATAGCTTTTCTTTCTTTTGTATCATTTGTTACATTTCACTCATTGAAAATGAAATATACGTCAATATTCCTAAAATGAAAAAAAAAAGCGTTTGTTTTTTTATGAATAAAATAAACATATTTCAATTTCGCATCTAAAGAGTTATCAATAAATACTGAGAATTACTTAGGAATAGGATAGAGATGAAAATTTTGTAACATAACCATTTTGCTTAAAAAATTGCAATAACTTTTAATGTTATTCCAATTATATAAAAACAATTTTACAAATATATTATAATACTTTTACTGTTTGCTGTCAACTATTAAAATGATAAAAATGTAACGGACCTGACAATTTTTTTAGAAAACATAGCATGCTATATTGGAAATTGTTTTTATACGACATATTTTTTGTTTTAAATTTTTTAAAAAGTCTTAATGTAATTGCATATAATTAATTTTAATTTCATTAGAAAGATATTTATCTAACTATATTATTAATTTTACTGCTGCAATTAAAACTCAGATTATTAAAAAATTAATCTAAATAACTTTAAACTAGAATATAATATTTCCGGTTATTCTTATTAATCTTATTTCATCAAAAACACGTTTTATTTATTACGTTTTTTTTCTATTTTTCAATTACGTATTTACTATTTACAGCACTTTTAAATATAAACAAATACATACAGAAAACGATCAGTGAGCATAAAAGTAAAATTCAAGTCTCCAAATATGTATTTTTTTAATTTTTAAATTCTGTTAATGCTTTTTGAATTATATATATAAAAATAAATTTACAATTATCTTCAAATTCAGAGCAAATTTTAATATATTAAACCAGATTTCCAAAACGATTATTAGTTTCACTTTTAAAATATTTTGCGTATAAAAAATATAAGGTATATGGGGGGACATCTAATTCAACAATTATTACTAAATTAGGAGTATTTATTTTAAGAAATTATTTGCTTTCATTTAATGCAAAATATTTGCAAGATTAAAATTATTTAACAATGAAATTAAAATAAATGAAATAGAAACATTTATATTATTTTATCAAACATAATTCTTATAAAATATGATTTTTATTTTTCCATTTATGAAAATCACACTAAAATAAAGAACAAATGCCTTACACACTTACATTTTGTATTTATACATCTTTTTCTCAATGCAATATATATTTTACTTATATATATATATATATATATATATATGTTTCGGTTTACCTTACATGTGTTAAAAAATTATGAATCGTTTTTTTTTTACTACTAAAAATAGCAAAATTCTGAGTTTAAAAAAAAGCTCAGACAGAAAATATTGGTTATTTTCTTTCTTCTTCATTCATTAGAAAAAAGTTCTACGAAATAAATAAATCTATTTTATTTATTTAAAATTTCTATTTTACCACTTTTTTAATCAAATTTATCTTATGATTATTTATCTTATTATTTATCTTAATCACTATTTAACGTATAAAAAGTATAAAAGAAAATTTCATTCAAATTTAAATATTTAGATGCATTCTTAAACTAATACGTACATATGACTTTCAAAATAAAAAAACCTTAATTTTCTGTAAAAAAGAATTTTTAATTCAGTGCACCCAGCAAACAAATATTTTGGAAAAATATAGACTCATAACTTTTTTCCTTGTCATAATTATTCAACTTGGAAATTTAGGAATAATTAAACGGAATTTGGCCTTTACATGTTATTAAATGATGCAAATATTACCGTTCCTTTTTAATTTTTAACTGAGTTTCAGTTATTAGAAAATTGCAAGAATTCAAAATAATATATTCAATTACTTTCGGACGGCGAATTACAATTGAGAAACTAGTCTCAGGATAAAAAATATTGCAGAAAGTATTCAAATGAAACTTAAGAAACATATATACTTTACTATGCAAGAACTCGTTCGAAACTCGTAGCGAAATAGTTTTACCAAACAAAAAAGATTTATTCCAAACTGAAAGACACTTTAAATCGGCCATAGTAAACAGAGAATGTCTAAAAATATACAACCGGAAATGTTTTCGTCAATAGATCTAGCAGAAGTTAAGAACTTTTTCTTTCAATTCTGTTTCTCGTTCAATGGATTTAAAAAAAAGGAAGAAGTGCTCTTCAAAACAGCATCGAATCACAGTTCATAATCTAGAGGGAGAAAAAATCCTGTTTCATCTTCTATTCTTTCAGAAAATATTTTTCCCAAGAATTTCTCTTTCGAACGACGGTATCTTGTCATTCTTACCCTTTTTTTATGTATACTTTTAAACTGAATATATTCAGGGAAGTTAAATGTAAAAAATGGTGTTTATGTGATTTTCTAGAACATGTTTATGGTAGCAACATAGAAAACAGATGTAATTTTAGGAATGAGTACTTATTCTACATTTATAAATATAATTCGTAATGTAAAAAAAAAAAAAATCTACCTTATAAGTTCTCTGAATTTTAAGTAACTGAAATAATCATAAAAACAAATAAAAAAAGCAGTTGTTTCTAATCCCGGATGGCTTATATATATATAATTGCATTACACTATCTCTATTAAAGTAAACATCTCTTTGAATTCTGGTACTAAAATAAGCTTATTTACAATTTCATGAAGCAGCCCAGGTGGTATAGTGGTCAGTGACGCTGAATACAAGCCTGGCTTCTATACCGGAAAAGACATGTGTCTTTTTAAATGTATGTTGCATGTGCAACACGGGGGCTCTAAATATCCATCGAGTCGTGGGGTTTTGTGAGGGTGGTGGGAGAAGAAATGTAGGGGGCCCTTTGACCATCCAACTCTGGGTGTTCTTCCTCTAATTGAGTTGGAATGGATTTGAAACATACTGCCACCTGTACGGTGCTCAAAGCTGCGGCTAAAAAGAGTCATAACCCAGCCCCTTACTGCGATTAAATTTCTGGTTCCTCGATCTGAAACTGTGTATTCGATGGTATTAGAAAGAACACAAGAACAAATTCCCATGTACAAGGAAATTCAAAATTTAAGTATATAAGCAGGAGAAAAACTTGATATGTGCTTCGCACCAATTACACTTAGTAAAAAGTCTTCTGCTACTTGGAAGAAAAACAAGTAATATAAAAAATAGTTAAATAAAATCTTATTCCTACTTGGACCAACAAAGAAAATTTTTATTTTAGTTGCTTCTTAATAAATAGTTACAATTAATATAAACATATATATACGTATGACAGAATCGCACTATTAAAGTGACCAAATAGAGAGTGATTCCTTGCAATTTTCCATTTTTCTTTCTATATATAGTTTTGGATTTTTTTTAGTTACTATTTATTCATAAAAAAACTTAATTATTCTAATAAAGTCGTATAGTAAAAATAAATTACACACATTCTCAGAAATTAGGCCATCCCAGTTGGGATTCAAGCCCACGACCTTTGGATTAGAAGTCTAGGGCACTATTCATTGCGCCAAAGGGACACAACAAAGGATTTTTCTTTTTTCTGGTGGACTATCATTTTTGTTGATTACTATTAATTATTTTTTAATTTAATGAATTAATTAATATTTGGAAAGACAGTAATAATTTCAAGTGTCCAATACAAGTTTAAAAAATATATTTGAACTTGAATGGATGAATAGAAAGTATTTTGTTAATGACTGAAAACTTGAACAAGATATATATATATATATATAAATAGGGAGAAAGTGAACTACCAGTAAGAACAGTAAAAAGCCCCTCCTAAGCCCTGCTCGCTGCATTTGGTGGCAGAAGTGTGCACCTAGCCAGAATAGGTGAAGTACTTTAATGAGTGCTTACTTATTATAGGATCTTTCTACGCTTATAGCCTATTTCGTTAAGTTCAACTAAAACTCGAAGACCTCAGAACTAAGTCAATCTTCTCCCTTTGGTATCCAGGGTCCTCGAATCAGTTGAAGTTGATCGTTTCAAATTGTCAAGAGATTAAAAACAATCTATTTCACCCTATAAACCAATACAATTTTTTTTCTTCAGTATTAATTCTTAATTTTTTTTTGGAAATTAGAATAGTTCCTTAAAAATATAAATTGCATTTATAAATACAGTGGAAATCGTTTAAAATGAAATTTAAGGGAATGAAATATTTTTTCATAAACAGAAGAAATTCGTGTAAATAGCAATTGCGAAAAGAAAAATATTTATCAAATAAAATTATGAGAGAATATTAAGAACAGCAAAATGTTTTATTAAGAGATTAATCAACAAAATTAAGAGAAATTAATGCAGATTTTATTTATATAGATATGGATATATGCACATATTTTACAAAAATCAATCAATGAAACAAAAATATTCTTTAAAACTTAATTAAATGTAAATCAAAATCCTCAAGTTCTTTGAAAGAAAAAAAAGCACTTATTGAGTTTTCGAAAAAAATATGATGTACTTAATTGCATTGTCTTTCTTAGAATCAAATTGTCAACAAACTGTCCGATGTCGATCATTTGATTATTCATTTCACCATCCAAATGGGCGCCTAAGTAACTGCGCATACTTTTTATGATGTTCCTCATTTCGGATGACGTGGGAACATGAACTGTTGTATTCATTTCATTTTCGTCATAGGAATCTACCTCAATTGTATTTTTAAGGCTTAAGGTATCCAACTACGTTCGGAACCATGATTTTAAAAAAGCGCATAAATGGATAATTGTCATGATATTTAGTGTCACTTAGATTAGAATACATGCATAAAACTGTTTTAAGGACATTTTGACAAAAAATATTTATTTAAATACAATATTTTGGCAAAAAATTAACTTAGAATTATCTTTTTTCCAAATGTTCTCCTTCCTTGAAAAATGATTCCATTATAATAATATTTTGCCTGTATATAGCTCAAACATCTCTACAGAGGCTCAACTAGAATTTTTGAAAAATTCACATTATTTTCAGAGTTACCACCAATATAAATAATTATTGGCGTTTTTTTTCTTAAAATTTCTCCCTTCTGTTGTCGTAAAATATGGATAAACTCTCTTCTAAGTCATATATTTCAAAAATTCTAGTTGAGCCTCTGTACAGAAATCTGAGCTATATACAGGCAAAATATTATTATAATCGAAGAACTTTTACCAAAAGGAGAACATTTGGAAAAAAAGATTATTCGAAGTTAATTTTTTGCCGAAATATTGTATTTAAATAATTTTTTTTTGTCAAAATGTCCTTAAAACAATTTTATACATGTATTCTAATCTAAGTGACACTAAATATCATAAAAATTATCCATTTATGCGCTTTTTTAAAATCACGGTTCCTAACGTAGTCGGATACCTTAAGAAACTTTAAAATATCTTTGTTTGCCATAATTGAGACTGAACATACATTTTCATCATTTACTGCAACGAATTCTTTTCAATGATACAGTAGGAAAGCCCTACTGTAAAACAGAAAATTTCTCTAGAATTTAATTAAGTGTTAATTTCCAGAAGCGAAATTTGTTCGTGTTAAGCGATTTTCACTTCGTGTAAAGAGAAAAAAATACATGAAAATGCATATTAGTTTTTCAGGACTATTTGAATATTTCGTATTAACCTATATTTCGTCTTAAGCGTTTATGCGCTATGTTTATTTCACTGTATTACCTTTTAACTGATAAGAATTCAGTCATTTAATTGCTAAAAATTAAACTTAAGGTATCCGACTACGTTCGGAACCGTGATTTTGCAAAAGCGTGTAACTGGATAATATTTATGATATTTAGCGTCACTTAGATTAGACAATGTATATAAAATTGGGTTAAGAATAGTATTACAATAAAAAATTATTTAAATACAATATTTTGACAAAAAATGAACCTAGAATGACACATTTTCAAAATATTCTCCTTGTGTGAAAAATGCTTCTATTATAATAATATATTTTGCCTGTATTCAACTCAGACCTCTGTACGGAGGCTCAACTAGAATTTTTGAAATGCATAACTTAGAGGTCGGTTTATCTATGTTTTAAGAAAACAGAAGGGAGAAATTTTAAGAAAATACGCCGATAATTATTTCAAATGGTTGTAACTCTGAAAATAATGTGAACCTTTCAAAAATCTTAGTTGAGCCTCTGTACAGAGTTCTGAGCTATATACAGGCAAAATATTAATACAATAGAAGCATTTTTTACAAATAGAGAACATTTGGAAAAATGTTTATTCTAAGTTTATTTTTTGCAAAAATATTGTATTTAAATAAATGTTTTTTGTCATAATGCCCTTAAACCCATTTTATACATGTATTCTAATCTAAGTGACACTAAATACGATGAAAATTATACATTTATGCGCATTTTTAAAATCATGGTTCAGAGCGTTGTCGTATACCTTAAAATAATTCTTTCTGGCGTGCGTTCGTATGCTTCTGCGCATAACACTTTTTCTTTATTTCCGATTAATTATGGTAATTAACTTAATACTCCTTAGAATATTGTATTTAACACACTACAATGTATTACATTAGCAAAGGTTATCATAGTTTTGCTCTTAAGCATGCACGTTCCGAGTAATTTAGTCTGTGACGTCTCTCGCGTCTTTCTGTTAACATAACTCCTATGTTCTTTGACGGCCACGATTAATGGCAAAACTTTTCCAACCCAATACCAAGAAGATAAACGATCATAATATGTAAATGAGATATACTATAAAGGGATAGAAGCTTTGATGATAAGATATAGCGCGGCAGGCTCAGAGATAGTATTGTGGAAGCATTCTGATCGATAGCGTGGCAAGCTTAGAGATAGCGTGGCAAGCTTAGAGATAGCGTGGCAAGCTTAGAGATAGCGTGGCAAGCTTAGATATAGCGCGGTAAGCTTAGAGATAGTAGTGTGGAATCATTCTGATCGATAGCGTGACAAAGCTTAGTGTGAAATCTTGCAGATCAAGAGTTAGCGGTCCGATAGCTTTAGAAGGAATAGAAATCTTATATAAAGAAGTTGGAATCTTCATATATAAAGCGAAAGATATATATCTCTTTAGGTAAAGGAAGGAGATCTGCAAAAAGGTAATATTGGATATAAGTAATTAGATGAATAGGATTATTAATGATAATTGGGATAAAGGATCTAGTTGCGTGATCTGACTTGAATACGTGGTTTAATTTGGGCATTGACTCTCACTTTAATTAAAATTGTCAAATTAGAATTTAAGTAATATAAGTTATTCTTAATAAAAGTTGTATTAAGAATTATTATGTCTCATCATTTTGATAATCCCACACCTCTAGCTTACGCGGAACCGGCACGACATGGTCATCACAGGATGGCTATGTCACAAGTCTTCAAAGGTGACACGCAAATAAATCACCTTTTTTATATGAGCCATCTAATGCAGCATCAAAGAATATCGCAGTTTCATACTTTAAGTGTTTAATTTATTTATTATAATGAATTTCTTTTAAAAATGGTCTAAATAGATATGAAAATTATGTAAAAGTCCTCGTAACTCAAATTTTTAAAATAAATTTTTTGCTTGTAGACAGGTACTTAAAGGTCAAATAGATAAGTATTTTTATATCTTTTTTCTACATTGATGATACATAAAGATGGCAATAAAAACTATAATCGAAGTTCTGAATAAAATGTAGTTTATAGAAATACTGTTTATATATATACTACCCAAATAGGCATATCTCCAAAAATTAAAGTAACATAAAGAGGTCTACAATGCTCAAAAAGACAAATATGGACACAGACAAACGAGTATTATTTATGTAAATACTATTCTTGATATCTTCATCCCATGTTTTAAAAGCAGGAAGACTAAGTTTAAATATATATTACGATATACTAAGCCAGAGAAAGAGAGACTTCGAGAGAGAGAGAGTTATCACACATTTCGAAAATCTGTTGTATAAATACATAAATGCATATACCTTAATTTTGATATTATTACAGAATAAATTTCGAAAAATTTTGATTTTTTTAAAAGTAAAATGGATGAAATGTTTAAAATTTCCTTATGCTTAGTTTATTTGCTACTAAATGTGTTAGCATAAATTTTCGATTTTTTTTTTTAATATTGCAGCTAAGAAACATTGTGCATGGTTTCTTTGATATATATATCAAACACATTTGGATTTGAAGTCGTTGCTAAGAAAAAGAAAATTAAAATACAGTAAAAATTATCTTCTGCAATTTAAAGAAATTTCTCTAGTATTGCTGTATAAAGAGTTATTTTAGAAATACTTCCTATAACAAATTAATGGATAAAAAAAATTATAAAAAAATGTGTAATTTTCAAAATGTAAAATTCTGAAAACATAAATTATGATGGAAAATGCAATTATTTTTAGGTAAGTTAACTCTCATGTTTTCTATTTTATATAGTTCGAATTGCAATTCTTAGAACAATATTGCTCACTTCTTTAAAAAACAAATTATTGAAAATTCTGAACATTTTTTTTACGCCTGCTTCTGCTTTTTAATTTTATTTATATCACTGCTGTGACGTTGGGTCTGGGTTCGAGTCCTGGAGAAGACATGGCTGTTTGTTAATGTAAAATGCCTTTTGCAGCATGGGGAGGGGGGTACACTAAATACTCTCGTGAGGTTGGAGGAAGAGAAAGTTAGAGCTAGGTGGACCCTTGACCACCCATCAAAATTGGAGAGGAACCGAGCTAAATCGTGCTGTCACCTGCATGGTGCTCAAAACTACGGCTAACGATAGGCGTAAATTACTACTCACTTGCCACGATGAATTTTGTAGGCACGATCTGACATCGTCAGAAAGGTGCCATAAGAAATAACATGTCTTTTCCCACGTATTTTTGATATATAAGTTTTCTAAACAACTTACAAGTCTCAATATAAGATTCATTGTTACCTTCTCTTCTCTTAAAATGGATGTTAAATTAAAATTTTGAAATTATACTTAAAATTTTAATTTATATAAACGTTTTAATAATCGACACTACGTTACATCATAGGATACCGAAATTATATAATGCTGTACAATAAACACTGTACGTATAATAAATCTTACACTACAGAAAATTTTGTAGACATTTCAGATTATTTTAACATGCTACAATACAAATTACGAATCTCTTAAACATTTTGTTATTTGAAAAATAAGGAACGAAAAAGATTAGCAGGTATTTTACAATGTTATAACTTGTTAAAATTTCCGAGGAAAAAAAAGATCTTTTTTTTAGATAGCTATTTATAAAATATTAAAATTATTAAAAAAAGTTATGAATAAAAATTTACATCTCATCTCTAAGCTTAAAATAGCTCTATTGTTATAAATCACCAATATACTTCAATATTTTAACTGTCATTCTTGCAAAACTCAGATGCATAATAAACTTAGAAGTAATTTGCTTACATAATGAAGTCTAAACATACGATCTGGATTTAATAATTTTATTACAAATTTTTGAACATGGTAAAATCTTAAGCCTTCAAATGTTGCAAAACTTATAATGTAATATATTTGAGCTGTCCTGAATAAATTATGGATCAGTGCATGCATCCATGATCATAAAAATGTTTAATATTATGAAAATATATTCATTGTAGTATACATTATAAATATGTTGTTTTTTATGCAATATTAATGAATTTTAATGTTGTTTGACCACAGAATAACCAATAAAGTATCAAAATGCATTAAAATATCAAATGTTATCAAACGTTACATCGAACTAAAATGATAAATATAGTTAGTTTTATTCAGCAACTTTTTTTATACTACAGATAGTACAATATATACTACAAAAAAAAAGTTTTTTTTTTAATTATATACTGGTCTCCAAAAGTTAAGGAACAGCATTTTTTTGAAACTCACCGATTAAAAAGTGCAGTAACAATAAAATTTGTAGTTTTATGAATGTTAGGAACTAAGAAAAAGACTTGTACAAAAAAATATAACTATATCTTTTTTTTTTATTTTATTTATTTTTTTTTTTTTATGAAAATAAATACTTATATAGGAGTCAGTGGAAATAAAACTTTTGCAATACCGTATGTACGAATTTTAGTTTTCAATAATTGCTGATAGTTTTGCTGGCATTAGTCAAGGGAATCTTGCAATGTTTAGAAGTCATATTATCAATTCATTAACGTGGATGGTAGTTGGATGGGTGAAAATGGGGATGTCACTTACTGATTCGGCAAGACGTCTCAATATATTCACAGTTTTCACTGTAGGATCAAATTATATTTGAAAATGCTGTGTCTGAAAGACATATTTTGTGTCAACTACTTGTTAGAACACTTGTGGAAGACTATTTTCTAGTTATCTAGGCCAGAAGAAGAATCCCTTCTATTATCTCGATGCAAATAACGGAGTCGCATCAGTGAAGAATCTCCGGCATCACAGTGCGAAGAAATCTCCACAATATATGTCTCTGCAAGATGACTTCTTGTATAAGCCTCACCTAAGCCGATGTCAGAGATAAGCCTGTTAATGTTGTCCAGGATAAATTTCTTGAAACAGAAAGCGTTGAGCTTCTTTATTCTTCATAGACGAATGAGGATGGTGTCAGGATGTTTGAATTTCTGAAGAGAACAACTCACCAGATACAACCAATCCAAAATTGTTAAAAGACAGGATAACAGAAAGAATATAGAGAGATAACAGAATAATAGATTGGAAAGGAATTACTATTGATGGTCACACTGACCTGAACGTGTTTCATAGTTAAACTCTAACTAGAGGGAGGTATTGAGACGACATACTTTATTGCATATTTACATCTGTTATTGGGCACCCAGCCAGTATGGTGGATATGAATCTCGGCTTGTAACCGAGTGGGTTCGGCTTCGAATCCCGAGTAAGAAATGGTTGTATTTTCTTCGGGAAATAAGTCGGGCTTTCACCTGTAATGGATTCCCGTCTCGAAAGGAAAGCAGCGCACCCCTTCTGTTCTATTCTGGGATCATCATGTGTAATAAACGTCTATATTTTTCTGTTTGTATTGTATGTTTCTGTTCTTCCATCCGTATTTCATATGTATCCCAGAATGAATCCCCACGGCAACTCATACGACAACAACTTCTGTTATTGATAACGAAATCATTCTCATGGATGATGATGATCAAACTCTCCAAGTTGTGTTTGCTGAAAACTATCTTCAGGATAATGGTTTGGAGATAATGGAATAGCTAACTCAATCTCCACACCTGAACGTAATACATCATATTTGGATTTATGTTGCTAATGTGGCCTATGTTGCAGCCGCGGTAGCTGAGTGGTCAAGGTATCGGATCGTGGCTGCCTTGTCACGAGTTCGGGCCCACTACCACTAAAGACCCGCCATGTAGGGCAGCGATGCACGTTAAATCTGTCGAGAGTTGAAACGTCCACCCGTTGATGTGATAAATAGGAGAGGGAGTGCCAGCTCAGATGTCATCCACGTTACTTGACCATGGCTCAAAATTACGTGGTCCGTCACCAAAAACACTCGTGTAGCTGAATAGTACGACGTTAATATTCACTCACTCACTCACTTGGCCCATGTTGCTAATTTAAATCCATCTCAAAGTTTTCTACCAGACGATCTGTCTGAACTTCGTTTCTTATCTTAGTGTCCAGTAGCATGACAACATGAAAATTGCAATTCAAGGTAGACACAATCCTTATTAGATGTCATATTTAAAATGTTTTCACGACATCTTGTCACATAAAAATGTGATGTACTGATTACTTCTCCTATAATTGGTCTTTCTTCGAAGATTAGTTTTGTTGGTCAAAACCACACAAATTCATGTACCGCGTTCAATAAAAAACTGTTTTGTAAACCTTTTCTCAAAATGTCTTGTTCAAATATTAATTCATTTTCTCAAATTAGGCTCCAAAACAGACTGAAAGGCTTTGGCTTAACTTTCAGACGTCATTATATAACTTTGCTAGCCATTACCCACCCTCTTCACGTGGTACTTCATGATGTGTGACTATATAATATAGGTATATAATTCCGAGCATTAAGTTTCAATTGTTTTGAAAAATATTTTTAAATTCCATGTCTCTTGATTTAAAAAGAACAAGAATAATTAAAACTGAAGTTTTTTTAGCTTTCATTCCAAGGAGTCAATTCAAACCCGTTCTTAGTGGTATTCAACTATAGAAACATGTTTAATAGAATTAAAGTCTTTTAATTCAAAAATAGAAAATTTGTGTACCTATTACCTCCCCATACTTTAGAGTCAATTTCCGAAGAAGTCTGTTCTTAGAAGACCCCTGCTGAACAAAAGAAACATACCTGCCACGCTTCAAGATTGCAGGTCTAATGATCTCGGAAATCTCAGAATGAGTTTATGAGTGAGTGAATACATTTCTCTTGTGTATAAAGAGAAAGATATACACATGCTCCAAGAAATATTTATCATGCACTGTAAATAGTAGACAGGATGCATTATTTTAGAAAAATTATACACATAATATACAATATTTAATATTTTAGTATATCACGCCTTACATATACAATGAATAGTATATGTAATGTAATAGTATATGTATACTGTGTGCAATACAACGGTATTGCAACAGAATATTTTTGCATTAAAAACTATCGTAAGCTTACAATATAACCAAAAAAATTCTAGTTTTATAGAATACCTTTATATATATATATATATATATATATA
>BMAV01021124.1:9294-21371 GCA_019973955.1 Trichonephila inaurata madagascariensis | reverse complement strand
ATATATATATATATATATATATAGGATGTGGTGAGAGTTAAGGATCTTTTTTTTATCTAGATCATTATTTAGATGGTTGACGTAATATGGAGATCATTGATGAAGCAGTTTTTCTTTATAAATAAGCCATTTTACGTCACATTTAGACGCAAAATAGGGTATGGATGACACAACAACGAATCAAATACAAAACCCGGGATACAGCTAGTTACACATATTGAACACAAAGGCGAAGAGACAAAAGAGCTTATTCGATATTTTGGGGCTATTTATATGAAGCGGCAACAGGAAGTCTTGTAGTCCACATGACTACCGTAAACGGAGAATATTATTGGTGGAAAGATGTCGTTCGAGCGCGGTAGATTCTAATGTAATCTTACTTAAAAAAACCAAGCTGTTAGTTTTCTAGAGATTTGGCTACAATTATCTCGTTATGCGGATAAGCGAGATAATTTTGTTCTCTCGAGCCCTGAAGGCCAAGCCAATTACAAATTAAAAAGTTGCTTATATATATATATATATATATATATATGTTGTGTACGTGAAAATAATTGTACCTTTTTTAAAAAAATTTCTCTAGTTTCTCTGAGGTATTATTGGAATGTTTTATTAAACCAGAAGTTAGGTAATATACCAAATTTTTTTTGTTCCACAGTTGTGCCTTCCAAAGATTCAATATGGGCATCCTTCGTGACACAGCAGATACCTAGGCGATACTCACACCAACATGTATCATGTAACGGCAGAAAAAGAACGTACCATTTTTCTTTGTTTTTTTTCTAGGTACCCAGTGGAGAAATTTGGCCTGAAAGCTACTAGATACTCCATGTTTTGAAATATCTGCCTTTCCTGTGTGTACAAAATCGTCAAAATGATGCCTACCATCCCACAGAAGGCCTTTTGCGCTATGGAATGGGCAAAACCTGGAAACCTGTCTCCATTACTAGTGTATTGAGTTCTTTTCTGCGGATCCCTCCCAAATTATCGCCGAAAATTGTATTGAACTGTGATAATAGACATTGTTTTTTGCGTATTACACGGCACAAGATGCCTTCTGTGGTTTGGTGGGCACCATGTTGACAATTTTGTACACACAGGAAAGGCAGATGTTTCCAAAATTATAGTATCTAGTAGCTTTCAGGCCAATTTTCACCACGCTCTACACACTGGGTACCTAGAAAAAAATAAAGAAAAATGGTACAAGAGACATGTTGGTGCTAGTATGAACGAGAATGGAGTATCGCCTATATATCTGCTGTGTCACGAAGGGCGCCCATATTGAATATTTTTAAGAAACAACTTTGATACAAGGTACCAAAAAAACTTTGATGTATTATCTAACTTATGGTATAATAAGACATTCCAATAGTAACTCAGAGAAACTAGAGAAAATATTTTTAAAAAAGTGCAATCTTTTTCGGACATGCTGCATATATATATATATCTTGTTATTATTGTAGAACTTATGTAAATATCAAGTACATTGTTTACACAAAGATAATTAACACCCTATTAAAACAAATATGTTTACTAAAAATCAATTCAACCGTTAAAAAGTTCCATAATGAGTCTTTTGACCTCTTGAAAATACGATCGATTTCTAGGTGAATAAGTGGCAATTTAAAGTACTATTCAAAGCTTAATAATCAACCAAATGCGATCAAGAATATTACCTCTGATACGAAAATCCCTTACGTTGCTCAAGATCGAAACATTAAATACGAACGAAATACGGCTTATCAAAACGCTGCGGAACATTATAGACTATTCACCATCTAAAACAAATTAATGATCAGTAGTTATTTATAGCCCCACATCATCGCCGAATAAGGGAGCCGGATACCGATAATGTAATATTTTAACCGAAGTCAACACTTTTTTTTTCTTCTCGTCCTTGATAAAAGTGATTCGGAGACGCTTCATCTCTGGGAATTTCTCCTAATCCCTGCAGACCCGTCGGCGTCGAAATAAAGTTTTCTATATCTCGAAACACCTGAATCATTGAACAGGGACCATCGAGATCGATGGCAGTTCTTATTTCGCACATAAACCTAAGTAATCCTGTCTTCGGCCGTTACTGCTTCCTTTAACTGCTCGCTTTGGCGGAGGCCCATGAAAAATTCAGGGCCCCTTGTTTATTGATAGCTGAGAGTGTCCGCGACGTTTATAGGGTGGTGAAACCAGAACGGAGGAAATGGGGCTATAAAAGTACGGTTCTAAAATTATTTCATGGCAAATCGTTCAATTTTTCATCGGTTTCCGATAAAGTAGTGCGTGGTTTTTCGCTCTGGATCTAATGCAGCGTTAAATGTGTATAGGAAAGTTCCTGGCTTTGAGGAGCAAAAGCAGGGTGCGAGCCGTAACCACTAAATGAAATATCAATTACTTTGGGCTGTGAAAATTTTTAGTTTTTTTTCCCTTTAATTTTGATTTTTTGATCCAATAGATTTTTTTTTATTATTCTTTTCAACTAATGTCAAGAGTCAGGGGGAGTTGATATCTACTACGTAAATTTTATAATAAAATATTTTTGTCTGCTAAAGTTTAAGAAAATATTATACTACTTAGTCGAATCTAAGCCGCGCAATTTTTCCAGTGCGTGAATGCTACTGAAAAGCGCGTGCGGCTTAGAATCTAAGGTCAACCATTTGTTGGAGGGGGGGGGGACTTGAGTTTTCACCTTTCAACAGAAAAATTGTGACCGTTCCGATTACTTTCATCGATGGCCAATCCCATTCAGCAGTTTATCTTCAGTTTTCAGTCTATCTTAAGCATCTTTGCTCGTATTTATGAAATATATATATATATTGTTTTTGTATACGCTTTATATATTTTAATCACTTAAACGTTAATTGATTGATTGATTATTAACGTCGCACTGTTCAGCAACACGAGGGCTTTTGGCGACGGACCACGTAATTTTGAACCATGGTCAAGTGACATGGACGACACCTGAGTTGGCACCCCCCTCTCCTAACTACCACACCACACCAACGGGTGGACGTTTCAGCTCTCGACAGATTTAACGTGCATCGCTGCCCTAAACGGTGGGTCTTTAGTGGTACTGGGCTCGAACTCGTGACATGGCAAGCCACGGTCCGATACCTGTACCACTCGGCTACCGTGGTCACAACTTAAACGTCAAAGATATCGGTAGTAGCATCAAGGTGAGTCTACTGTGACGTAAGTATGAAAAGGAAGGCAATTTTATATGCAGAAAAAAAAAACAGAAACAGAGCAGCGGTCATTGAAAATGTGACATGGATAAAGCAAATATGCGTCAATGGCGATAACAAAATAACGATTTTTGCTTGGAAATGTCCAACAGTCATTAATAACTCTTTTGCAGTATTCTATAATGCATTCCCCCCCTTAAAAATATTGCATAACAAGCGCATTAAATGGCATGGAAGACGATACTCTGGGGGTAAATTCCGACTTTGGCATCCATTCCGAAGTCAGCAGTGACAATGGAAGTGACGAATCATTTTCGAAACATAATACTGACGGTTAGAGTAATAATAGGTTCATGTATGTATTTCAAACTTTTTAATACTAGTAAAATTAATTAATTATTAACTTTTTACTTCTCATTAAAATATTTTTATAAAGTTTCACATTAATGTTTATTTTTTTAAAAAAACGTATAAAGAATTGCGTGTGCGGCTTAGGATCCATGACAACATTTTTTCACAAAAACCTTTTGAGAACTTCGGGTGCGACTTAGAATAGATGGCGGTTTAGATTCAAGTAAATAAGGTATGTGGAAAGTTCACGTTAATGTGACCTTTTTGTTAAAAAAAATAATAAAAAAAAATGATAAGCCTTTCCCAACGAAACTTCGGATACTTAAGAATTCAGAAGAATAAATCAAATTTAAAATTCCAACTGAATATAGTGGGCCTTCTTTAGAATTTTCTGATATGGTTGCCTATTTTACGAGCGAAATTTACAACATTACTTTCGTAAAAACTTTGAGTTTAAAATTACATTTAAGACCACGCACACAAGCACACAGTTCACAAATAAAAGTACAGTATTTAATCTAATTGATTGTATTGGTTTCAAACAATTAAAAATTTCATTAATTATATACATTGGCAAGACCGATTATGAAATAAGATGCTACTTTTTTATTGAAGAATCAATCTATCGTCTCTTGCTTAAAAATACAATCAATTTAGGCTTCGACTTGCGTAAAACAAAATAACAATTTACTTGACAAAGAATAGAAGAAAACATAATTAAGAATTCTCAAACTTAAGATTTTATAATAGATTCACACACACACACATAAATTTAAGTTTTTTTTTTTTGGGGGGGGGGATATGCTATAATTACACGGACATTTCGTAGTATCATCATTGCAAAAAGAAATAGATATAATATATTTTCTGTTCTCCTCATTGATCTCTAAAAAGCTTGTTAAATTCAAAAGTAAGGGTATTATAAAATGTTAGTTTATACTAAATTTATTTCAAGAAATTCAGAAATTAACATAATACAATAAATAGAGCGATATTCTTAAAAATAATTTATAAACTTAAAACATGCGATAAAAAAACCCATAATGACATATTTTCTTAAATGCAAAATAAAAAAAAAAAAAAAGAAAGAAAAAAACTTTAATTTCGTCGTCAGGCAAATATATACATATATATCGGTTTTCAAAAACGTGTATTGGATGTCGAATTAAAATACTTAGCAAACCTTCTAAAAAAATAAGGGTCTACCTTTTTTTCTTTCTGCAAATTGCTGAGATTTTATGTGCAATCAGATTTTTTTACATTTAAAATTATTTCAGATGCAGATGAATTTTTGAAAAATTCATCATTTTCATAAAATTTTATCTCCAATGGATATCAAACACATAAGGGAAATGTTTTAAATATCAAGAATAATAGAAAAATGGCGTTTTTTTTAAGACAAAAAGTAGACAAGACAATTTTTGTTTGAAATTGCATCAAATTCATATAAGAGTCGCTAAACTGCCATCAATGGGCCCCGGGTTGAAGACTCTTAATGCAGATGAAATAGTTCTCTTTAATTTAGATAAAGCTTTGAAATAATGTGAAAAAACTTCATAAGGTTTTTAGTTTGTTTAAATGGTAACGTACTTTGAATAAAAATTTTGCAGCTTTTACTATCAAATTAATGACGGAAATTCTGTTAAATTTTGAATCAGACCTTTTATGTGTAGCCTTGTTTTATTTCTCTAATACAATTTTAAGCACTATTGGTAAATGTTGTTGTTGTTGTCGTGTCCTTCCGGAAGGTAAAGAATAAAAATTGCCCGAACCTCAGACAGGTTGGACTTCTATACGATATATGGCGACACCATCTATCTCCACCTCCACAATTTAAGCATGTAACTGGAGGGGATGGAAATATTCTCCAGCTCCCTGCACCCGTAATTTCTGCTGCTACCACCCTCAAGACTTTCGGACGCACTGATTTAACGAGTACACACTCCGTGTGTACTCGGAGGGTATTTGATGACATCGGACATGAAACCAGGCCTTCCGGTCTGGAGTCCGATGCTCTAACCATTAGGCTACCTACTGCCCCATTATTGATAAATAAATATTTTTAAAAGTTAGTCAAGAAAGGGGATGAGATAATTATAGAATACATGAGTAATTAATAAAAAAATTTAGTCATTTCGCCTAATTCGAAATTTTAACCTGTTTCAAACTTAGATTTATCACGTTAAATTTTATGCTTTAATTTGAAACATGATCTCATCTGATTTCAAGCAATAACTGTTAAACCATTTCCACCATTGTCTTAGCATTTTCATCATTTTTATATTCTCAGTTACAAAATTTAAAAAAAAGTATTTATTTTCTAAAATTAATTTTAGTTATTTAGACATATGCTTAGATAAGATGCGAAAAAGAAGATAAAGGATAAAAAGTAGAATTTTTAATAATAATATTTTTGTTACATTTTAATAAAGTCGAATTTTAGCGAATCACATGAAATGAGATCAGAATAAATTATCTTTTTTGTTCAAATTGTGTGCTTAAAAAAAACACTTATCGTTATTTAAATGCAATACATTCAATACTTAAAACAAGGTTTATTTTTTATACAAGAACGAAATTATGTTCGTTCATGTTTTTACGTAATCCCATTTCATTTTTCTATAAAAACGGCTTTTAAAAAAATATTTCAAATATGTGTATGAAATATTCTTAAAATTAAAAAACAAGAAGAGTTTGATATTTTCATTTATTTTGAAGATTTTTGTAGAATTTGTTTAAAGAGTGCTTTAGTAGAAAATACTGAATTGGTATATTGAAAAAAAAATGTATTTTACTTTTTTTATGCCTTACGAAATTCATTTCATTTTATGAAATAATTCTTTTCGCTACATTATGAAAACATCGTACTTATATTTATCGTTTCAGCCAAATATTTTAAATGTTATCGAAAAAAAAAAAAAAAGTAAGTGAAGTGAAAAGTAAAATCTATCGCAATTTTACTGAAAACGTAATTTAATATTTCTTGGGAAAATGTAGTTATATTTTTAGATTCATTTCGTGTTTCACTTTATTCAACTTCTTTTTATCAGGGAATTTTTTTGGCTCTTCGAAAGATGAATTTTTGATTATAAATATTTCAGATTTTGAATATTATTATTATTTTTTTCCTTTCTCATTGAAAATTGTGCTATGTATACAAAATAAGGTGAACATTAATTCATTGCTAATTAAAAAAGTAAATTATACGGAATAGAAAGAAAAACGATAAAAAACGAAAAAGAAAATTACAATTTAAATGTTATTTTTTCATAAATATGTAAGAAGCAGTATATCGTAAAATATATATTTTACAAATAAAGCCTTTTTTAAGTATTGTCCCGTTTTAATGATAAACGATATAAAATAAATAATTAGCAAGCATGCTTAGTATTTAAATAACATTTACGTGATTTAATAAACGACTAAGTAATGCCTTTTGGGATTCACATAATACATGTCACACAATACATCATAAGTATTAACTATACTTTCAAAATATATATTCCCCAAAAACTTCCCCACGATTCTCCTGATCATAATCAAATTGAGAGAAATATTTTGGTTGTACAAATAAATACATGATTCTACGATATTTAGTCTTAAACTGGTACTTCTGAACATCGAGTCATGGTGACATTTACTCTTGTATATCTTTCATATTTAAGAAAAACTAATATCGAAATTATATTAATCTATTTTAAGATTGATTTTGAATAGTAAAATTGCTTTTTATAAGACTAAACAAAATTCTGTTGATGAATTAAATTTGCAAGTATAATAAATTTAATCACAGAGAGAACACATAAATATATTAACACTTTTTGGTAATGATAGTAGTAACTCCCGGTAAGAGGCATCCCTTCTTCAGAGTACATAATAAAACACGTAATTTAAATAAAAATTCTGATTTTATAAAACTGTAAGCAATAAAATATATAAATAAATAGCATAGACAGATGTATTTATTTGAATTTGAAGATAATAATAAATGAAAATGAAAATTCTTATTTTTAAAACAAGGGTGTTGCAAGAATAAACGAAATAAAGGATATATAATTTTGTAGTTATAAAATACTCATTCAAATAATCCATTACACAAGTGCTTCTCAAAGTTTCAATACTTGCGACTCAATATTCTACCATAATATTTATTGCGCCTCCCCTCCATACAATAACACGATGCATTTAATTCAATAATACACTTTGACATTAAAACCACAATACGACTTTAATTTCTTAAGTGCCATCGGCGTATATAAACGTCTTGCTCAGCCAAAGCGTCAATTGCCCCCAACGTACATATACGTCTTTCCGAAGTACGACATTTTCTGTACACTGCTATCCATAAAATTATTCCTAATACTTTGGAATGCAATAAAAGGACTTTTACAGTGTTTGCGAAGGATTTACTTATTTCATAGGATTTGCTTATTTATTCCTTTTCTCTTCCCTCCCCACAGTACATCACATACGCGCACCTATGTGGTAAATGGTGCCGTTTGGGAGTGAATCGTGTAACTTTATTTCAGCAGTTAAAGGAATAATTATAAACTGTACAAATTATCAAGATAAGTGTTAATATTTTGTATATAATTTTATATATGACAAGCCCATGGAGTCATTGGTAATTATTAATGGTGTTCTTAATTTAGTATTGTTAAATTAACTATAAAACACATTGCGAAGTACTGATGCATTTATAAGTGCATTATATCAGTGTAAATGTATATTTTATTTTTTATTTTGCCAGAATGTCTTTTGTTTGTATACTTTCAGTAAATTAATATTTTTTTTTAAATAAACTTTTGTTTTCGACTTTTCAATAGGCTCACGGCCCCTCGTAGAGTTATCACGCCCTGTTAGGGTGGGCGCGCCCAACAGTTTGAGAAAAGCTACATTAGTCAGTTTTTTTTAGAGTAGTTGCATTGAAAGTATTTTTTTCCGTTTCAACAGTTACGATTCCATCATCAAAAATTACGTTTTTATAATTGGAATGTTATTTTTGGTTTTAAGGCATCTGTAAGGGTTTAGGGGGAGGGGTTTGCATCATGACTAGTTGAAATAAAATACTAATGTCGTAGTTTGTGTTTTTAGGCCACAAGTTTTCATCGATGCTGAAACATCGCACTTGAATCCTACCACTGATTTTGACAAGTTTAAACAATTCATTTTCTTTAGTAGTGTTCTCACTGAAGGCACTGAAACGTGTGTGTGTTAAATTTCAAAAAGCTTGATTACTAAAAACAGTGCTAAATAATACTCTGTGAGATGAATTTAATAGCCTTCAATACATTGACATGTTTTGCAAGGTGATCTCTGTTTTCTTGAGCAGTTGACAAAGACCATGCTATAAAAACCGTTTTCTGTAATAAACTAGAAGCTTCTGCTTATAACTTTCACTGCTAATTTGCGTTAAGTAGGCAAATACTAATTTCAGTTGTTTCAGTTTTATATTTGGCGGATGGGCTTGAGAATCGTCAGGAAAAGCTATATATTTCTGCTTTACATTGCGTGATACTAGCCAACCAATAACACTTTTTGAATGTGATTTGAAATATTTTGGTTTTTTGGACTAACGTTTGCTCAAACTTTTTTCAAGTTACAGCCAATTAACACAGGGAGCAGTTGCGTAACGGAGAATATTAGGACCCCCCTCCCCCGAAAAAATCAAATTTCTCCATTAATATCTTATGAATTATTTAAATATGTACGTAGCATCATTCAGACTTTGGGCACCCTAGTAACTAGCCCCTCCCCCGCGGTGCGGGGGTTTTGGGGGGTGTACGTTACGCCATTGGCATTGAGACATCCCTTGGAGCTTTACTCTTTTGAAGAATAGAGTTTTATTAAGTAAAAAAAAATTCCAATTTAAATATTATTGTAGAAGGGTTTAATCTCATATTCCTCAATTATTTCACTAAAACTTTTGAGCTAGTTTGTTGTGTTATAAAATAATGTTATATATTTGCTAAAACTAATCTCTAACCTTGTCCTGTAGTGTTTGACTATCCAGAATTTATTTTATGTGTTCTTTCAATAATTCTCTATTTAAGAATTATTTCTTATTTTTACAATACAAAAACAATTGAACACTAATTTTTATCAGTAACCCATAATAATTTTCTGATCTGTCCTATAGGTATATTGTTTTCTTGGTTTTTGCATTCTAAATTTATATCCTAAGACTTCCAATATCTTTCAATATCTGCTAAATCATCAACGTTTTGTTTCAATTTTTATCATTACCACTTTGAATATGCGGTAAATAGAACTTGTGCAAATAATACACAAGTACTAAACTTCATTTTTTTTTACTCCCCAGTCCCAGAAAGAACCAAAAATAATAGAAATTTTTAATACATCGACATTGATAGATCCTTTACCACATGTCAGGGAATCCAACCTTCTCATGAATTGGTCCCTGTCTTAGATTGCTTCACAGTTTTCTAAGATTATTTTATCAATTTACTTTTGAAGTTATTACTCAAATTGTGTGATAATAATTGTTTAAGTGCTAAATATTTAATCTAAAAAAATTCAGTTTTTCAAAGCCAATGATTTTATTTCTAATATAAATCAAAAGAAGACGCGCCTTCATGACTCAATCGCTTCATTATTTATTTATTATTATTATTTTTGTCTATAAAATGAAGCATCGAGCAGATTATTGTTGTATTCTCTTTCCTACCTTCCCTTCTTTTGCGATTAGAGTGATTTTTTAATATTCACGTATTTTCTTTCTACTTTTCCACATTATAGATTTAAAATTCACTTAATCGTGAAATTTAATTTGAAATTTATTTAATTGAATAAAGTATCTACATCAGGGATGGGTGGGTATTAAGTCAATCGCGATCGACTGGTAGACTGCATAGACATTTTCGGGTGATCAACTTTACTACAACCTAAGACGTACATACAAAAAGAGACATATTTATGGAGCATTGACGCCGACTAGACTGGAGAATCGGCTATTCACAGTCTGTTCGACTGTTTTTACTTTAACAAATTATTCAATAAATGTATAGACCAGGGGTGGTGAACTTTTATGGATCAACGTGCCCCACTTTTCTAAATAAGTGTTTAATGAGGAATAGATGTGCCGTTAAATAGTTTTGAAAGGTAATTATTGGGAAAATAAAAAAACTGAGTACTGACAACACAAAATTATATTTACTGCGAAAAAATAACTTTGGCACTGTATTGTTATAATTGTTTTAGTTATACGTGTCATTCAAATGAAAGTAACATTAGTGTGATTTCTATTGTTGCAGATTGTGTGTGAATGACAAATAACTTATATTAGGATTGTAAGATGTTGCTTTTAGTAGTATGCATGCTGAATTGGAATCATCCGCCAAACGGTTTCTAAGCAATTAATTTTTTGTGCTGTGGTTCACTTTTTTGACAAGAGGGTTTGTGATTTGTTTCAAAATGCCGTTTTACAGACAAGGCTCTGCATTCCACTGTTCAGGAACATAAAACACACTACGGTTTGTCACTTCTACTAATAATGCCATGTTTCTTGGTCCACCAAATTTGAATTCTCTGTTACACTTACTATATTGCACTTTTTGTTCTTTTGCTGAACTAGCCATGTTAAATAACATAATCAATTGTAGTCTACGACACAACTAATGTAAGACAATAACAAATGAGTGTGCTCCCCGCCTCCACGCGACCGATCACTCGCGTTTATTCATAATATTTCATAGTGAACTTTGAAATTTTGAAATAAAATGCACAGCATTTTGATCCCTGACATGCCAAAAATATAGTGTCGCGTGCCATCAATGGCATGAGTTCCACTAGTTCGCCATCCCTGGTATAGACACATGTACTTTCACTGGAAGCAAATGGGGACGTTTAATACGTTAACTGCAGCTGAGAATAAAGAGACCACTGCAATGCCAGCCGTAGAAATGAATTTTTCCTCACATGGCGAAAGAAGGGAAGAATAAATGTGGAAGAACAGCCCATCCCGCAATAGCATGGGATTGGATTTTGAGGCATGATCTTACACCCCGCACTTCCACAGGATTGGGTTCTCTTGTCGATGGCGTGTCCTACGATTCGTTGGGACAAGGTAGCAAACAAATTAAGTGCATGTGTCGGTTTCAGATTCCTCGGCTCACATGTATTATCTGCAAGCTGTATTGAATACCTTCAAGCTCCACTAGGAAATAACAATCTGTCATATTTTAACCCTTTATCTACCGCATTATGATTTACTGTAGGTTTGTATGCAATATTTTTTTTGAATCACTATATCGAGAATTAAGGGATATGCATAAAAAAATGCTCAACTTCGGGAAATTTAACCCGTTAGAGCAAATTAATTAATGAAAGATAATCAACTGTAAAATTAATTATATCTACTCTTCACTTAAAACAAACAGTCAAATCATTTTCTAAGATCTTCATTTATATACAAAAAAAAGAAGACACAAATTTTGATATTAACTTTTTTTTCGGGACAAAAATGATAATCTTCGCGATCTGCTGAAAACGCCGTCAGCTGAAAACGCAATTTCTGCTATAAATCTATTC